>JAHBCN010000401.1:0-194391 GCA_019359885.1 Listronotus oregonensis | reverse complement strand
CGTGACAAATTCTCGTGTGAGGCGCAGCCGAACACGGAAAATCATGCAAGAACGGAAAAATCCATTTCTGGACGTGTAATGAAGGATTTTTTTTATTATACTTAGGTACCTGAAAACAACATAAACAAAAAACATCGCAAAAAATGATTTAAGAAAATTGCGATTATTTATTTTTATTTTTAAAACAGTAAAACAAATTAACAAAAAAATTACAAGCTAATTAAATCTAAGAAAATTAATTTTGACGGACATGATAGTTAATAGTTATATTTATTGTACAATTCGTATTATTGTTGAAGCTCAATCCCTTTTGTATTTCTTTTGTTAAACTAAAGATGTTAAAGCGGAGTGTTCGTGAAATGTTTCGGTTCTCTTGATTGAATGTTATAGATTTTGTAGTTTCCAAGTTACAAGGCCTAAACAACTTTTGGGATACTTAATTGTTCTTTGTATGGACTCCTCTATATATTCTTCTGCTACATTGGAAGAAAGCCATCCTCCGTGTCTTTCAAGTGAGCAAATCACTCCCACCAACATGGTAGCCGAAAACGCCTTAGCCCATTGGTATATTCTTCGTGATTTTGGTTTAAGTATTTTGCAACAATTTTTTGGAATACCACTGATATTATGGCACCCAACATGTTGAGCGTAACATCTTTGGTTTCGGTATGCAACAAATAATCTTCTACTCCATATTTTAGGGCAAGATCTGCGTATTTACGGTAAAGTGTAGAGGGATTGAATTTGCAATTTTCATTGGTAATGGTAAAAATTCTTAAACTTTTTTATCTTGGGATAGTCCACGAAGGCTGATGCCTAAGTACTAACGTACCGTGGGTGTCTTCAGTTGGTGAGGGGAGTTTGTTCACACGGGACTTAATTTTTGGAGATTGAGAGGAGAAGGAAAAACCTCTGCGGGCAGCAGGTTCCATAGTCTTGACACTCTAGGGATGAAGGAACGAAGAAAGCGGAAGTTCGGGGCCCCCCTAACTGAACGGTAAAAGGATGCATAAAAGTTGCACTACGTGTTGCTCTGTTGGGAGCTGCCAGAGAAGGAAATATACTGGTCAAATCCTCTGAGCAGAAGCCGTGAAAATACCTATAGAAGAGCGACAGATCCCTACAGCTCGACAGTGGGCAAGAAGAGGAAGCCTTCTTGAGCTTTGGATCATTAATAAGATGAAGCTCTTCTTTGAATGGAGTCCAGATTGCTAAGTGTTGTAGGGACGCCATTCCCCAGACATGAGAACAATATTCTAAAGAGGGTCTGATTTGGGATACATACAGAGTGTACAGATTGGAAGAAAAATAAATATTTTCTGGCTCGGAGGAGAAATCAATCTTTTTTGAAGCTGCCAAGCTATGGAAAAAATGTGTTTGTGCCAGTTGAGGTTATTCTCAAAAGTAACGCCGACAAGATTAAACGACTTTTGTTCTGCAGGACTTGGCCGCTCATATGTAAGGGATGAGCATTTGCAGACTTTTTCGCGATAGCGACATGACTGTGTTTTCGAGGCATTAAACTGGACAAGATTTTTGGCAACCCAATCCAAGATAAGTTTGAGGTCTTGTGAAAGAGATATCTGTATTGACCTGCGCTTGTTTTCGCAATCAGGATTACACGTTGGCTTAAAAATTGAATACTAGAGTGGAGGGTACTATCGTCAGCAAAAC
Source organism: Listronotus oregonensis (assembly GCA_019359885.1). Lineage (NCBI taxonomy): Eukaryota > Metazoa > Arthropoda > Insecta > Coleoptera > Curculionidae > Listronotus > Listronotus oregonensis. The sequence goes on along the minus strand of JAHBCN010000401.1, from coordinate 192,717 downwards.
TATGAAGGGGAAATTGATTGTGGAAGAGAAGATCGTTAATGTGTAGAAGAAACAGCGTGGGTGCCAGCACTAAGCCCTGGGGCACCAGCATTATTTTGGTAAAGCTGGAGGAATGACCATCTACACTAACTGATATACGTCGATTAGAAAGGAAACTGGAAAGCCAAGAGCAAAGCTTAGGTGGAAGACCGTAAGAAGGAATTTTGTTAAGAAGCCCATCATGCCAAACCTGATCGAAAGCTTTGGATATGTCAAGAGCAACGATCTGGGATTCACCAAGAAACTCAAGGGACTTGTTCCAGTTGTGTGAGACAAAGGAAAGAAGATCAGCTGTGGATCTACTGTGACGGAATCCATATTGTCTATCCTGTAAGATCTTATGTTTTCCAGATACTTTAAGATTTGGGAATTAATGAATTTTCCATTACTTTGCAAACAACTGAAAGAAGAGATATAGGTCTATAGTTGGAAGGGAGACTTTTGGATCCTTTTTTGGGGACAGGTTGCACACGTGCAGCTTTCCAACTCTCCGGAAAATGCCCGGTCGTAAGAGATTCGAAAGAGGCGAGTTAAGATGGGTGCAAGCTCGGGAGCACATTTTTTAAGATGATTGCTGGTTTGCCATCCAGCCCAGACGATTTTTAGTAATAAGAAAGAAAGAATACGCTTGATCTGTTTGACTTTAAAAATTATATCGGACATTTATGAGAAACAGGGACAACTGTTGGAAGGGAAGATTAATAAGAGGATCAAGCGTAATTGGCAGCAAAATTGTTTGGCAAATAGTTCGGCTTTTCCTTTGGAGGTAGAACAATTCCATCTTCAGAGATTAGGGGGGAAAAGAATTTATTGCAAAAGTTCTGACTAATATTTTTGGCAAAGGACCAGAAAGCTTTACTGCCATTTGAGCAAGAGAGACTTTTTATCTTTTATTCGATTGTTAAAACGGTCTTTTGCTTCTGAGATAGTCTGATTATACTGATTTCTCGCTTCGATGCTAGCCTGTCGATTTTGGGACTGGGTTTTAAAGAAACTTTTGTGGGCCTGAATTTTTAAAAGTCTGGCTTTGTCACGGGATTTAGAAAACCACGGTTTGTGATTTGAATTATGGGTTTCTTTTTAGTATGGGGAATATATTTTTGAAATTGTTTCGGTAATTTGTTTACATATTTCGGAAGGATCAAAAGTAGAAAAGCAGGTAGGATCCCAAGGGTAGCTGGCAAAGAAATCTCTTAGACTATCCCAGTCGGCCGAATTGTAGTGCCAGACGGTTCGTGGCGGCATGTTTCAGTTGCCTTTGAAAAGATGGAAAGATTCACAAACCTGGGACGACCAAGGGGTTGGTTACTGTTTTGGGCTTATAGGTTTTGGTGGAAGTAGTAATGGGGGGGTTTTGGGGGATTGAAGATAATGGTAAACCAGGACGTAGGTAGGTTCCATAATTTAAATTTGGGGAAATTGGATTCAGTGCTTTTCGATGTTTTTGGCTGCCCCATTATGTTAAAACCCCTTCCGCCCGGAGGAAAAAACCGAATGGAGGGGTAAAATTTTAAAACTCGGAAATAACCTTTTACCCCATTCCCCCCGGGGGTGTGCAACCAAAAAGATTTGCTTTATTATTTTTTAAAATTTTTAGTTAAGAATGGAAAAAAGGGAGATAGAAAAAGAAAAAGGAAGAAGAAGGGGAAGGAAGGAAAACTAAAAGAAAAGGGAAAAAGGAAGAGAAAAGGGGAAAAAGGAAAAGGAACTGACTCACCGCCCAGAACTCGAAACATCCTGAGACTTCACGAGTCCTTTAAAGGGCAAGTGGGGTGGTACCGCCTCAGGCAAGGAAAGCTCCTCTACCACCTTTTGAGTTTTTCCATCTCGTAAAAACACGACAAGGAAACGCCCATTATCTTCCACATCGTCTAAACTCAAACGTATTAAATCATCTCTGCGGCATGCGCCGAAGATGCCAAACACTAAAATTACTTTTGCTAGTAGATATTGTCCATCTAAAGCTTCACATAAGAATTTGGTTACTTGTTCTGATGTAAGAAACTTGGATTTCTTTGGTACATCTCCTACAGCTTGTCGTTTCAAAAAAGCGATAGTTTTTGGATATTGGTTGTAAGTATTTTCTTTTATTGCCAATCAACTCTTTAACATCGAAAATCGACTCCATAAGGTGGATGACTTCATAGATTTGGCTTTTTCAGAAAAATAAACTAAGAGAATATCGTCACTTACAAATTTGATTCTTTTCTAAGTCGGCCATTCGGTAAAAATGTGATATTCATGTTCATATCTCAACCTGGATTTCACTGGTAATAAATCTGCACTCACTTCTGCCGCTTGTTGTAATATAATATCGGGAATATCCGGATTTTCTTTCAAATCTGAATTCATTTTTTAAAAATGGCATAAATTTCACTGACAGAAAATAAAATATGTCATTAATAAATAAATCGTTGTTATGAACAGTTTCCAAGGATATATTTTTGTATAAGCGCACGGAAAGAGGGATCGAGAAAAAAAAATCCGTGCGCTGTTCTGAAAATGTCATATTTACTGTATTTTATACACAGTTAAAAATGTAGTATTTTTAGGTAGGTATAATAAAAATAAATATAATCTTTATTTTACTATTGAATCCCTTCCTTAAAAATGACTGTGCATAGTGTAAGTTGTACACGTGCCCCTGTGGCTAACACCACCATCTATTTCTGCCCTTATATCGTACTATGCCAGTGGTCACTAGAATGAATACAACACCTGGTGTCTACTCGGGTATGAAAAGTTATTTTTTAGTCCAGAAACTACATCCAAAAAGTCCCAAAGTAAATAAATCTGCACCCCCTTTTTATGGCGCAATTCTTGGTCTTCGCGAATGCTTTCGAGCGAGAAAATTTTATCAAGAATCCGCCGTGACAACCCGCTGAAAATTGCCCCCCAAAGCCCCCAAAAATGATTTCCCTGGAATATCTACAAAATATAGAAACTAGAAATTTTGTTTGAAAAAAATAAGATCACCTCTAAATCTATAAAAATGGTTTGTCCCATTTTTTGTCAACACCAATTTTTTTCGCAAAAACCCGTCGAAAAATCCATAACTTTCCCATACTGGATAGATTTAGTAGGCTAAAAAATGCAGGTGGGCAAAAAAATTTTTTTTATAAAAACCAAGAAAGATGTTAAAGGAAATTTTCTGGAATCATTGAACACTCCTAAGGTCTCATTAAAAAAAATTTTTTTAAAAAAAAAACCTTTTAAAAATATCAATAAATTATTGATATACCCCAAAATATTGTGACCCCTTTTTAATATTCTAGAAAAATCGATATAAATAAAAATGGGTTTCCCCATTCTGATAAACTTTAAATGTTAAAAAATAACAATATTTCCCGAATAATAGAACAATTCGTTCGCATTTGGGTAGGCAGCGCTGAAAGGGGGGGAAAAAATTAAGGGGGCCTTTTTTGTAGTAAAAGGGTTTTTTCATTTTGCGTCAAAAAAAAAATTTCCCCCAATTCCATATTTTGGCAGATATTAGCGGAAAACCCATTTTGGGCCTTGAGGGGCCTTTTAAAACCCACCTGTTAATGTTGATAAATTTTTTTTTTTCCCCAAACACCCCCCAAACCCAAAATTGCCCACAAGGAAAAACTGTACAGTTTTTTAAAAATTTGTCTCTTCATTTTCTGGACTATATTTTTAATATTTTTTGAAAAAAAAAAAGTCCAATGTTATTATTTTTACCTTAAACTTCTTTTTTTATTAGTTCAAAACTTTGTAGCCTTAAGCAACAAAACCATATAAATATTCGATAACCTACTTTTAGAAAACGAATCATTTGAGAAACTTTTAAGCTAATAAATTTTGCAAAAAAATTCCAAAAAATATTTAAATTTGGGATCTGCGATCCGGGATTTCATGAATATTCTTCGCGACTCGCTCTAAGTTTACAAAATCTATTTACGTCTCTATTTGGTTTGACATATTTTTTAAATTTTGATAAAATATTTACCTTGGTAATGCCGGCCCCTTTACATAAAGGATTTAATTAAGCGACGATTATAAAGTTTTTATTATCGATGTTCTTTGAGGGGCAGTTTTTTTGAAATATTTCTAAAAATTATTTTGCTCAATTTTAGTGCGTGTTCATAAAATTTTTGGTAATGATGTCTTTTTTTTAATTCCCAATTTTGAAATTTTAAAATTTTTAAAAAATTTTAAAAAAAATAATTTACTAGACTTAAAAATTTTAAAACCTTTCCCTTATGTATAAGAAAAAACAAAATTTTTGGGGTTTTAAACCGAAGAGATAGGTCGGGTCTGTATATATATATATATATATATATATATATATATATATATATATATATATATAAATTATATATATATATATATATATATATATATATATATATATATATATATATATATATATATATATATATATATATATATATATATATATATATATATATAATAAAATCAAAATTTTTTAAAACCAAACACAATAAAAATGGTTTAACAAAACAATAAAAGTTTTACATACTAATCCCCCCTTATTTTGGACTTTTGAATCATCTTCTATTTTTTAATAGCTTCATAACAAAATCGGCTTTTGTCGACTAAATTATTTTGAATTTTTAATTTTTTTTAACTTACTTTTAAAGATCGCTTTGTTCTTTAAAACAGTGTTTTTTAACCCCAAAAAAAAATTTAAAATTTTAAACCCGGCTTTGGGTGGCCATCGAAACCCCTTTTTCCAATTCAAAAGGGTATCAATTGTGGGAAAAATTTCGGACAACCAAGACATTATTGGTGCTCCATCTTGCTGCCAGATTATGTCATTATACAAATAACAAAAATTTTCCCCAAAAATTTTTTTATTTTTTTCAAGGAAAATTTAAAAATTTTTTACTACTTAAAAAAAAATTTAAAAAAATAGGACCTATAACTTGAGTGTTGAGAATGTCTCACCAGACCCTAACCTCTTCCCGGGTTTATTTTCCCCATTCCGGGGGGGTTTTTAATCCCCTAAATGACTATTTGCCTGTTTTAAAACCCAGCCGTGGAAAAAGAGTTATCGCTTCAAATATTTTTAAAAAAAATGTTATCCTTAATTTTCTTTAAAACATGTCTCTGCAGAAATTTTGCCTACTAACTTTTTGTATCTTCGTCAACTTCTGAACAGGTAAAATTTTGTATGAATGATATCCATATTTACGAAGGGTAATACTAATTTTTTTTTGACCATTAAAAATTTTTAAAAGGCACTTCAGTTGAAAAAGAAGGATTTTCAAACAAATTTAAAAAATTTAATTTTCAAAATTTAAGTCCAATTTTTTTATCTTTGTGACAGCCACGAAGGACTTATCATGTACATATATAATATATGCTAGAATATAATATAAATAATGCCCCTGTACCAGAGTACCGTGAGTGCCGGGCTTTTTCGATTTTTAAACCCCATTTTTTTCCCCCAGTTGTCAACCTTCAAGCCAAACATCAAATATTGTTTTTACGACCTTTTTAGAAAACGGGAGTGCCACCACGGACGTTATTTTAAATAACTACTACCTAAATTAGTCATTTACCAAAAAAATTAATAAAATCTCTAATTTTTCGCCCTCATCTATATTTACAAATTTTTTTCCTTTGAAAATTTTTGTGAATCCTAAAATGTTTTCTATTTAAAGAAGTGCCTCGCGGCACCGGCATACCTGGGTAAAAAACTCGATAATCGGCTTGTGCTGCACTGATATTTTTATTATTCTTATAAAAGAAATAAATTATTTTCCTTTTTTCCTTTTTAGTATAACCCATTTTGCATTTAATATTATCAAAATTTAAAAATGAATTGACAACTAAATGTTATGTCCATGCCACCAAAGTTTTTTATAACTTTTTTTCCAATGGTTACTGTGATTTATTTTATATAGTAAATTAGTAATATTTTGATTTTTTAATAGCGGATATTTAAAATGGATGAATGAATTTGGTAATTTTTTAAAAAAAAATTTTTAGCAACCAATAAAACCATATATAGGGTGTTTATTAAACAAAAGTATAAAAAGTCAAAACCCCGGTGATTTAATTTTTTTTTTGTAGCAAATTCGGACGTTTGGATGATACTACAATTTTTATCCAATTTCCATTGGGTAATAAGGTTGCTAGAAGCTGTCAAAATTTGAGGAAACACCCTGTACACAAAGGTAAATGTGGAATAAACTTTAACATTTAAAATTTTAATAATTTTGAAAATTTTTGCCAAAAAGGGGTTTTTTTTTTTTCTGGGTTTTTTTTATTGAAGAAAAGCAAAAAACCTTTTTATGCCTTTAGAAAGCGTCATATAAATATGTTAAAATCACAGATTTTTTAAAAGATGTCAAAATTTGAACTTTGAAAGCAATTTTTTCTAAAAAACCCGAAACTTTTGTCTTGATCGCTTATCAGAGATTCATTTCAATAAAATAAACCAAGTTTAAATGTTTCAATCTACAAATAAAAAAAAAAAATAATATTTAATAAATTTACCCCGTTAAAAATGTAAAATCAATTGGCAACGGAGCACCTGCTAGAAGCCTTGTCCTTGTGTGGTCAGTTGTAAAGAGTACGTGTTAAACGGCAGCGACATTTTGGGTTGTTTTTAATGGGAAAAAACAATGTTATAAATTACAACTGTTGTTTCCAAAAATTTTTAAAACGAGATTAAAGAGAAATCTTATTCTTAAAAAAAAAAAATGCCCAAAACATAATAATTTTGGGTCAAAAAAGAATATTTACCTTTTTTTTGGGTTTTAAAAATTTTTAATTCAAATATTAACCAAACAACAATGTATTGTTTTTACATAAATTTAAATTTTAAAAATTAAAAATAAATTGCAAGTTATTTTTATTACTTGTATATAAATAAACATCTCTTAAAAAAAAAGTAAATATCAAAATCCAAAAAAATCGACCCCCTTGCCCTGTTCCAATTTTTTAAAAATTTATGGAAAATTTCGAAAACATTAACTTTTGACCATAGTTTTTTCGTTTCGACTTGTTTTGAGCTCCACTATCGCTCATTGAAATCTTGAGCATCATACTTTTTACACTCTGTATTAAGTTTTATTACTGATCTTATTCATTTTTGAACACTTCTTAAGAGCTCTGTGATCAGTAATTAATAATGTATCAAATTTGTTATTAAAAAAGTAATAATAAAGTTTTATGTTGTGAACTAGAAAAATAGCATTCAATAATAATATTAAAGTTTTTTTTTTTAACTTTACCAATGTGCATAGAATCGTAACACCATAGGCGATTTCGGCCCTTTTTGGTACTCCGATTTTGGAAGGTGACAAATGATATGTCGTACGCCATAGCCGTAACATCTGTTTATTAGAATCCGAATTTGTTCGAAACATTTCTGGTAAATGTAAATTATTATTTTTTTAATAATTTACCGTTTGTAAAAAAGGTAACCCCTTTCTTTTTTTTGTTTATTTTTTGGTAACTTTTAAAAAAAAAAAATTTATTTAAAATTTTTAAAATAGTTCCCAACCAAAATCCACGGTATAACAGTTGATAAACTAAAGAGGGCACCAAAGTTGGTTAGACCTCACTATTGTTACATTTTTTGGTTGGTAGGCATTTAATCAAACAAAATTAAGGTACCAAAACAGGCCGAAATTACTTCATATTATTAAGATCAACAATAGATGTTCAAGGTCAAGGGTGGTAAACAAGGAGTGCTCGATTTATACTATTTGTCCGCAGATAAAGTTATTTTTGTGACGTCACCGGATTGCCCAGAAGGTAGATTTATTTGATTAAATTTTGTTAAATATTTAACTTTAAAAACTAATCTGGATTTACACCTACTATTAGATCCATATTGTATACCACTTGATAGAATTAAAACTTTATTCTACTTGTCAACAAAGCAATAAGGCAAAGGATTACGCCAAATATCGAATTAACATTTAAACCCTAAAACAAGGGCTTAAATGGGATCCAGCACTCCTTAATAAGTTTACCACCCTTGGTTTAAGGTAACTTTATTTTATTCCATGGCCACCTATACAAGATAAATTTCTATGAAATCAGCTGAAGGCCAGTTAAAGATCTATCCCTGAGCTGGAAAAAACCGCTGATTGTCTGTTGGGTTAAAAGATTTTTGAAGAACCCCCAAAGGAAAAAGGAGACAAGTTAGTTAGCAAAGGCTCAAACAAGGTGATGGTAGGACCAAAACCAATCTACAAATTTGCTGGTATCTTTATCTAAAACCTTCACCAAAAAGTTAGCAGACCGAGAATATCGCAGCCGGTTGTTACAAACACCAGGCAAGCGAAAATGAACATTAAATGCTTTTTAAAGAAGTTGATCACCTGCTGCCTCGATGCAGTGGTAATTCACCTTAAAAGACCCCAAACCAAATAGGAGTTATTTTTTCTGTAGTCTTTTCCGAAGAAATACTATGTAGGTCCTACCAGGAGGGGTATGTTTGATGCCAATGTGAGACTGTATGTCTGCTTAGATCTGTAAGACATGACAGAGAAAGACCAAGGTTGACAAGCTACCTGAAGAAGCTCGTGTAATGTTGACAAAATATACTTAAAAAGGCCGGTTTTTACGCTATAAAACCGCCTCTAGGGACCAAAAACAATTTCTTATGTTATGCAGTGAAAGAGAATCAATATGCCTACCTCCATTTTTTTATTATTATTTATTGTTTATGGCCCCATCAACTACAAGGGTTATTAGAGGCCTCTAGCAGTAGGTACAATGATTTGTTAACAATACTTAATAATTCTTAAATAGTTCAATAACTTAATACTTATTACTTAAACATAATTATTTAAATTTATCTCGGTTAGAAATCCTCTTATATTCGTAAAGTTAGCATTTTCACCTAAAAATTCTGCGACCCCATGGTTTAGGTTGTGTTTGTTTCGCAGTTGTGCTAGGTCCAGACATTCCTCAAATATGTGCCTTACGGTTAGTTGATTTGCACACTTTGCACAAAAGGTTGGGTTTAATTTTCTTAAGGAGATATTCGTGGCTAAATTTCGATGTCCTATTCGTTAAACCTTTTGGGGTTACTTGATCCTTTCGATTGAGCTGGTTGTTATTCCAAAAAAAAATTTTAGGGGTTTTAAATTTTTTTTTAACCTGATTTGACCAAATTTTTTAGTTTTGTATTTTAAATTTGAAAAACATTTTAACATCATTACTTGGACTGAAACATTGTTGCTTATATTTTACTAAAAAAAAGTTTTTTTAGCTGCTGTATCTGCTTTTTCATTTCCCTTAATACCTATTTTGATGGTATCCATATGAAGTTAACACCTTTTTGGTTTTAAGGTTTTGGAGAGTTTCTTTTATTTTTTTTAGAAATGGGGGTTTTGAGATATACTTGTTGAAGTCCTTTTTATTAAATTTTTGGAATCAGTAGCTAAGTTTTAAAATAATGTTATTTAAAAATTTTTTGTTAAAATCTTTTTTTTTAAAAAAATTTTAAAAAAAAATTATTATATTTAAAATTTGTTTAAAATATGCCATTTTTAAAAGTATTATAATTTTGTTAAAAATGTTCATCACTTTGTAATATTTTTTACATTAATTATAGTAAATAAAATAAAACAATTTAGTACATAAGATATTTATTTAAATTTGCAGTAAAGTTTTATTAAAATCATCACAGCGCTCGAAAAAGGCCACATATTGAGGACTCTAAATAAGTATTTTCTGATATTTCATAAGTTTGAAGTCTTAACTCTTGACTAAAATAAATAACTTAGTATTAGGGCAGCCGGGTATCCGAATTTTATAGCTGGTTGATCACAGAATCATTGCCATCATAAAACGATGTCGGAAAGTATTAAGGGGAAAGCGAAAATAAGATAATGGGATTTTTTATATTTGGGAAAACAGACATTTGATATAATAAAATAATAATGGGTTGAAGATCGTATAAAAATATTGATAAACAGAGCTGAACTAATCTAATTGATCGTCTTTGGTATTTTTAAAGTCATCGAAGCTACAAGGTTGATTAAATTACAGAATTTGTCATTTTTTATGGTTTTTTAAGAACGCTTTAAAGTAAAATAAAATACTTTTTCTTTTTAAGATATCAAATTTAAAATTTGTCCAGTGTTAATGCTTTAATTGAGTGGGTGAGATGCATAAAGGTGTATTGGGTGATTTATTTCAAAAAATTGATTAAATATCAATTTAAATATTGTAAAAAACTTTTTGGCAAAGAGATACAAGTGTGTGTTCTAAGAAAGCATTTTTACGAATACACGCTTGTACCTTTTTGCCAAAAAAATTTTAAAAATTATTGAGTTTCATATTTTACGCCTAATTTTTTTAGTCACTTGTAGCCCTTTGCATGTAACCCATTCAAATATCAACATAACCCAAAAATATTTATTTAATTTATAGAAAATAATAAGTAAAATAAATTTTTGTTATAGATTGGGTTAATATTGGGTTTAATGCATTTTCTTAATAATTTTATTTAGATAATGCATAAATGGTTTATCGTAAATTTTAAAATTAAATTGGATCGTCAGTATACAAAAGAAGGTGACCAAGTCTAAAATTTTGCATTTTTTAGTTTTTAATGCTTATATACCTTAAATTCAGTATTATTTATTAAAAAAAATAAACATTTGAAAAATTCCAAAAAATGCTTATAATTTAAAATTCCATAAACCAAGTCCTTTTTATAAAAATATTGTAAAGGAAAAAATGACTAAGCCCACTTGGTTATTCTGTTTTCTTCTGTTAATATTTTTATTTGTATCGAACTTAACAACTATGAAAAACGCAAGATCCAAGAGGGGAAAATAAAATTTCTGGTGCTTACATAGTAGAGCAAATGACCTACCGTGATTTTATTGACCTAAAAGAATTTAGTACACGTATACAACAAAATACAACTTAAGAAATAGAGAAAAAAAAAATAGAATGTCTGAAAATTAAACAATTAAGATACGAGAAAGAGAGACAGAATTTTATAATGTTTCAAAACAACTATGATAAGGAGTTTAAAATGTTTAATGTAAACTTAAAAAAAAGAGATAGGTCCAGCAATATTCCAAAAGAAAGCGAATTAAAGAAATAATAATACGATAAGAAGAAAAACGACTTAATTAAGCATTTTCGCACTGAGGTTATTCCGGTAGAATACCATGGTTGGTACTTAAACTCACCAAGTGCCAATTTTCTAATTGACACGTGTCTAGAACCCTCACAAGATGAATATAGTGATAAAGATCAAGAATTTGAAACTCGTTAATAGTGTTTATTTTAAGTATATTATTATAATTTAAAATACATGTATTCAGAAAGACATTATTCATAAAAGCCATTATAAACCTATGAAGTTGAAACTAGTTACTAGTCTCCAGTTCATTTACTTCCAATTATAATCTTTTGTAATTTAAATTACATATCCTACAAAAAAAAATGAGTAACTGACTGAGTGAGTGAGTCAGTCGGTCAGTAGTAAAATGGGCGATTTTCAAAATCGAATATCTCAGAAATTACTTGACATAATTTTTCACAGGTAGTTAGAATATCTAGGACGATAACGAAGTTATGATAAAGGCCGGAACTTTACCTGGCACCAAGATTAAAAAAAAGTTTAACATAAAATACATTAAATGTATTTATTTATGATGGCAGAATTTTAATAAATATAAAATTATGTCATATGTACTAATTTTCTCTTTATACGGGCTAGGTTGACCCAACGTATGAAATAGATTGGCGTGGGAATTAAATTTAAATAACTTTCCACTAAGGGTGTTTAATTAAAAACTCTCTGCCAGAGGCAAAGACAGAAGAGTTACTGGACGGCTAAAATTGTAAAAAAATTGTTTTGTAAATTAAACAAAAATAAAATAACATATAGCGTGTCCCTGGATAGGTGGCCAAAAAGGACAAATGGACCAAAAATTTTTGAATTTAAAAACAGCATTTGGGGTTATGGTCTGCATGATCTAAAACGACAGTTTACTACATTTTACCCAAATTGGTATTATACAAGGTTAGTGACAACGATATTGAGAGAAATCGCCACTTATGATGTACCCTTAATTAGGAATTTAGCGCAAATTTTTATTGACATGCATTGTTCAGAATTGAAATTGGTGGGTGAAAAAATTATGCAATAACTTAATTTTTTGCGTTTAGAAGTGATCAAGCGCCAGTATTTGTTATATTGGCGCTTTATGACTTTTTTCAAGGAACAACAACTGTTAAGAAATTTTGACAAAACAATAATGGATATCGTTAAACACTTTTTACATTAAAGAGTCAAAAAATAGGAATTATTGTTTTTATTATGTTCATATTAATGATTATTTTTGCAACCACCATAATTTAAATTAATGAGATATTAATTTAGATATTTTAGTGGTAAAAACATAGTAGTTTTATTTATCAGTGTTCTTCAATTAAGATAGACATAAATTTTAATTGTGAACAATATATATTCATAAAATTTCAGTTTACCTTGCACATTAAGGGTACTTTATTGGTAGCAATTTTTCCCAATTTCGTTGTAGCTGACCCTGTGTAATAAGTAAAATTAGGTGAACTGTCGTTTTAGACCATGCAAACCATAACCATAAAATATGGTTTTAAAATTAAAAAATGTTTGGTTCCTTCGTCCTATTCGGTCACTTATCCTGGAGCACGCTGGGACAAAGTGTTAAATAAGTATTTACAGTAAATTCAACAGACAATTTAGCAATTTTAGGACAACAAGTTCATAAAAACATGTGTCCACAAATTCTTTGTTTTTAAGATACAAGGTGTTTAACTAAAAAAAATAGATTTTGTAAATACCCTAATAAATCTCCTTTATCCAATTGTGTTGTAATTTTGTGACGTTATTTATAGCATTGGGAGGCTAAAGCCCTAACTTAATTAAATTTATTAACTCCAATGGCGTCTTAAGCGGCACCTGAACGAATATTTCTGACCACCACTGGACTTAATAAACTTTATCAGGTTAGGGCTATATTAGCTCTTTAGGGGTATATATAATAGTGCCAAATGACAGCAAAATTGGATAAAAGATATTTAACATATTTACGTGTGTTACGCGCTGTATCTTGGGGAAGAAGAATGTGTGGGCCCGTGTTTATATGAACTTTTGTCGGTTTTAGGAAAACAGCGTTACAATCATTTTTAAATATTGTTTGCATAGGCATCAAGGGAATGACTGAATGGTTGGTCAAATAAGGGTTTTGCGCTGTTTAAGTCGTAAACTGTAAGCAGAAGATACAATATAAATTAGACTTTAATGCAAATATTTTTAAATCGAAATTATTATTACTTTTATTAGTAATTTGACATTGACGTCAATTTCTGCCTAAAAATATAGTTGTAAGCTAATCCGCATTATCTGTAAATTACAATTTTTTTCGAAAACAAAATTCAAAAGTGGTGTTGTTTTTTCAGAAGTATAAGATAATTTTGTTTTTTTGTAAATTGCACCACTGTTGCAAAATAAGACTTAACGCAAACTTGATAAAACTTCTTAGTTTTGACAATGCTTTATTTTTTTAAAAGTAGCTCTATATTAAGATTAATTGAGTTTATTTGTTTTTGACCCTGTATGGGTTAATTTCATAAAATATCTAGTTTTGAAGAGGTAGATTCTGCCTAAAAGTAATACACTTTAATATTAAGAAAATGCTTTTATTGAAAAAAGTTTATCTTGATAAAAAAAATCATAAATAAAAATTAATGCGTTTAATTTTTAATTACTTTTTTTACATTTTTAAAAAAACCCCACTTTCGCTTTTAAAAAAATTCTTAATTTTATTTGTTCATTTAACAATCCGTATATTTTTGCAAAATATATATTTTTAAATTTTACTTTTGCTTAAATAAACATTTTATTTTACTACTTAACTTACTTTAATACCAGCAGGGCTTTTGTCGCAACAAAATTCTTAATTTTCTTTGTATTAAATTAATTAAAATTTTACAAAAAAAATCAGCAATTCTAAAAAATAGCGACCCTTTAATTATAACGCCAAGGAAACGCGTTATTCGCCGAGATAAATCATTTTCTTTTTGCGAGATACATCTTTATATTATTCCTTTTAATTAATCTGCCCCTCTTAAAAAGGTTCTTTTAAAAACTCTTGTAGTTTTACAGATTAGTCTCCCGACGGTTTTAAATTGTTTTAAAAATGTATTAAATTATTTCGTTACTACTTTTTATTTTGTTACGGGCAAAACAAAAGAACTTTAGCAATAGTTAGATCAAACATATAAAAGGGTAAAAGGTAAACCCTCAACAATTATGGGAATAAGCTCACGTCTTTAAAGTCATGTTTTTAACAATACTAATTAGTTATAAATAGATACCTTAGCTCTTTTCCAGAATATAAAAATACGTTTACCCACTGTATATTTAAAAAATATATATTTTGATACATTATGTTATTACTAAATTCTTAAAAACTAATTGTTTTAAAATAAAGTAGTATGGTTATTTATACATAAATACAAGGATAGCATAAACTTTTACAATTTACAAAAAATTATATATTTAAACAAAATTAAAAAAAAAACTTAAAAAAAATAGTCAACATCTAATTATTGAATTTTATTATAAAGTTTTATATATTTAGAAATAATTTTATATATTATTTTTTTAACGGGGTACTCTAGTCCAGAAGCTTGAATTTCGGGCGTTTTTTGAGGGTCGATAAAAAACAATTGATATTTTGGCTATCCGTACTTTCATCATTTATATATTTATATTTTAAAAATGTATAAAAAAAAACAAAACATATTTCACAAAGTTACACGCTGTTAAACGAAAGGAGAAAAAAAGAGCCTGTCCATCTTGTCACGATTTCCTCTCTTCTGGTCAGGCAGGATCCAGGAAAATAAAAAAACATTTTTCGCAAAATGGCGGTTTATTAAAAAACATATTTTTTAACCTTTCCAAATTTTTAAAAATAGTAAAAATTAAAAATTGCGTTCCATACAGAATATATAGAGAAAGTTCATACAAACTTTTAAGAAAATCGTTCAATTAAAACTTAAGATTTTGTCACAAACGTTTTAAAAAAAGTATTTCCGAGAAAAACACGTTTACAGTTTTAAATTAAGTTTCAGGTAGTCTAACAGATAAAACAGTACATATTAATTACATTTCTTTAATCAGCGATCTACTACCTTAAATTGAATATTTCACGAAACATTTCTTCCTTCTTTTGGAGCACGTTAAGCTAAAAACTCAGAACTTTAGATTCTAGCTTCATTGCGCCGAACAACAATTTTAGCTATAACTTAAAAAATAAATCAAATTTTAAAAAATCTTTTAAAGAAAATATTCTTAAATATCAAAACTATCGAAATATTAAAAAAAACAATTTTTTAAAACTTTTTTGACTTAAATACCCCCTTAGATATTATATAAAAATCTAGATATTTACCTCTTTTAAGAAATACCCTGTGTCGAATTTAATAGTTCAATAAAATATGGAGGTTTTAAAAGAGACATAGTTAAATTTGGGGTAATAAAACCGTTGTACTAAACAACCAAATTAATTGCACTTTTTTTAATGTGGCTTTTCCTAATAACAATCTTTTGATAAACAAAGAATTCCAAATTTTAGTCCACAGAATTAAAATAATAAATTTTTATTTATTGTAGTAAAACAAATTATGAGCAGCTGTTCCAAGCATAAAAAGTCCAGATTAAAAGTGTAATTATGCTGCAAGTGAAACTTTAAATTTTATAAATTGGCATTTATTTACTTTTTATGTCATCCTATTTTTATAAAAAATCAACACACACCATGGCATTCGGTTACTTTTAAAATATTGCAAGGGGCAACATTTTATTAAAGTTTAAGATATAAAACAAAATAATGCATTATTTGAAAGAAAAAATATTGCTATTATTACAATATAAACAAACTTAGGCAAGTGCGTGGTTATCCACTTAATTTCTAAAAACCATTGTCCATTTAGGTCAAAAAAATATTTGGATTATTATTTTTATGTTGCTATTAAGGTCTGCGGATTCGCTTATTTAAATTTCAGGATTTAATACAAAAAACACGATTTTTAAAATCAACCTTTATTATTATCGTAGAAGTGCCCTAATAATAATATATTTATAATGTAATAAAGGGTGCAACTTTTTAGCTTTATAAAAACAAATAAAGAAATTAAATATGCATATGTGTGTAGCCTAATTGATAAAATAAAAAGTTAAATTTGTTTGGTATATTTGTGCTTCTTTTTTAGTGGGCATTACTCTAAATTTTATATTATTATTCTGTATGTCTTAAAATGTATAAAGTAATTTCTCTTTATGGTAAATTTTTTAAAACCAAAATTCATTCGACAAAATTAAACAGTACAAAATTACATTTTTAAATTTATTATTTTTAATTTGACAAAATTAAACAGGACAAAACTAAATTCATGAATTTATTATTTTGTTTTATTGGATGTTAAAAATACCCGTTCTGTTAAAAATGAAATTTAATAAAAAATTGCGCTTTTCGATAGGGCGACAAATGTCTGAAACGATATTTGTTAAAAATAAAATATTTTAAATAGATTATTAAAAAAATAAAGGCATTTTAAAGAAATTAGATTACTTATGGAATGTAAAAAAATGAAAGATAAATGTTTTTACAGCATTGTTATAGGAAAAAAAATTGAAAGTTTAAAGGTTAATTCTCATTATAGGTTCCGTTTTCGTTCCCTTCCATATTCGTTTCATCTACATAAAATAATATTACATTGAAATAAATGCTTCTATGCACATGCACACCTTCCATTCCTTCTGCATTTCGTTTCCAGTTAGCTTCGGTCAAATTGATTGCTAAGGGTTTAATTCTTACTGTTCCGTTTCCGTTCCCTTTTATATCCGTTTACAGAAAATATTATTACATTAAAATAAATGCTCCTTGCACACCCTCTATTTTGTTTACAGATGGTTCCAATCAGTTCCGGTCGAATTGATTGCTTGCATATTTTTAATCGACAGGATGAGACGTATCGGAACGGATAGTGAGAACATTGACCAGTTCATCAGAAAAGATAATTTATGAAATTCTTTTTCATACAAAATATTGATAAAAGTTCGTTTCGTCATCCATCAGTACTCGATAAAATACTGTATATTCTTTTTTAATATTTCTGCTCTTTAACATCTTATGCACCCAAAATCTTCGTTTCTTTTTGGTAGACTCGTTATCTGATAAAACAGCATTCTGTTAAAACAGAACTGATCATTAACAATTGAACTGAACGTAAGGGATGGTAATGACACTAAAACGGAACATTTAATAAGAATCAACCTTCACTTTTTTTGGCTGTCGGCGTCTCAGCGTGTTTGAAGTGATACGGACAGTAAGAACATTACCCAGTTCCATTTATGTGGTATTTTCTTTTACAATAACTGTTTCATTCTGGGAAATTAATTCATCGAATTATACTTCCTGATTTTGCCATAAGAAAATATTGATTAAACTTCGTTTCGTCATCTATCATTTCTCGATGTAATGTTATAAATTTGTTATTTTTGCCTTTTAAAATATAATGCACCCAAAATATTCGTTTCTTTTCGATAGCTTCCTCATCTTAAAAAACAGCAGCTATAGACCTTTAGGCCATTAAAGAAAAAAGGGATCAATCGTACCCACTATATCCTTCTACATAGTAAATGTTGACTATGCTATGATCATTTATTTATAGGTTTTACAGGATGACTGCGGTTTATTGACTAGAATATATACCTAAAAAGTGCAAACTGGCCATTTTGGAATAATTTATCTTCCGTATGCCATCTAAACCATAAAATTATTGGCATACGTGTAGTCTTCGTCTTAAAGGCTAAGCTTGGTTTTGGCTTTTGTAAAAAAATAAGGGTTTTGGAACAGTTGTACTTAGTATGCTAAATTAGGGTTGTCGAAGGGTTAATTTATCGCGTATATATCGATAAAATTGCATACTGAGTATAATTGTTCCAAGATGGCTATTTTGTGCACTTCCTAGATCTTATTTCTAGTCAATAAATCGCGGTCATCTTGTAAAAACCTATCAATAAATAAAACAGGTCAACATTTGATCTACGCGGGAACGCCGGAAGCGGTTAGGTGCTGTTAGGGTTTTTGAAGTCGCTGATTACCATGAGAGGGTTGGTTAACCTCCATCACGTCGGGCTTAGGGTCATTAAAAGGTAAAGTAAAGAAAAAAACCATAAGAAAAATCTGGAAAAATTTATGCGTATATTTCGAGGTTGCTAAATCCGAATCCCGCGTTAATCTACATCTATTCTAGGGGTCATCCAAGATCATTTTAAGTTTTTTTTAAATATTTCTTGGAATAAAATTGTTAAGTACGACCTGAAAAATCTGAAAAAATTCGTACTTATATTTTCAAGTCAAGTAAAGAAAAAAGCACAGAAAGAACCTGGAAAAATTTATGCATATGGAGAGTTCCTAAGTATAAAGAACACGGATTTGGATTCAGCAACCTCGACCCATATGCATGAATTTTTCAGATTTTATCGATGGTTTTTTCTTCACTTGACCTTCAAATGACCTTAAACTTGGCGTGATAAAGGTTTACCGACCCTCTCATCGTTATCAGTGACCCTAAAAACCCTAGTAGCACCTAACCGCTTTCGGCGTTTCCGCGTATATCAAATGTTGGCCTGTGTAATCAGCGCATAGTCAATATTCACCATTTAAAAAGGCATGCTGAGCTGGGATTCTGTAAAAAATATAAAGAAAGGAATAGTCAAAAGATTTTGCTAACAGTAACAGTGAAATTCAAGACAATATTAAATATGATTTAAACATTGTATTTAATTGGTTACAATTTAATAAACTTACTTTAAATTTAAATAAATCCTCCTATATAATTATCAGCAAACAACAAAGAACAGATAAAATTCCTTATATATCATTTAAAAATAAAAAAATAAATTATTCTACGAGTATAAAATTTTGGGGATTATATATTGATGAAAATTTAAGTTACAGAAAACATATAGACTATCTTCGAAATTATCTATCACCTTTAATAGGAATTTTGTTTAAGATTCGGAATTATATACCCTTAAAATTGCTTAAAAATATTTATCATAGTTTGGTACACTCAAAATTACAATATTTAATTTTAGTATGGGGTTCAGCAAACTCAAAAATATTAACACCTTTAAAAAGACTTCAAAATAAAATTATTAAATGTATTCATAAATTACCATATCTTGAACAAACAACTAATTTGTACAAACCAAATAGATTTATTTATGAATATAAATCAAAATCATATAAATATTAAAACAAAACTGGTTAAAATAAAAAAAAATATCAACCTTGTTTAAAATCACGAAAACATAAAAAAATATTTAAAATTAATTTGACTGTTTTATTAATGAGTTTTTGTTAAAGTTAATATATTGTTATATTTTTTAATGTGTTATTCCCTGTAATAAACTGTATAGTTGGTTGGGAATTAAATCAATAAAAAAAAAAAAAATAAGGATCACATGTCCTTGCCGCTCTTTAAGGTAACTTATAAGTTTGTCACTGTTTCGAAAGAGATAAAAAAAGGAATGTCAAGAAAATTGCTTACAGAATCGGGTCCCTGGGTACAATTGGTCTCTTTTTCCTTCGATAGACTAACGGTCTACCATAATTAAAAAACGTATCTGAAATAGTTATAAAACGAAAACCAAAGGTATAATAAGAATTAACTTACTTCTTGCCGCCTAAAAGAAAAAATATTACGTAAACTTTACTTCTATCAAAGTATTTGCATTAAAAAAATTAAACTTTTTTTTACGGTGTGTTATCCTAAAAATTATATTAGTTAGCAACTCAAAAAGCGCCAATAAAAGGATTTAAAAAGTGTATAAATGTTAAGTTATTTTGGAAAAAAGTTGTCATAAATAGCGCACGGACTTACTAGACTTTTTACAATATATTGCTATAAATGAAATGTTACTTCTTAACTTTAAAAACTTTTCTCTTGTATTTTTGTTATATTCCCTAAATATAAACACTCGGCTGAAAACATAATATTTTCTTTTCTTTTCCTTAATATTTCTGAACATCGTTTTATGATGGCCATGATTTTGTGATTAACGACACAAAAATTTGAATTCTCCCATCCGTATTATAATAAAATTTCTTTTGGTAACAACCCAAAATTTTTACAATAAGTCGTTATTATTTTTAGAGCTTAAACTATTAGTCCAAGAGCTGATAAATAATTTTGTGTTTGCATGTTTACCTTAAAGCGCAAGATTTACTTCATTACTTTTGGCAAATATATCACCCAAATAAGCCACTTTATAAATTCATTCTTTTTCATCTAGCCGATGTTTGAGATCAAAATTGTGTTGTAAAAAAAGCACGCACTTCAGCTCTTAATTCAAGAAATCATACTAATATTTTTCCTCGGGATAACCACCTAACTTCTGTATGAAGAAATAGTGATAAATGAATACGTCCCATTTCGTCGCATAAGATTTTAAACAATCGAATATTTAACGGGCGAGCTTTTATAAAGTTTATTATTCTAACGACTTCATCGAGGGCACTTTTGAAATCCTGAGGTAACTTTTTAGCGGCAAGTGCTTGCCTGTGTAGCATGCAATGACTGCTTGTGCAAACTCGTGCAACCTGTTTAATTCGCTGGACCGCACCCGAAATTGTCCTCAGCATAGCTTTTACGCCGTCCGTACAAATGTCAATGCAATTTTCCCAAGGAATCCTATTTTCAATAAAAAAAGAGTATAATAGTAAAAATTTCAACCCCAGTTGTATGTATTGGAAGGGGCTTGCAAAAAAGAAGATCTTCTAGTGAAGTTTTTTGTGTTAGGGTACCTAATAAAAACTATTAAAATTGCAAGACCTGCAACGTCTGTCGATTCGTCCATTTGCAAAACAAACTTGCATGTTTGAATGCGTTTAATCACTTGGTCTTTTACATTTTCTGCCAAATCCTTAATTCGGCGAGTGACTGTGTCATTTGAAAGAGGAATTTTAGCTATTTCTTTGGCGGCCTTTTAATCGATCATACATTTAGCCATACTAACTGCACATGGCTTGATAAGATTCTCGGTGATGTTTTTTGGCTTAGCTCACCAAAGTTTCGCGGAACCCCTAGAGGTGTTTCGCGGAACCCCTGGGATCCGCGGAACACACTTTAAGAAGCGCTGTCGTAAGCTAACGCAAAACATTGTCCGTTTCATGGTCTTTTGCATTGTCCTATACAATACAATACAGTTAATTTACCAATGGCAACCCAAAATCTGCTAAAACTTTACTAAATCCTAATGGCCCTGTAACTAACACACGCATGCCATTTTTTGGAAGCTCCTAAAAATTATTCGTGTCTAAAGGTAAGAAAGGCCTAAACCTTTGAGCATGTATACACTAGGGGCAGCATTGCTGCTTGGCCGTGCGAGGGACAAAGAAGATAAAAGTACAACTTTTCTTTTCAGCTCTATGTACTGATATTCGTCGGAGCGAGGTTGACGTTGGCTGTAACAAAAATGCTACTTGAAAACACAAACCAAATTAAATAAATTGGCACAATAAAAACAACAAAAACCACAACCACAACTAACTAAAACTAAAAAACTTCGAAATAAAACAACGTAAGAATTTGAATCGTAAATTCACCGCATCATGACTAAAGTTTATGTAGACGGATATTTTTACGAGTGGAATGTTATGGTGCAGATTCTCGGGTACCTCGTGTACTTTGACTGTTTGCAGCTTGACGTTTTGATGGCCGCTCATCCATCTTCTTCGGAAGTTTACTCGGTGTTGTCTGGTCGTCGACGGTCGATTATCGACCAGACAACTAAAAGTGTTTTTATTTAATTAAAATCAGGTAGGTAGTAAAAGAAAATTACAATTTGCGTTAAGATGTGTAGTAAAAATGTTAAAACAGAAATTTCTTGCAGCCAGTTAAATATATCGTTTTAAAGAAAGACTACTTTTATACTTAGAATTGTAAGTTCCTTCTCATTGTTAACCTTAATTTAAGATAAAACGTAGCACAAAAAAGTTTTCCTGACCAAACACCCCTCATAATGTACTCATTTTCAGCTGTATATTAGAATTAATAATTTGTGACATTTACTATTAAATGTAGTTTAATATAAATTTGCGAAATTTTATTTAAACTACATTGTTTTAATAGTAATTAAAAATCGTTTTTATTGCCAATTCTTTAAGCATTTTTGGACTCATATTAAAAGGATTTTTCTCTTATTTCAATGAGAGAAAGGCGTTGCTAAAAAGTTTACGTTTATTTATAAAACACCCTGTATACTATATTTTCTAAATGCAATAATACGTATTTAAATATACAGGGTGTTTCAAAAAACATGGACCATCGCTCGTGGGGTAATTCTTTACTAAAAAATAATAAAAAAAGTCCTATGCACATGGGTCCGGAAACGCATGGTTTCCGAAATACAGGGAGTTAAAGTTTCAATTTTTTTCAATTTTTTTCAAATGACTTAAATACCACTCAACCGATTTTAATGAAACTTAGAACTTAAAAGTGTATTAATAAAGTGCATAGTTTTAAGTAAAAATCTGCTTACAGCTGCGGCAGTGGCGTGCGTACGGGGTAACTGTAAAAATGTATTTAGAGAAAGAATATGTGCGCCATTGACTTTTGCCAGTTTTGATGCACCAGTTATGAAGCTTATTACATAAGCCACAAAAGTTACCTCTTGGTGTTTTTTCGTTTAGGGTTTCCCTTAGCAGATATGGTTAATTTTTTAAAAATGTGCAAAGTACCCATTCGTCGGCGTAATGCAAAAAATAATCGTATAATGCCATGAAACTGTAGTTTTTGACAGTTCTCTAAATTCAATAATTTTGAAGTGCTTTGTAGAAGTCAAAAGTGTTTTCGTGTTATTCTTTAAATTTAGCAGTTTTTTCGATTTTAGTTATTTGTTGATCGTGTTTGTTTGTTTCGTTATTTTTTGATTCGTGTTTAGATATTAAGCTGCTCATTAATATTATTTCCTCCTATCAAGATGGTTTTCATCAACTACACTTCAGCCGAATTGACTGATATGTTGTTAATTTATGGACAAACAAATCAAAATGCTAGACAAGCTGTGCGAGTTTATCAGGAAACTTATCCCCAAAGAAGAATTCCTGGTAAAAATATTTTTCACGTATTGTAAGTCATTTAAGAGAAACTGGTTTTTTAAAACCTTTAAAAGCTGATTCTGGACGCAGAAGATACTGCCGAACTATACGAGTCGAAGAGGCAATATTAAATAGAGTTGAACGTGATCCTAGTACAAGTACGAGAATTGTTGCCAATGAACTGGGAAATATTTCGGCATCATCAGTTCACAGAACTCTGAAGGAGCAAAGTTTATATCCCTATCATTTTACACGTGTCCAGGAACTTCTACCTAGAGACTTTCAACCAAGGGTAATGTTTTGTCAATGGTTCTTAAACAAACTGAGACACGACCATCATTTTTCTAAACGTGTACTATTCACTGATGAGGCGTCATTTACGCGAAAAGGTATAGTAAATTTTCACAATTTACATACATGGGCCAATGAAAACCCTCACTCTCTACGAGTAGTAAATTCGCAGTATCAATTTTCCATCAATATTTGGGCTGGTGTTATTGGAAATCACATAATTGGTCCTGTTGTTCTACCGAATCGTCTTAAACAGGAATCATATTTAAATTTTTTACAAAATGATTTGCCGGGGTTACTACCACTTTTTGTGAGAAATGGTACAATGTGGTTCCAGCATGACGGTGCGCCCGCACATTTTGCAGCAGTTGTAAGAACATATTTAGCTGACACATACGGTCACCGATGGATTGCTCGTGGAGGTACGGTGCCATGGCCACCTCTATCTCCGGACCTGAATCCACTAGATTTTTATTTGTGGGGTCATTTAAAAGAAATAGTTTATAAAACACCATTAAATACACGAGAAGAATTATTGGAAAGAATAGAAAATGCATTTGTCATCATTAGAGAAGATCACAATATTTGCAGAGAGTAAGAAGATCTTCGCGGAGAAGGTTAAATGCTTGTAACAACGCTAATGGTGGTCACTTTCAACATTTTCTTTAGCTTTAAGTCAATGTGTGTAAAACAATTGAATATCATGGGTTACGAATTACTTTACATTACGCCGAAGAATGGGTACTTTGCACATTTTTATAACCCTAAACGAAAAAATACCAAGAGGTAACTTTTGTGGCTTATGTAATAAGCTTCATAACTGGTGCATCAAAACTGGCAAAAGTCAGTGGCGCACATATTCTTTCTCTAAATACATTTTTACAGTTACCCCGTACGCACGCCACTGCCGCAGCTGTAAGCAGATTTTTACTTAAAACTATGCACTTTATTAATACACTTTCAAGTTCCAAGTTTCATTAAAATCGATTGAGTGGTATTTAAGTCATTTGAAAAAAATTGGAAAAAAAATAAAACTTTAACTCCCTGTATTTCGGAAACCATGCGTTTCCGGACCCATGTGCATAGGACTTTTTTTTATTATTTTTTAGTAAAGAATTACCCCACGAGCGATGGTCCATGTTTTTTGAAACACCCTGTAAATATCACTATTGCGGCCTAGTATATGCATATCTCTAAAACATCACGTACAGTATACGCCTTACCAAGTGCTGCTTTTTTAGCAGTAAAGTGGAAAACAATGTCGAATGTCTTGACCAGATCTATAAATTTGGCAGTTTATTTTTGTTTTTATTAGGCTAGAAGGGTAGGTATATAAGTAATCTGTCAATTTAGTTGGCTTAAAGCCAAGTAATAAAAAAAAGTATAGGCAAACCTGAACCTAATGGATTTTTAGAAAAAGTGCTTTTCTTTCTAAACGATCGTTAAATTATACTTTTTTCTATACCATTAAGTAATGAGTATATCAGCGAACTTAATTCTGTTTTGTGGGTTAACATAATTTAATCGGGGTTAAAAAATATATATCAAAAATTAAATTATTAAGAAGAACATGCTTTGCATTAAATAATTTTAAATGGATTAGGATATGTGTGTAGATAAAATAGGGTGTAAAGTAATTTATTTTTTTATTGGGCAATTTGTCACGCAGTTTGATGGCATATTTAATGTTTTTTTATGGAAAAAGTTTAAAAAGTGATAATTTGCCACATGCTTTAATGATAGTTGCATTGGCAAAGATGCCACATACTTAACATATATCAGTATAAAATAAAAAAAGGAAGAAGATATTCAATAACACTAAAATCATGAACTTCCATTGTCTTTATTTGTTTATTGATACACACGTTTCGGTTAGTGATGTCTCTATAACCGTTTTCAAGTGAACTAAAACTTTCTTAAAAGCTACGACCTTATATACTATCCGTTGTTCACCGAAGCTTGACCGACTTGTCACGGTTCAGCAACGGCAGCCAGATATTCGGAATGTCCACACTAGGTTTGCTAAATACATTTTGGTTGTTTGCAATTATTACAGCTTCTTTAATTTTTTTTTCTTTGAGTGGGTTTCTTTATGAATAATTTTTGCTTCCGACCATTGTATACAGTGTTTTGACCATGCGTGTTCGGCAATCCCTGATTTCGACATTTCACCTCGTTCCATATGTTTTTTGTGTTATTTAACTCTAATATCGAGTGGTCTTTTTGTTTCTCCGATATATACTTCACCACATTTACAGGGAATTTTGTAGATACAGTCATTCTTTGAAACATTGTTGTCCGGTCTCGTCTTAGTAAGAATACTTCTCAGAGTAGTTTGAGATTAAAATGCTGTTTTAATAATATACCTATTCGCTATTCTGCGGATTTTTTCTGAAGTTCCTTTAATATACGGAATAGTCATAACTATTTGGTCCTGTGAAGTCTTGTTCAAATTAGAGTTTTTTGTCTTATCTTGATATTTATCAATTGTTTCCTTAACCAATCTCTTACTGTAGCCGTTTTGCTTGAGTTCCCTAGTTATATTACT
The DNA here is from genome assembly GCA_019359885.1 of Listronotus oregonensis. Lineage (NCBI taxonomy): Eukaryota > Metazoa > Arthropoda > Insecta > Coleoptera > Curculionidae > Listronotus > Listronotus oregonensis. The sequence goes on along the minus strand of JAHBCN010000401.1, from coordinate 166,701 downwards.
TATTTCGGCTTGCAGAGATTCCTTACTGTTACATAAGGTCACTGCGCAGTTATATATACGATATATCGGAAAATATACATTAAAAGATAAGATGAAGACGAACTAAAAAAATTCAAAGAAAAAAAATACAAATAAGTACCACATCCTTTGTACACCCATTAACGGCTGAGTACAGGGCCCTGTAACACAACCACTACAAGTTATACCATTGTAAAAATATTTTCTACACTTGTAATTTTTCTGTAACAGAACAAACTTGTACTTACCTGTGTGGCGCTAGTAATTACGGAACATTTTTTACGTATGTAGACGTATTCTGTAACACAACTTCAGCACTTGTATAATGTAACTTTGAACATTCCGTCTTGGTATGTGGTCAAGTGACTCGAAAAGTGACAATGAAGGTACGCCCCACAGGGAATACCGATTCAACATAAGAACTGACTTTATTTTTCTTAGTGAGGGCGAGTTTAAGGAAAGGTTCCGTCTTAGCAGATTGCAATGAGAAAAACTTCTTTGGAATATTGGACCAACATTGAATAATTACACATTTTGGTGGTATAAATTGACTTCGCAGTAGAATATATTGATTGCTCTGCACTGGCTAGAAAATGGATCTCAGTATCCTAGTGTTTGCAATATGCATGGAGTTTCAAAATTACTTCACTAAATCAAACACAGCAGGATTTTAACAAAGCTTATAAACGAACAAGAAGAGTAATTGAAAATGCTTTGGGGATTTTAAGAAAAAAATTTCCTTGTTTGAACTACCTACGCGTGAACCCTTTTGTTGCTGCAAATATTTTTAAATGCTGATGATGATTTCATGGTAGACGATAGTGAAGAATTCCCAGACGGTAAAGACAATTATGAACAATTAGTAATGTTAAAATTACATATATAGTTGTAAATAAATCATGATTGCTGATTGCCCAATAACGAAAAACTCACCATTCCAGCTTTCTTTAAATTCTGCCAGACAGTATCTCTTACATACGTCCAATTCCTTTCTACCGACACTAAACATATACTTTGCGCCACTTGGGCCATTTTCTTTTATAATTAATTAACTAATAAACAAAACATTATTCTCAATTCTAAAAGGTCTAAACATGCTTTAACAAGTCTGGGTTTACATACATACGCATAGCCCTACAATTGTAAAAAAAATTACAATTGTTGTTATTTTGATTGTGTTACTGAATTTAGTTAGACTTGTAGGTACGGTAAATTAAATGTAACTTGTAGACTTGTTACAATTGTAGTGTTTGTGATATGGTGGTATAAAATCTAAACAATACAAAACAGCACACGCTGCTCAGTGGTCGTCACTCAACCAGTTACAGATCTTGCTAGGCGTTGCTTGACTTTGCTATATTTAATTTAACCAAAATCTCTTTTAAATAAAGCAATTTGCCTAAGGTAAATTCGACTGATTACCAAGGGAATCCTGGTATTTGTTTAGTTTAAAGCAATACTAATTAAACAAGAAATACGTTACTCTTAACTTGCATCAATTTTGCTGTTTTATAACAATGTAACAATTTGATTTTTATTTGATTATTACCGTTTTGGCGATTTCGAAATAAAGATTTTATTTTTACGATTTTATGACTAAAAAGGCCGTAATAATTTTAATAGTGGCGAGACGTAAAATATGGATTTAACGAATTTAATACATTGTTATTTGTTTTATTAATAAAGATTTTTTTCATTTAACCAAAAAACTTTATTGAGATGTTTTGCGTTATTATTCTTAGTTTTTATTCGAAACCATTATTCACTGGTGGTAAGTTAAAATAAACAAGTTTTATTTTTAATTAAAAACGGCCGATTTTTGGTGTGAATGTCTTAAAAATCAATTTTTACTTATATGAGAAAGAGGCGAAAAAGTGTTAAGATAATAGATAGCTATAATTTATAATGATTGGAGTTAAATTTATTCTTTAATTTTACATTACCAATGCAATAAAAATTAATTTCGGTATTATAGAAAAGTATATTTATTTATAAGTTTTAATGTAAGTAATTTATTTACAAATGTTGTGGATAAAACATTATTTAGTACAAGAAATAAATAAAAAAATGATGTCCATCTTTTTGAACAAGTTAAACTAAAAATAAACGCTATCTTTCTGTAAATAATCTTTTGCTATGGCCAGAGATTTTTACTTTAATAAAATTATTAAACAATATTTTATTGAAAAATTTAAATCTAGTTTTTAATATAACCTAAAGTACTTTAAATATTTTAGCATAAAAAGGTAAGTAAAAAAAATAAAATGTAAGATACTGCTTTTATATTGATAGAGATATTATGTAGCCTTAGGTCAATTAAAATAGTACTTGGTTATCTCTTCTTAGTAGAGGTAATTTTAAAAAATCAACAAAAAAATTAATTAACTCATCACCATTTTAGTTTTTATGTATCATAAATACACTGTAAAAAATATTATTTACTTGTAACATTGCGTATTATGAAGTAAATTAAAAGAATACCTTGTTACCTATACTTAATACTAAGGTTATTGCAAAAAACCAACAGAAAAATCAATTAACTTACCGTCATTTTAATTTAAAAAATATAAATATACCTCTTAAAAAATTAATATATCATTTGTACCGTTACGTCATAAATATAAAAAAAGTTTTCAGAATGATCTAAATTTTTAGGCAAAACTAAAAACAGGAAGAGCTGAAAGAACTGAAAAGGTCAAATGATTCTTTGTAAAGACAATCCAAAACCCTGAGCCCTGGACCAAGGCCGACTTTTCTGGCGTGCAACTAAAGAATATTTTTATTAAACTTGTAGAAACTGCACGTATTTGAATTCATGTTTGTGCCTGTGTAACATGACAAAATTAAAATGTTACAATTTTAAAAGGTGTCATGTTTAATTTATTATTTAATTTGCCTTAAATTATTTAGTTACTTTTTTGTAAACTATGATCTTTATTTTATATTCTTTTTGTAACATTGTTTTATTAGCAGACTCTTAATTTTAATATTTTATAAGTTTTAAACGTAATTATTTCACATATTTCACGTCCAACGTACATAATTAATGTAAAAATTTAATTATTTTTAGGCCAACATAGAGCAAAGTTCAAACATAAAGCATAATCCAACAAGATTATAAACTGCACAAAAGTAAAAATAAAAAAAAAATCTTGTAATGCTTTTTAGTTTCTCTACAATTTCTTATTTTAAGAAATACAGTACTTTATTATCTAAAATGTATTCTTTGAGGATTTTGAACAAATTATTTTGTCTTTGTTATATTTTTCCATTATATCTTAACGACCTACCAGAATCTTTTCAATTAAATTTTAATCTTTTTTAGGGAAATTTACTGACTCTAAAATTTAATCGTGAAGGCGAATGGAATGCTTTTAACAAAAAAAATATACCTTTTAAAAATATATTAATTTTTTTTAAAATAATCATTTAAATCTATTTTTAATTTCGAAAAGGTACAGCGTGCGCCTAAAATATTGTAGTTTTTGTAAAGTAATGCATTTAGGGTCGTTGTGCAGGATTTTGAGTTGTAAAATATTTTTTTAAAACTTTTTATTTACAAATCTCCAAACAACCAATTGCTTTTTAAATTATTTTGATAGCTTAATTATATCGCTCAAAATAAATGTTTTCTTAAACCTGTAAAAGCATTTCTGTTAGGGATGTTTTATTTGTAATAATCAAGTAGCAGTACCTAAATTAACAAATGATATTGTTGTCAAGGTTTCATGTCATTTGTTGTTTGTTGTTTTACTTAAATAATGTCATCTCTAATGCAAGAAGATAAAATTTTATTTAAAAGTTTAAGAGAATTTCATGACCTTGGGTGACAACACTTTACAAAAATTTGTTGTCAAAAAATTACACCAAATGTTTAGCAGGAAATGCTGCAAAGATGCCAACAACTGCTTGCAGATTTAGAACGAAAGAGCAGATCGGGAAAAATGGTTTGGCGACGAAAAGGTATTTTTGTTATGAAAACCTTAAAATACCCAAAACAACAGGGTTTACACAACTGTTAAGAAAAAATATGCGAAGAACCTTTTAATGCCTTGACAATATGTTTTATTTTATATTTTGTATTATTTTGGGTAATAATAAAATTAACCCTGAGGTCTACCAGCGAGTGATACGTATTTAAGCAAATATATTGCCTTAAATTAAAAAAGCTAGTGATGATTACACATTGCAACATTAAAATTCCTGTAAAAACAATATCCCGACTTCATTGAGCCAGAAAACTGGCCACCTAATACCGGTTGATTATTGTGTATGAGGGCCATTAAAAAAATTGGTTTATTATAACCATGCTTTTGACACAGTACAACAGCTTAAAGATAGAATTGAAGAATTTTGATCCATTAAAACGTGGCGCCGCAGGCCGCAACCAGTGGTGGACAATAATGGGGGACATATTTACCAAAACTTTTTATAAAATTATTTTATTTTTTGTTTAAAAAACAAAAATAAAGCAACATTGTTTCTTTATTTTTTGTTGCAGTTTAAGTTTTCTTTGCAAAATATACATAAACCGTTTAAAAACAAAAGAAGTTCTGTTTTTTTTAATTTTTGTACCACATCTTTCATTAATGAATAAATAGGCAATTAATTTTTTCTTAAGTGCAGAAAAGTCATTGTCATAGTTACTGCTATAAAAAATAATCTTTAAATGTTAAACCTATCTTTATAAAGCATTTGCAAAGTTTATACTTTATAAAAACTTTTTGAAATATTGTTTGTCCATATTTTTTATAAATGGCCCACAATATCAAAAGAGGTTAAAAAAAAATCTTGGTCCAGTTGAAATAAAACGTTGCCTTATATTTCATTTTTTCTTTTGGATTTTGATTTTATTCAAATATTTTTTAATTCTTGTAATGGATCTTTATTTATAAATACAAAACTCTAAGAAAAGCGCTTATTGCTTCAGTATATCAAAATTTCCTCTTTGCCTTATTAAATCATAAATCTTTGAAAATATCCTTTTAAAATATGCTACTCTTTTAAAATGACTTATTTGGGGTGATTATTTTAAATTATTTTTAAGGACAAGATGTTCCTTCTTTTATTTTTTCTTATTGATAATTTGTTAATTTACTAATGTTTAAATTTATTTATATAAAATATTTTTGGTACATAACATTTACAAATGCACTATATTTTTTGAAAAGCACAAAAATTTACAAGATTTCATATTTTATTTTTATTTTAAAAATAGGTTAAATAAAAATAAAACTAAACAAAAATACTGAACGCAATGTTGCTTGAAGGTGATAAACTATGGTGTAGGTTAAATAAAAAAATCTTTTTTGAACTGCCATTGTTTTAATTTATCTAAGAACAAAACGTTTAAACTGATGCGTGCAAGTTACACGACTACGAGGGTATTTATACAAGAAATAAGTGTGCTGAGGCATGAAGGCAATGGACACAATCAGGTGGTTAACGCTTGGAATGTTTACATCCAAGGCTAAGATTAATTTGGTTAAAAATGGTTTCTAAACATTTGTAATACCCAAGAAAGGTTTAATAAAGCATCCAGGGTTAGAGATATGAGTATACGTGTATTTCTAAAAGAGTATTCTTTTTTTGGTACCACCATGAAACTTACACAATTGGTAATATTTTATACTCGTCGGTACCAAGAATGATACATAAACTACCAAAATGGCTTCCAAATTTTTAGCTTTTAACTTCCTAACAATATTTTTAATGAAATACTGGACCTGAGTTAAAAAAGGGCCGGTCTTTAAATACTTTTAAGTACGTTTTTACGTCAAATTTATTTTGCAAACTGTTAAATAATTAATACAATTAATAATATTTAGTATGAATAAAAAGTTTCTAAAAAATATAAAAAACGCTTGTCGTATCGAGACGGATTATGAAAACAAAAACAAAGTGAGCATCATATACTGTATGCTTTTAATTATTAATTTTTCCATTTCGAATCCCAACTAATGCAAAAAATACAGAAAAAGGAAATTATAAAAAAAGGTATGTATTTTGCGTTTATCTTTAGATATATGTGTGTAATATTATCGTATTATTAAAAATAATCAGGATAGTAAAAAATATTTTTAAACCACATTCGTTAGAAAAACATTTTTAATATCCAAGAAAGGTTTACTAAAGCATCCAGGGTTAGAGAAATTAGTATAAATGTATATGTAAAAAAGTGTATTCTTTTTTTCTTGATACCACCATTAAAATTACACAATTGGTCATATTTTATACTCTTCGGTATCAAAAATGATACATAAACTATTACAATGGCATTCAATTTTTTGGCTCCAAAACTTTCTAACAATATTTTTAATGAAATACTGGACCTGAGTAAAAAAATCTCCAATTACATTTAATTTGACCTTTGTCCCTTTTTTACTCAGGTCCAGAATTATTAATTAGAATTAATTTTTCTGGTTTACGTGGTATATCAACTTTATTTTGAGCGACATATTCCGTAATAATTTTTTTTATTTAAGCTTTCATAATAAAACAAATCCTAAAAATGACAATATTTTGCACGGATAAACCGTAGATAAATCAGAACAATCAGGATAGTAAACAAATATTTTTGAAACTAAAACTAAATTTATTTCCCGTTAATGATAAGAAAATACGAGATATAATATTTACCATGTAAATATTTTGTCTTTTAATAAATTTTATGCTGGTTATCCTACTTAAAAAGCTTTCACTTCACTTTTCTATCTACTATTTATAAAAAAAATAATCAATGAACACATTTTAAAATGTAATTTATAGCTAAATTATAGAACAATAAAAATATTTATCTGATTTTTTATAACGTCAAATGTATTTAGCAAATTGTTAAATAAATAATAAAACTAATAATATTTAGTAAGCATAAAAAGTGTTTAAAAAATTTAAAAAACGTTTGTCGTATCGACACACACTATGAAAACAAAAACAAAGTGGGCATCATATACTTTATGTTTTTTATTTTTATTTATCCCATTTCGAATCTCACTTAATGCAAAAAATGCAGAAAAATCAAAGTATAAAAAAAGGCATGTATTTTGCATTAATCCCTAGATATATGTGTGTAATATTATCGTATTTTTAAAAACAATTGGGATGGTAAAAATATTTCTTAAACTAAAACTAAGTTTATTTCTTGGTAATGATAAGAAAATACGGGATAATCCGTCGTGTTATAGCTATTAAGCATCAAAGGTATTATTAAGGGCAATTAATGATCAAAATTGTTATTTTATCGTTTGATCATCAAATAAGCATCATTATTAGCCAATTAATGTTCGGGTTAGTAACAATATTTTTTGGCTATCGTTTTGTTATTAAATCGTAAAAATCATAATTGTGTTTATAGTTTTTGGATTTGGTTTAATTTTAGGCAACTTACTTGACAGGTGCTTTTATAACTGTCAATTGAGTGACAAGATTATAAATAGACTCTATTTTTTATTTTGTGTATTTTTAGTTGCCTAAACTTTAATTGGTTATTAACAAAAAATCATGCATTAATAACAGTCATTAATGTCTGATTTTGTATACTATAGTAATACTTATAAATAAACGTTTTTAAGGATTAATGATGGAAGAAACAAGAATAATTTTAAAAACCAATTCTAATTAATTTATATGCCTCTGAAACGATTCTGTGTACCCTAACGATCTACCAGCAATTTACATACAACTTCAAACTTTCTCTACGTATATTCACGAGCTTCCAGAATTTAAATTAGCTACTAAAGGCGTTATTAAACTTTTTTATTACAGGAAAACCGCTATAACTTTGGACTCTAAAAAATACTACGTGATTTTAAATCTTGAATGTCGACCAGCAGAAATATTCAAAAATCTAAGTTTTATGACCCGTTGTTCAAAGAATGATATGAGAATAATCATAAAATGTTCGAAAAAAATATTTTGGAAAAGTATTTAGGAGTATAGCAGCTTTCATTTTATGGTTATAATACGTTACAAGAATTTTATGGGATAGGAAAAGTATGGCAAATTTTTTGGGACATTTCTTGTTTTATTATATTTTATTCTAGGGATATATTGGAGTTCCTATTATAAATAATAGTATGTAATAATTAGATAAATTTTGGTATAATTATTGGCTAGAAATCATCCAGATTTGGTAAATTACGTAAGTCAGAAGGTATGAGGGTTCACTAACTTAATTATTTTAAAATTTAAATAAGTTACTTTAAAAATTACTTAGCTTATTATTTTTTGTCAAAACTGGTATAAGCAATTTATTTTACGTACAAACAATACGATTTTAAATGTTTAAAGTTCGCTTTAAATAATACTTTCCCAAAACCTACAACTGTGTTTGTTTTGGTGCGGTAAATCACATTTAAACACTTGTTAGTAAATGCAAAAACAATTATAGTTTTCACTATGGCAGCACGTAACAATGCTTAATTGGTAATAGGTTTGGACGCTTGCTTACTCGAGAGGGCGTCCATCCAGAGATAATACGTTCACATGCTGCTATATGAATGAACACTGTTGCCAAAGCTATGACAATGGTAACAGTAATTAGAAATTATTTCTTTGAAAAATAGACGGAATTCGTTGTAATAATAATAATTAATTTTTTTCGCTGTATAATTATAATATTTTATTTTTATAAATTTTTACTTTGGATATATGTATGGCTTTGTATGTGTGCCTGTTTAAAATTAAACATACGGCTTTCGAATTTAACAAAAAAATGTTATGAAAAAATAAACACCTTGTTAAAGACTAGTTTAGTGAATGTAAGTATAAAGAAATTATACCATTTTTCCCCTGAGAGTTGCCTTGATTTACTACCTTAGGTAGACCAGCCTTCTGGACTTTTTGTGCCTAATTTCGTATTTTCTTATATACCAACCCTTCCACTAGTCTTGTTATTTCTAAAAGTCTGTCATAAATGTGTTGTTAAATTGTAGAAAAGAATCAATCGGATTGTTCGATTTCTCAATAATAAATAAATATTAATTTTTGTTGTATAATTTCACCATTTCTTGTTATGTATGGATGTCATAAAATAAAAAATATATAATTTAAAAAGTTTTAAATCATACTTACATTGTGTGTTTAATTAACTATAAATATATTTTTTATTCAAATTTTAATTCCAGAAAAAAAAAATTACATGATTAAAATTTTATTATTATACAACAAAAAAATAGTATTACAGCAAATTTAGCCCATTTCTTAAAGAAATATATCCTATTTACTATTAGCATTGGTATACCTTTGGCAACAGTGTTCGTTTATATACCGGCGTGTAAACGTATTATTTCTCGATGGACGCCCGCTAGAGTAAGCGAGCGTCCAAACCTCTTACCAAAAATTTAGCTTTGTCTTGTGCGTCTATGGTAAAAATTATAATTATCTTTGATAAAAGTCACGCGGATTAAAACCAGCACTCTTTTGCCTATCGACTTCGAGGTTGGTATAAATTTGCAAATATTTAACCACTTTTAAAACAAACAAAACTGATTAAAAAAATATTTTAAACACAATGAAGACTGAATAAATCAAAGAATTACTTTAAAACAAAAAGTAATGTGTATTTTTCAAATACAATAGGTAGCAATACCATGTTAAGTGATTATCATTATGTTATCCTTAAACCTTTTAATTTTAGGTTTACAGATTGTTGCATGGTACTGTAACATTTGCTTAAATAGTTTAAATATTTTTTTCAAAAAGTTCGTTTTTTTAATAAGCTGTATTTACAAATATTTTTGAATTTATTTTTATTGATATCTTTGCTTAATGTGCTATTTAATTTTAAACGATACATAAAAAGGACACACAAATTAAACTATATTGAAATTAAATGGTAATTAAAATATAATGATGATTTTGATTTACGAAGCAAGTCATGTGGGTAAGCTAACAAACGTTGTTTTAAAGATTAAAAATAAAAAAGAAAGAAAGAAAGAATGATAAAATTATACCAACTTTAGTATAACAGTTGTTGTTTAAGGGTGTTTTTATCTTTGTGACAGCTCACAAAAATTCGTATGAAGTCTTAGTTTACCGTGGTTGCCGTTTTTAAAATATTATTATTTCCCAGTTGTGGCAACGCTGGCCAAGTACGAAAACATTCAGAAATTGCATTTTTCTTCACTTTTTAGATAAGGTGGGAGTGTCACCAGGGACGTTCGTTAAAAAAATGCCATAAGTTAACTAAAACATACGGAATTATGAGGAAACTATGAAAAACATTTAGGTAAATAATTCTAAAACATATATTACAAAAGACTCTAATTTAAAAGTCGACTAAGGGTAAGTTAGTGTTTGTTTCAGTAAAAAGAAAAAAAAATTAACAGTTTAAAATTTTAACAGATTTATATTTTTTGGCTCAGCGGAAGATTTTGCAGTAACAATAAAATATAACTTTTATTCTTAATATATTATGCGTTCCTTAATATACATACTAGAGTGCTTTTCCTTAAACATTTCTTTTTGTTTAAAAAAAATACTTTGCTTTAAACTAGTAATTTTTTGTGGCTTTTTACAAGTAAAAAATACAAAATTTTCTAAGCAAACTTGTTATTGTCAAAGAGAGTTTTTAAAATCAGTATACAGGGTCTAACTATTATTTTTATTAATTATTAAAATTAGAACCGTAATGTATTCTTTTACATCCGACAAAATGTCGGATGTAAAATCTTAAAGCGCTATCAAAAAGCGCGGAAAAAGTGGTAATATAAATGTGCAATTTGTTTTAAATTCGGTTCTTAAATAAAGCCAGATAAAAAATAAAAACGATGTTTCAAAATTTCGTTTTTTCTCGGATTTATCCGAAAATACTCGAAATTTTAAAATTTTATATAACAATTAAATAGTAAACCTTTTAACCAGGTTATTGTTAGTCACTTAAGTGCGCAATTTTAAACCAATTTAATCATTTATGTGTCTCCTATAGTTTCCGGGATCCAAGTAGTGAGGGTAAAAGTTGAATTACCCTGCAAAACCATAATATAGACGTTTGTCGTTTTGTCGAATGTAAAATCTAAAAGCGCTATCAAAAAGTGCGGAAAAAGTACTGTAAAACTCTAAAACCACATTGACGTATAAGAGATAGACTGCTGATTCTTAAGCCTCTACAAGAAGGGAGATAGGTGAAGAAGGGATCGTTCAGTGGATGCAAGCTATCCCAACCGCCAGCTAAAATCAACCTATGTAAAAAGCCTGCAACTGGCTCGGAGGTTTTAGCTTCTTCTACTGAACGACGTCTTGTCTATTTATCTTTTTCCATTGTGAAAGCCATGTCTTGTGTATAGCCCAGGAAACGAAGCTAAAAAAAAAGTGCAAAACCTGGAAATTTTTTCAAAATGCATAAAAATTTAGAAACAAGCTTAACTTACTCTCCTCTTTAAAATCTATATTATGCCGATGGGAACTACTTTTTTAGGGGTGAAAACTACCCTTTATTGATAAAACATATTCAACTATACATTAAAGTTTAAGTTGAGTAAATTTTGACTGAAATAAGTTAAAAAAGTAGTATTTTGGTCCTTTAAAATATTATTTGAAAAATTTCTGCCTTTAAAAATCAACCTCTTATAATTTAATTTAAAAGAATATATTTACTCTAAAAATTAATATATTATCACAGTGTTTTGCATAAAAACTGTCAAAATTTCAAGTCATCCTGTGCATTTTGAAAAAACTAGTACGGAATTCGCAGTCTATTCTTTTAACGTCAATGCTTAACGACACAATACATTGCCTCTGAGGTAAAATGTAACATTCACCGACGTTTGATGCCAGACGGGCTATAAAAGTTAGTGATTATTTTAAAAATTAATTTTACCTCTACAAAAAGCGGTATATTTGACAAAAAAGTCCGTTTTTTACTTGGTTATCGTAAAAGTTAAATAAATAATCATTAAACGCTAATATTTTTTTTATTCCAAACTTCTTCTTTTATGTTTTGTCTCTATCCCCCCAACAATAAGTTTATTGAGCCCTATGACCTTACAGACTTTAAAAATTATTAGTATACCTTTGATAAATCCAGAGATTTAGCAACCTTAAGAACGTAAGCTGCTTACTAAAATACAGTGTTAGCAATTTTTTTTGCGTCCTTTAGGAAAAAAGTTTTTCAATAAATCAGTATTTAGGATTAAGCTTAGAACTGCCAAGATTATTGACCTTTTTAAATGGGGTACGTTAAGCAGCTTATTAGTTTATGGTATATTTTTTATCGTATTGGCATACGCATTAGCTTGGTTTTTCTACACTTAAAATTTAGTAAATCTGGATGAGTCTAAAAGTGAAAAATATTTTACTTTAATGGACTTGACAGTTTTCAAAAATTTAAACAGTCAAAAAATATTGTTTCACGATATTATAAAGATATTGAAATAAAAACTTAGGAATGCCCTTTTTGACAGTAATTGTAAAATAAAATAATTATCAATTGATCAAAGCTATATGCTATTTACATCTAACACGTTGGCTACCAATGCTATAGCGAAATTTCTGCCCTGATATACCATGCGAGTCACCGGTGCACAAACCGCGTGGTTCATTCGTAAACCAAATGTATCACATGTGATATCATGTATTAAGATGTTTAATGGTGTTTTAAAATTACGGGTACAAGCAAATACAATACGGCAGTGGTATATAAATGAACCAACTAATTTGTCGGTCAAATGGGCAACACCGGCAATTTGTTATAGTCAAGTTAAACATGCTCATCTAAAAAAATAGGAAAATTTGCTCTCTAATATTTATTTGCAGTAAAATAAATAACAGAAAGTAAGGTTATCATAAAATAAAAGTATCAATTTAGTGTCTCTTTTGGAAACATTCCAGACATAATGCGGGTGAATATGGATATTTATTGGAGAACGTGGACACCAGTTTGGCCTTCTATGCCTACTTCTGCGGGGACTTTTAATTCTTTAATTTTTTAAGTTAATGGTTCTGTTAGAGGTTTAATTTTATACAAGCGATTTTCCTTATCGGCTGCTTCATTATCAGCAAAATGGAGGAACCGTAATAAGTCTTGGAATCTATTTCTTGACATAATATGTCGAACAGAACAATGCCGATATAGGAATTTACGTGACCAGTAATCTGATATTTTCAGAAATTTTGACAGTCCCATAAACATTAAAATGGCAAAAAACCTTTCCAGTTCATCAGCAGAAACATCTTTCCAATTTATTTTGTATCTTCTAGCATTTTTATTTGTTTCCGAAACCATCAAATCTACAATATCTGAATTCACAATAAGTCTGAAAATATCCACAGGTCTTAAGTTAGAAGGGACATTTATTTTGCATGAATCAGTAAAAGCAAACTGCTTCAAAGACGTTCCATCCACTTCATTCCATGGAATTACGGTGGGTTGATTAATATCTTCATCGCTATCGCCAATCTCGGATTCTCCTTCAGACACTGCTTCTGATTTAGAGCTAGGCTTATAGTTTGATTCAGAAGGAGGGAATGGCTTCTCTTCACTTTTTAAGTCTAGGTAGTGACGACGATTTTGACTTGCCTCTCCACTACTCCCTCCTAGCTTATTGTCCTTATCATCCTGCACTGTCCCCTTATTCTGATCGATTTGATGATTTAAACCTAAAGATAAAAACCTGCTTTACTAAACTGTTGCTTCATGTAGATAACCTCAAAATTCGTTACCTTTAGATACTTGTCCACTACTCTCTCCAAACTCATGTTCATCATCATCCTCCTGGTGAGGTTACTCATCCTCTGAACTACATTATATTTCTCATTGCTTTCTAGGTTTGATTCTAGGGGCAAAAAATATTTATTACTAACCTGTTTTTTTTGTTATAAACACTTATTAAAATTTGTTACCTTCAAATTCCAGCTCATTATACCATTGAAGTAGTTTCGCTTCTTCTTTTGGATCCATATTTCACACAATAAACACAGTTGCACCATAAAACAATCCAAACAATTAAAGAAACTAAGGATCACTTATGAACCGAGTGAATCACCGGTGATCAAACCCCAAAACAATCTAAAAACAACGCCTATAACGTATCTTAAGTGCACAACGACATCTGTTTAGAGGAATCTGTACTTATAACTCGAGATCATGCTCGGTACCAAATAGGAACCTTTATGACATCTACTCCGGTATACAAGCAAATAAATCTCATGTATCACCGGTGACTTATATGGTACCCAACGTGCTAAGGGATTTTTCGAAGCCTTTAAGCTTAAATATTAATGTAACGTAAGTGCCTTAATTTAAAAGAGAGATGGTTAAATTTTAAAAATGAAACTTTAAAGTAAACAGAAAAATTACAGGCAAAATGTTCTACAGTCTAGATAAACTAGGAATGCAGAGGTGGAGCTAACAAAGTTAGGGCTTTTTCAGGTAGACTGTAGAAGAATGTGTGTAAAATTATTTTGCTAGTTTCTTAAAGCTGAAGCCAATTATCTATAAAACAGTGCTTGTTGATGAGCAAGACGAGCAAGCTTTTTAAAGGAGTAAGTTAATTAATAGAAAGTACGGCGCTTTTTTGGATGGAAACAAGAGTTGAAGAATATGCCATTTTTTAAATATACGAACGATATCTTAGGCAGTGACCAATTTGGGATACATGAAAATTATATGGATTAAAAAAAAATACTTTCTGGTTCGAAAGTATAAACCAATATTTTTCGAAACTGTTGTGGCTAAAAATATATTGTGTTTGTACCCGTTGAGATCTTTCTCCGAAAAAACTACCTACAAAGTTAAATAACCTTTTGTTTTGCAGAAATTGACTTCTTGTTTTTTTTTTCAATGCCGTGTCCTCCTAGAACATTGGCGATCAGTCGCATGATCTTCACTTTGTCCACAGCCGACCTAAAGAGTGTCGTGGTGTTTCTCCATACAATTGGCAGAGATTATTGAGCTAAGATATTTTTCGGCGACCAGGACCACGCTTTCCCTCTATTTTACCTTGAATCATAATGTGGAGCAATTCATATTTCGGATTTCTCATTACGTGGACAAAGTACTTCAGCTTTCTTCTTTTATGGTATTAAGTAACTCCCTTTGTTTATTCATACGCTGTAGAACTGCTTCATTCGTCACCCTGTCCATCCACGATATCCTCAGCATTCTACGGTATATCCACATTTCAAAAGTCTCAATCCTCTTGCACATTGTTTCAGTGAGAGGCCATGCTTTCATTCCATAGAACAATAATCTAAAGATATATCAACGTAATAGGCGTATTCTTAAGGGACTTCTTAGAGCTTCTGGGTATAAGCACTTTTTGCATGTTCTTGAAAGATGTTTGTGCTTGTTCTATTCTTCTTTTAATTTCTTGAGTTAAGTCCCATTTTGCATTCACCCAGCAGCCTAGATATTTGTTTTTTGTACTCTCTTAAAATTGACTGTAAGTAAGAAATAAGTATTGAAAGACTGGCGAAAAACATTTAGTATTTGGGTTAATAAACTGGCCAAGTATTTCGCACCCTAATGCAACATCAATTAAAGGGATGTCTGCATTATTCCGAACGTTTTTTAGATCTGAATAAAGAAACTTAATGTAAGATTAAAAATAAGCAGTAAATATAGCAATTAATTGTTGTGAAATACGAGTAAGTATAGAGTTGGTGCTAGTAAAGCCCTGTGTTATACCAGCTTTGGCGACAGGTAAAAAATGACCATATACAATAATTGATATAATATGATGATGAGAACCCAAAACAAGAAAGTTAAGTGTAAATTTAAATGAAAGATAGTTAAAAGGAACTTTGTTAAAGAACAGAGTTTAAATGAAAGACCGTAGGAAGAAAGTTTGTTGAGAAGCGCATCCGGTTAAAAGCCTTATAAGACAAAAGCAGTGATCTGAAATTCGTCAAGAAACTACAGGAGCTTAATTCAGTTATCTGAAACAAATAATAGAGTATTTGCTATGGATCTTTTGTGAAACTAAAACAGAGATAAAGCGACATATAACTTAAGTATCAAGAGTTTTTTGTGTCCATTATATAGTGGTGTTTCATCAAAAGGAATTTTAAAAATTAAAATTAATTTATAATTTCATTTTTTTCTACGAGTCCTCAGTGATAGGTCTTTTATGTTGTTTACAGTATAAAAACAATATTATAAACTCTTTCGGTACAGAGTTAAATCTTTATAACCAAAAGAAAATGTTATGCAGGTTTACTGTTTAAATGTCGGTTAATTATAACCTTTTTATTTCACGTTTATGTGACAGAAAGACAATAGTACAGGAATTGTATTTATCGCTATGCAATTTGTATAGAAATAAATGCAGGATATGCAGATATAGCTTATGGCTCCTGCCTTGATACTCTAACCAGCATAAGATCCATAAGATTCAAAAGGATAGTGCTTCCATTTATATAGAGAATGGTTTTCGGTAAATTTTCGCAAGCTTGCAACTACTAAACGACGTCTTGTCTATTTATGTTAATCCATTGTGAAAGCCATGTCACGTGTATGGAATTCGCATTTCATTTTTCAAACGTCAATGCTTAACGACACAATACATTGCCTCTGAGGTAAAATTAACATTCATCGTGTTATTTTTTAAAGTTTTAAACATTCTAATGAAAAGTCTCCATGAGCACTATAAAATGCTATATAGTTTGTGTTAAAATATTTTTGTGTGTAAAAAATAAATATTTTTTAAAATTGTATTTTAAAATAAATATGTTAGCTTGTTTAATGAAAATATTTAACAAAAATTAAGTGTTTTCTTATATGCTAAATAATAATATAGGTTGTAAAAGCTATGGAGTTTTTTTGGACAATAATTTTATATTATTAATTATAAATAATTATCAAAAATATTATTTAGCTTGGGTTTTCAGGTACAGCGTTTAATACTCTTAAAAGCTATATCGATAACCACTTATAGGGTAAATTAATAAAATACATACAGGTTACTCTAACTGCATATTTTCGTTAATTATGTCTACTTTTTTAATTACAATTTCACATTAGATACGTGAAAACTTGGCTTGTATGTTACGTGGAAAATAATATTTATTATGCAAGTTATACTGGACTGTTTTGATTTTATAACCTTAAACTAAAAAAAAGGTATTCTTGATTGACATCGATAAAATCATTTAAATATTCGCAGATTACTTTAGTATTATGTGCAGGGGCTCCTTAATGTTAAAATCAAAATCTGCTATAGTGATGAGCAAAGCAAGACCAAGACCAAGACCGGACTAGTCTTGGTCTTGGTCTTGGTCTTGCAAGCCAAAAGAAGGTATTGGTCTTGGTCTTGCACCACCCGGTCTTGCTTTTTTTTGGTAGTAATAATTTAAACTAAGCAATTTTGTAGAAAATATATTTTTTTAATACTTAAAAATATATATAAAGATAAAGACTATTTTTTTTGCTTTAAATTTTAAAATATACCAATAATTAACCTTACACGTACATTTAAATTATTTGAATAAAAAACATATTTTAAATGTAGGGATTTATTTATTTATAGCGCTCTATAGTAAGTCAAATTGAGACACAACCTGCTTTTATACATCTAGTGGCATTTAAAACATTTTTGTGATAAGAATTATTTAAGTTTTCTTTGAAGAAGCATACAAGTATAAAATTGAAGCTTATCCAAAACTGTGAACTCTGTGTGCAAAAAAATACTTTTAATTTTAACCATGTGAGATTTCCGTAAAAATAAGTCTGATATGCAAACATTGGTTTCTAATTAAAAAGAAGGTTATTTAATAAACTTTTCAGTTTATATAAACTTTTTATCTTTAAATTAGTCAAACATTTACCGTACAAAGTTTGTACAAATACTTATAAACATTCTGCCCACAATAGTGTGACAAAGCTCGATATCTCCAAAACCGTTCCTGATAGTGAAAAACTTAACATACAAAAATTATAGAAAAAAGGGGCGTAAAATGTAAAATGATTTTCTATTTCATAATTTTCCGAAGAATCCACTGCCACTTAGGAAAACTCCTAATTTTAGCTTATCGCCACTTTGTATGTTTGGGCTGGAAATTGTCAAACTGTTATATAGGAACAATGTTTACGTAGATGGTTTTTAAATATTATTTTCGGTTTTGACAAAAATGACGTCATCATAATTCTTTTGACATTGTTTTTAGTTTTCCGTCTAAACCGGAAGTAATATTTAAAATCCATTTATATAAAAAGTATTTCTATATGGCATGACAAATATATTCATCACATCCATCACATTTCATCACTTTAAAATTTATTTCTTAGATTTAGGAAAAAATCAAATAGTGCCACTTCTTACAGTGTAGAACAAAATTAATGTATTTCTGGATTTTATTTTTTTAATCTATCCCTGTAAGTGGCATCACTAGATAGCTTAATAAAAAAAACATTAGGAATATAAAAGTTGTTATTAGCTTTTATAACTTTGCTGCCTCTAGTCTTTTTCTGTCGTGAACGGTTTCAAAGATATCGAGCTTTGTCGGACCATTAAGTGATCATCTCATTTTTTTTAACATGTTATTAAATTAACTTGTTATCGTTGTTAGAAAACTCTATTAAAGAACAAAGTAATCGATTTAATTATTATTTAAGTAAAGAACCCTGTTACTTATTAAATAATAGCTTTTTCTGGCAGTTCTCGACACATTTTTTGTCAAGCCTGTATGAAATACCTCTGTACCTATATTGAATATGAAATTGAAAATTATAATATTAAAAAAAAAGTTGCAGAAGTGCAGAAGTCTTGAAGGTCGGTCTTGGTCTTGAGTAGTCTTGCACTCCTAGGTCTTGGTTTTGCATACCCTGGTCTTGCTCTTGGTCTTGTAAGCGAAAAGGCGGTCTTGGTCTTGCTACAAGACCAAAACCAAGACCACAAGACCAAGACTGGTCTCGCTCATCACTAATTCGTTAGATTTTGTAAAAGGTAAGTAATCAAGATATTCCCAAATAAGGTTTTCAAAAAGTAAAGGTATATTTCTATGCGGTTGTTGCTTTTGCAAATATAGGTACTTATTACTGAGTCCATTTGCGCTGTTATCGTTAAATTATTAGAGCAGTTTAAACATATCTTTTTTTCCTTTTTGAAAAAATAATCCCTTTACAAATTATGCAAATCTCTCTTGACTAGTACTGACATTCACTTTTCGACAAACAACAAAAAGGCTTCACCGAAATCATATCGAAGCCAACTAACAAGATAATTATTTTTTGAAAATAAATAAGGTTACAAGCTTTTAGAGTATAATATTTTATACATCGTTAAGATCAAAATAAGGAACAATATTTATCTACGTAAAAATCCAATACGGCGCCATAAGAAAAAAGAAAGTTGATGATGGTGGCCGAGTGTTTATAGGTTCCTAATGGCGTGTTAACCGGCACATAAAACCGCAACTTATTTTCATTTAACCGACTTTGTATCTCTTACCATTTTTGAGAGGCCCATATTGGGTCCTTTTTATCTTGGACACGCTATATAAATTAGGTTGTACTTTTAAAAAGTTTATTTTAAGGTCATTTGTATTATTTTTTACCAAATATATTTTTACAAATATCAGTTTTGTAATTAAAAATAGTTTCCGACATTCATCAATTAAAAACAAGAAGATAAATTATTTTTTGGTAATAAAAGTTAAATAAAAGAAGCTTTCTATACTTTTCGTTCAATCGCGTATTATAACAACTGAAGGATTATTGGGACAAACAGATTAGGCATTAATCCCCCTACGGTAAAACTGCCAAGTATAAAGCTAATATAAGGTTAAACAAAAAATTTTGAACGTTAGGTTATTTATCGTAAATCTCTTTATGACAGCCTTTATGTAGCATATCATCTTACTCAAAGCAAAAAGTTAACCTAGATTTTTTGTGAGAGACACAATTATATATAGAAGATACGGTTTCGTGTTATATTAATATAACATTTTTATATCCTATGAAAAAGTTTTTTTATTATAAAAGAATACAAAAAAAATGAAATTAAAAATTATTAGTTCTTGTAATATATTCAAAATTGTTTTCATAACTTTTTCTTTGTCAAGTTTTTAATCTTTTACTTGATCCAGATCATCCTTCATAACACAGGCCCACAAAAAAAATGGTGTGTGCTGGGTGTCGGACTAGGATTTTCTGGCGTAATTTTTTTCGCTGAACACGAATCTAAAGTCAAAATTGGGAATCAAATAGCAAAACATCGAGAAAACCCCAAAAAACCGACACGGTACATTTACCGGCAGAAACCTGCTACCACGGAATGTTATGACTACGACTATTATAAACTATAAGAGATACAAACATTTTGTAAAACAAAAAAGAGACCTTTTTAAATTGTCTATAAAAAAGTTACAGAAACATTTTTATAAGATAAATAATAAAGAAGATACAATCGAAAATGTAATTTTGACAAAAAGTTTCAGTCCCAACTAGGAAACAAAATATTTGTTTTATTAATGTAATTTTTAAGTTGTTTTATTAATAAATTACTTATTTTATTTATTTAAATTTTAAATCACTTAAAATTTGCAAAAAAAAATCCATAATTAAAAAAATATATTAATTTTTAAATTTTTTTCAGAGGTACACCTTGAAAAAATCCCGAAAATTCGGTTTTTTGATTATAACTTAAAAAATAGTGCAATTAGACAAAAAAATTATAAAATCTGAAGTAAAGGTCCTTTAAAAATGCATTGTTTATGTTTAATAAAGTTTTGTGTATCTTTTATAGTTTTTAAGATATTGACGTTTTAAATTAAAAAAAAAGGTTAATATCTGAAATTACGCTTTTTCTCGATTATTTGCTGTTTGATCCCCAATTTTGAGTTTAGATTCGTGTTCAACACCACTTTTTTTGTGGGCCTGTGTAATCATTATTTAGCTACTTGCGTGCACGGCAACATCAAACGTTTCATTGTCTTAAGTTACGTTTACACTTGGCAAATTTACTGGAGAAAAGTACTTGAGACCACTAAACTTGTCATGTGTAAAGTACGGGCAAGTACACTTGCTACTTGCCGGAAAGCACTTGCCAAAAGTTGACGGATCGGCTAGTTTACTTGCCGCCATACCGAATTTTGTTTGCACTTTTCAAGTGTAGATGGGACCGAAACAAGTAAAGTTTCCCATAACAATGATTAAGTGGAAGGAAAATCAAGTAATTTTATTTTAAAACATATACGAAGTTTTGCGGAATATGAAGTTAAAAGAACAAATAATAAATTAAGTCAAGAAAAAGCATTAAAATTTTTTTAAAGGAGTTTCAAGATTCAGGATTTGAAAACATTGATATGAACACATTGAAAACGAAAATAAAAACAGTAAAAAAAATTATAGACAAGAAGTGACTACTAAAAAGTGGTAGTGATACTGTGTGATTGTATAAGTCAACGCTTATGTGGCTTGCCAGGGCAGATAGTTTTTTACAGAGAATAGTGGTAAAATTATTGGCCGTTTCGCTTGCAACAACTTTAACAGAAGCACGCAACTACGGTAAAGTCCAGTTTTTTAATAGCGCTGAAAGTAAACTTAAAAATATATATTTAAAAGCAAAAACACAAAAAAGTTTAGTAGTTGCAAGTATTTATCGCCAGTAAGCTTTTCAAATTTAAACGTAACTTGGGTGTCTCTTGTAACTCAGATGATTACGAGCAGTTGTTTGCTTGATTTAAACGTTACTTATTAAAATAGGCTCTTTTAAAAGTATTTATTTTTAGATTTACTTAAAACCATCAAATATTAAAACTATTTAGCACTCCTGCTATCATCCACCAGGGTTGCATTTAGAATCGGGATGTTTACTGAACGGGCGTTGATTCTTAAAGCACTTTATGACTGTATTGTGAGCAAATTTAATAGCAATGCTTCTCTTTTTATTGTCCCTCTAAATTAGGACTAGCCTTTGTCCATTTTTTTATCCAGTTTAGTTGTATAAAAATGTTTCAATGTTTTAATCATTATTGAAATCTTTTTTGCTTTTAAAATACATTAAAAACACTTTAATATATTATTTTGTCTAATAATATCAAATTTCTTAAAACAGGAATAGGCTAGTTCTGTTTTAAAGGGGTGTTATATGTATACCTATTCGTTTAGATTAGCATGTTTAAACATATTTTCTTAAATAAATTTGGCAAACAGTATCGCCTTCATGTTCTTCTCGTTGAATGCCGAAATACTTGATTCCAATGGTAACTCTAGAATATCGAACTAGGAAAATAGCGTTAAAAAGTTAAAGTTCGCTGAAAGTAAAATATCAAAAACTTTGGAGCTATAAAATATAAATAAATAAAACTGTAGTTGACAAAAAAATACTGCTCGTAATAAAGTAGTACAAAAATTTATGAAGTACGATATTATTTAGTTTTTATGTTTTTATAATATTAAAAATAAAAGTTTGACTTATCTAAAGAAAATTACTAGGTTTTTATTTAAAATGTTTTTACCATTCGCTAATTTTATTCTCATTTAAAATCTGTATTACCAAAGACAATTGTAGTTTCACTATAGACCCACAAAGCAATGCTATATTTTTGGTAATAGGTTTGGACGCTCGCTTATTGGAGCGCTATATAAGCGAACACTGTTGCCAAAGTTCAAACAATGGAAACAGTATTTAGGAATTATTTTTGTAGGAAGTAGGTCAAATTCGTTGTAATAAAGTTAATTATTTTTTTGGCACCATAATAATAAAATTTTAATTATGTGAATTTTTACTTTAAAAATTAAACTTTGATTAAATATATTTGTAGTTGATGAGATAGACGATGTTAAATATGATATAGAATTTTTAAAGTAACTATAGTAATCTTATGACTAAAAAAATAAATATAGAAACAATACCTAATTACTCCATACTTAAATTCCATAATTGGATCATAATAATAAAGATTAAATCTTATCATGTTAGCAGTTCTGTTAAATCATCACAAAACCTTGCAAATCTAGCCTGCCAATATACAAACTATAAATTTAGTACTGCATCAGATCAAAGACAATTGTAGTTTCCCTATAGACCCACAAAGCAATGCTATATTTTTGGTAATAGATTTGGACGCTCGCTTACTGGAGCGAGCGTCCATCGGGAGAAATTACCTTCACACGCTTCTATATAAGCGAACACTGTTGCCAAAGTCCTAACAATGGTAACAGTATTTAGGAATTATTTTTGTAGGAAATAGGCCAAATTCGTTGTAATAAAGTTAATTATTTTTTTTTGGCTCCATAATAATAAAATTTTAATTATGTGAATTTTTACTTTAAAGAATTAAACTTTGATTAAATATATTTGTAGTTGATGAGATAGACGATGTTAAATATGATATAGAATTTTTAAATTGTTTTTTTATTTGATAACATCCACACTTAACAAGAAATACTGGAATTATACAACAATTATTAATATTTATTTATTATTAAAAAATCGAACGATCCGATTGATTCTTTTCTACAATTTATCAATACAATAATGACTAGTTTTCTATATTTAAATATCTTTAATTTTTATTTAATGTCTTGCATATCGTGTTTTTGTTTTTGCACTGTATTTTTTCTGTAGTCGTAATAATAAGATATCAAAATGTGTATTTTTATTGACGTTATTCAGGTGCGTTTAGCGTTTATGAACATGTCTAGAAATATTTGTCAACAGTATAATTTATTTTTACTTCCATCCACTAAACTGGCCTTTTACAAAGTCTTTATTCTTTTCATAACACATAACACATACAAAGACATGTATATATTAAAAAGTAAAAAATGAACAGAATTAAAATAGTAATATTAAATAGCAAAAAAAAAAAATTATCATTATTATAAAGAGTTGGTCCAATTTTCCGCAGAAATATTTAATTAATGTTACCATTGTTACAGCTTTGGCAGCAGTGTTGGTTTATAAAGCATCGTGTGAACGTAATTTCTCCTGATGGAAGCTCGACCCAGTAAGCGAGCGTCCAAGCCTGTTACCAAAAATTTAACATTGCTTTGTGGGTCTATAGTAAAACTACAATTGTCTTTGGTATTACCAAAAACCACGTATGATTTGATACGGCATATTGACATTGTCTGGTTTAGAATTTGCCGGGTATTTAAAAATAATAGAAAATGTATATTCAATTTTACTTTCCCGCAAATATTTGTAGCGAAACACCACAATTGCTACCGGAATTTTTTTCCTGATAATTTTTCTTTCATAATACTACATGTATAAAAACAATAAAAAGATATTTTTTTACCTAGTGATTTGACAAATTTTCACTTTAACTCGCGATTACTTTAAAATTTTAACGTTATATAATTTGGGAAATAAGCTTCTACATACGTTATTTCAATTGAAATAGTATTCTTTAAAAAAGGTTGTTTTTAAGTTTCGCATTTTTTTCAAACGAAATATTTTAGTGACACACTTTAAAACAGCAAATTTAAAAATAGACTTAAGCACAGTCCAGTAATCAAAAGAGTTTTTGGTAAGTTACAAATTGTAATATGCACCCAATAAAAAATTATAATAATATTTATACGACACATTCGGGGCGTGCCTGATTGATGTTGATGTCAGAAATGCAAAAATTTAATACAAAACATAATATGAAGTGTTCTTTTCATGCGATTACATCAAAAACAATAATAAGATATCTGAAATAGATAAAGCATATGCCAAAAAATTATATTTAGCTGGTGGTTATAAAAACCGGCTAGTAAAAGAAAATCATGATACTATTACTCGAGAAGATAAACCTACTTGGCGATTCAATTTCGTTCGAAGTTCTGCTTGTCGGTTGGGAAAGCAGTGTTTTTAAGCCTTTTCAACGTTTATTGTATTTTGACATTACTTATAATTATTATATCTTGGTGTATGAGATATTCTATGATTATTATAATAGTATGTAAGATATTTCCTTAATTGTATGTGGGATTTAGGATCCGTGCTATGATAATAAGCCTTTAAAAATAAGATATAGAATAAATAATACAAATGCCCGTTTGACGTTGTCTAGGGTTTAAAAAACAAACAACAAACGATTATAATAAGTATTTCGATTTAAACCTATGCAATATGAAAAGTCTAAGGGCTTGTTAATTAATAATAAACTAATAACACTTTATAGCGCAAAATTTTTTTATGGTTTTTATTTAAATAAATTTAGTTACTTTAGATAGAATACTTTTGTAAAAAAATATCAGTACTATTTTGTTATGTTGCAAAAAATAAAATAAAACAAAAGTAGAGGATTGATATACAGCGTATTGTGACAATTTTTTAATTTTTTATTGAGTTTTATGCGCTAAGTACCTACCTATAATAAATAGTCTATATTTTTTTATATTGCTTATGGGTAGAGGTGTTAAGAAAATGACAATGTAATATTGAACAATTCTGTTTATTCTTTTTAAGAATATATTATTACTTAGAAAATTAACAAATTTACCGAAGTAAACCAAATTTAATTAATCTATTTTACAATTTTTGTGATTTTTCTCTTTCTTACTTTGGTTTTTTTTAATATCTCTATTTAACATTCGAATTTTAAAGTACAGATATGGCTAAATCCATTTGCGATTTTAAATAATTTTTAGTCAACTTTAATGACTCCCCATTAAAATTGTTAAAAAAGTGGTCGAGTTCATTACATTTAGTTACAAAATCTGGGTTTGGCTCCAAAAAATAAATAAACCATACACTTAATCCATCGACCATCTAAACCGAAATCGGAACGCCATATTAAAACTCGCTGTTTTTGGGGAAATTTGTCATCGAGTGACGTCAGGCGTGCGAGAGAGATAGGCTTATCTCATGCGCCTGGGTTTATCTTCTCGAGTAATAGTATCATGAAAGAAAATCACTTGTCTGGGAGATTAAAACTTCTTTTTTAATCACGCCAAAGCTGACAATTGTATAATAGCATATCTGGTCTAAATCTTCAAAAAATACCATACTCCATTAGTTTTAGGCAAATCTTCTGACACTAACATTTTTTTTCCAATAGCTTATTATTCGAAGGTGTCTGCAAATACGAATGCTTGATTCCAAATTAGAATCATTGTTTCAAAACCGATTTAGGGCGATTTCTGTCCATACATACTATTTCTTAAATCGGGATTTAGTTGTATGTTGATATTACCAAATCACTTGTTTTATTTGTGAAATATATGATAGAGATAATAATGTGGTGCGGGTTCATTTAGCAATCAATAAAAAAAAGCTTCAATACAATATCTTTTTTTACCCAAATTTGTTTTTTAATATATTTTTTATATTTTTTTTAATTTACAAAATTGCTTTTAAAAGGACATATTATTCTAATTTTAGATTAAATTATAATTAAAAAGTCACTATAATTTTTACGATTTTACTAATAAATAAAGAGTTAAGAGTGCATTTACGCTACACCTTAGGGGTCGGGCAAAAGGACGTGGAGACGGTGGGCAGAGACTAACAAACTCCCACACCATAATTTTCGTATAGCCGCATTAAAAATATTATATTTTATTTAGATTCTTCCAAATTCGGTGTATCGATGCGATGTTGTTTTCGATTGCAAACCTACAGAAGATAAGGTTTTTCGGTAACTATTTTTCACTTAAATGACATAAATTATACACCATTTTAAAGGTAAGGAAATAATATATGCCTCTGCTGTAGCGGATTTTTGAAACATGAGTCAAGTTAGGAGAAAATAGTTTTTAAACATAACCGATTTTAGGGTGACTTTCACTCAAGGAAATATTAAAAACTAAATCCAAATTTAAAAAACTATTACCGCAAAAGCCCAGATTTAAGTGTTGGCTTTCATATAGTTTTTAAAAATTATCGTTAACTTATACCGTTTTTGAGAAAAACATTATGCCCCGAACCCCAAATTAGATCGAATTGTCGCGGCGCGAATGGACTCTTAAAAAAGCTTTAGATTGCAAAGAATCCGCGCCTGAATCTCCGCAAATTTTACACAACATGGCGGACTTCAAAACAATCTTACATCTCGCCTCGAACGCCACGTATAAAATTTTTTATAATTTTTTATCGGGATTTGTAACTTACTAAAAAAACTTGTTTGATTTCTAGACTTTGCTTTAGTATAATTTTAAATGTGTAATTTTAAAGTTTGTCACTTAAATTTTCCGTTTGAAAAAACAATTGCGAAACTTTATTAAACTTTTTCGAAACAATACTATTTCGATTTTAATTACAGTAGAACGTTTTATAAAAGCTTGAAATGTTTAGAATTTTACAAATTTTACTTGGTTAAAGTTTTAAAGTAGTCCAATGTAAATCGCCATAACACAAGTTATGGCGATTTACAGTAAAAATTTGATCAAAACACTTGGTCAAAAAAAACTTTTTTATTGTAAAATATTTGCAAATTTTAACTGAATGTGTCTATATGTTTTATTAAATGAAAATGGCTTTTACCAGTTTTTTATCCAATCGGTTAGGTCCAAAAAATAGGGATGAGCTGCAAGCTTAAATATAGACTTACTTAGATAGACGAACATTTAAAGTATTATGTTATGGTTATGTTATGTTATGGTTATCCTTTAATATTTCTTTTAAAAAAATATTGGGTATTTTTAACATATCTTCTTTAATAAAACTCTATATATTAGTAAAAAAACGTCACGAATTAAACAATAAACAAAAACTTCGCAGAAAAAAGCCATCATGCATTAAAATAATTAATTCGTTTATCCTGTGACCAAGTGCCGACTTGAATATTGATACCGAATAATTTCGTAAAAAGAAAGCCCTCGCTTGGGTTGACTGCATTTCTCGACTCAAAGAATTGGAAATTTGTTTGGAAAAGAATAAATTCATTAATATTAAAAAAAAAAATATTTTGGTCAGTCGAGTCACTAATTCGTTTTAAAAAATCGTTCTCTAATTATTATACACGTTTCATCGAGACGTATTACAATTTGATTATGCGGTCGAGTAGTCACATATATACGTCACGTTAGATACCTAGGCGACAAAAGCCTTTAAAAGTTTATTGAAATTTAAAAGTAAGGAATTAATATCTGTGAAAATTGGGTAATTGCTCAAAAATTGTAATTGTATTTTTAATTGTTATATGACTGGTTTGATAACAAAAATAAAATAAACCTGATAATATAATTTAAAAAAGGAATATATTTCTTTTTCATTGGTAGACCAATTTGTCTAAAAAAATAATTGGATTTCAGGGATTTTTTCCTTACGATTTTGGCCAAACCTGAGAAATCCAAGTAGGCGTGACTTTACAAATTAATACACAAAATATTACCCAAGATAATTAAAAACTATTAATTTGGCAAAAATATAAACTGGCAATAAGATAAAAACACATTACATTGTTATTTACAAAACCAAGTCGACTAAACCAACTTGATGACAGTTGGCAAATAACATTAGTTCGTAGTGAGTGTTGCCACTAGAAGTCTAATTAATTTGGGACCATTTCTAAAAATACCTATGACATTTCTATTACATGGGCGCTTATGTGAGTCAGTATTCTGATTCTTTTTAGAGGCCTGTAGACTAGACGTATTTTAAATATTACTATGGCTATATTAGATATATTTAATTTGTAGATCCATGCTTGGTGTGACCTTGAGGGACATAGGAATCGAGGATTTGCGCAGAAGAACCGGTGTCAGTAATGTCGTTGGGGCTATTGCGAAGCTTTAGTGGAACTGGGCCGGCCACGTTGCAAGGATGCGGGATGATCGTGTAGCATGTTTAAAAATTATGTCATAATTTTATGCTACTCAATTGGCTAAAGGTACGAAAGAATAGTTTTATGCACGCCCAGTTAAAAATCAATAATCTAATGTCATCGAGCTACTTCCACGAACGTACCCTACTTACCAACTACTCAATACGACCTTGTGGCGAACCCTCCTATGTTACCACGTTTCATCAGAAGTTTCTTTCCTTAAATGTTTTTCATTTCAAAGCATTTTCAGGTATTTTTAGGAGGATTGTTGTTTCCTTGGCAACACTGGTTAAGTTTTCAGTACCCCTTAAGAATACTTGACTTTTCTGACCGTTTTGACAGGGGCCTTCTGGCAAAAACGTTTTTTGAATGGCCGTAGTGGCTATAGCGTGATCTGCCCTTTTAAGAATAAATTATCTTTTATTGTTTGCCCATGTATGTGGCTTTGTGCTTAAAACAACAAAAATTGTATTTTATTGCCTGTAGTGGGTTTTCGTTTTGGAGATCGTGCTGATTTATTTGATTTTGAAGGGTTTGTCCCGGATCCATGTGGAAGTCAAGCGTAAGTAAGACGTTTTTCCTAAAATAATCTTGATCATCTCTTAATGTTAGGGTTTCTTTACAGTATTTTCTGTTGAAGTACGGTGATCTTTGCCCAAGGGTCAAGTGTTAGTGTAAGATTTACTTTATAAAATAGAAGACTATAATGACTTTTACAAGACTTTTTAATAACTTAATGACAACATCAAAATCAATATGACATTTCAAAAAACAACAGGTTATAAACAATACTACAATGTATAATAAAGTGTCCCAACTTTAACACCTTCCCTCATTGAGTATTGGTTAACTTGTAAGACCCATCAAACTTCTTAACTGTGTTACTCTTGGTCTAAAAGGGCTTTCGTCAGAATATCAGCAATTTGGTTACTACCTTCTATTTTCTCAACGACTAATTCACCTTCTAAGACCAATTCTCGAACAAAGAAATGTCTTATTCTGATGTGCTTTGTGCGTTTGTGAAATTCTGGATTCTGTGATAGTTTCACAGCTGCCTCATTATCAACCATTAGTACTGGCAAACCTTTGAGTTGTAGAATTTCTTCGTAAAGAGTTTTCAACCAAATCAACTCTTTCGCACATTCGCTGGCTGCTATAATTTCGGCTTCTGTGGTGGAAATTGCCACTGAACTTTGTCTCTGACTGCTCCATGACACTGCTCCTCCGCTGTACAAACAAAGGACTCCAGACGTAGATCGACCGGTGCTTTGGTCACCTCCATGATCTGAATCGCTGTAACCTCTTAGGTGTCCGCTTTTGTACTTGTACTTGTAGGTTATACCCAGATCTAATGTCCCTTTGACATATCTGAATATCCTTTTCACCCGCATGTAGTCTTGAACGCTTGGATTTTCCAAACTTCTTGAACAAACACCAACTGCAAAGGCTAAATCAGGGCGGCTTCCAGTCATTAGGTACATTAACGCTCCCACTGCTTCTCTGTAGGAAAAGCTTGGTTCAGCTTCCTCTTCATCCTTCCCTAACTCAATAGCCTCTCTTACTATTGGCGTTGAGACTGGTTTACAATCTTGCATTCTAAACTTCTCTAGTAGTTTCTTAGCATAGGATTTTTGACTAATTTTGATAGAATTGTCCAAATTTCTCTCAATTTCAAGTCCCAAAAAGTATGATGCAGGTTTGATGGTTATTTTGAACTCCTTCTTTAGACCTTCCAGAAATTCATTCTTCATATTGTCATCACTCGATGCTAGAAGTCCATCATCTACATATAGTGACAAAATGAGCATACCATTTGCTTGCTTTTTGACAAATAGACAAGAGTCTGCATCACTCTTTTGAAATCCTAAACTAGTAATGACTTCTACAATGCGCTTGTTCCAACAACGTGGCGCTTGTTTGAGTCCATAAAGGCTTTTCTTTAATCAACATACTCTTCCCGTACCATCAACAAAGCCTTCTGGTTGTTTCATAAAGATTTCTTCTTCTAACGAACCATATAAAAACGCTGTTGATACGTCAAATTGAGTTAATGTCATTTTTTGATTCGCTGCTACGCTTATCACAGCTCTTATTGAAGAAAGTCTAGCAACAGGGCTGAAAGTTTGGTCATAATCTTCACCTGGTTTTTGTGAAAATCCTTTGATAACCAATCTCGCCTTATACTTGTCTATAGAACTATCTGGGTTTCTCTTTATCTTGTAGACCCACTTACAAGGTATAGCTTTTCTTCCTGGTGGTAACTTATCCAAGACCCATGTGCCATTTATTCTATGAGCTTCCATTTCTGTCTTCATAGCTTGTAACCATTGGTCTTTCTCGTCACTTTGAATAGCTTCTTTGTAAGTATTCGGCTCTTGAGTTTCAAGTATGTTAGCTGCAACTGTCATTGCGTAATCTTCAAATCTAGCTGGTTTTCGTAAGCTTGCTCTGTTTCTCAAATCTCTTTCTCTATTCTTTGTAGGTAATTCATTGTCAAAACCATAAAACTCTGAAGTTGTGCCTCGGAATCTTCATTATCTTTCTCAATAACATCTTTTTCTTTCTCTTCAAGTTGTTTACAACTACCTTCTCCCTCTCCGTCTTGATTGATCAAAAGCGTATTCTCACTGTCTTCAGTGTTTTCTGCTTTTTCTTGTTCAAAACTAAGTTCGGATGCTGGTGAACTAGAAAAAGGTTTTTCATCAAAGATAATGTCTCTTGATCTGGTTAACTTCTTAGTTTCTGGACACCAAACTCTGTAACCGTCATTATCATCATATCCCACTAAGATTTCTTTGACAGCTTTTTTATCCATCTTTCTTCTGTTAGTCTTGGGTATATGAGAATAACACTTGCTTCCAATTACTCTTAGGTGTTTTAAACTTGGTTTCTTTCGATACCATACTTCGAAAGGTGACTTGTCATTCTCGCTAGATACACCTGATCTCTTCAGAATGTACACTGCGGTGTTGATCATTTCGCTCCATAAGGATTTGGGTAATCCTTCTCTTGCATGCATAAGTGCTCTGGCTGTTTCAACTATAGTTCTGTTGTCTCTCTCTGCACAACCGTTTTGCTGGGGAGTGTAAGGCATAACGAGTCTTTGATGAATTCCATTTTGGTTCATGATCTCTCGTACTTGTCTATTGTCAAACTCACCTCCGTTGTCCGACAAGAACTCTTTTATGACATAACCTGCAACTTTTGCTTCTGCTAGGAACGTTTTTAAGTGATTACACACTTCTGATTTTTCTTTCATGAAGAAAACTCTTCGAAATCTGCTGTAGTCATCTTTGAATAGACAAAAATACCTGTAGCCGCTAAAGCTGTTTTCAAAAGGTCCACACACGTCAGAGTGAATAAGTTCTCCAGGCTTCGTTGCTCTGTCTCTGGAACCAAATTTCATAACGTGCGCCTTGCCGTATATGCAACCTTCACATAACTCGCTGTCTAAAGGTACGTCCATGCCGAATTCTTTCTTCAGAATTTGCTTCACATGTCTTTTATTCTGATGACCCAGTCGCTCGTGATATAACTGAAGTATGTTTCCGCTTTCTAGAACGGCGTTGACTTGTGGCATAACAATTTTTGCGGATAACTTGTAAAGCCCTCCGTGCTTACTTCTTTTTCCAACTAAAATTGTCTTTTCACCAAACTTCAACTCACAAACTTCTGCTGTGGAAATAAACTTACTGTTGGGACGTTTGTCTTGCGCTGACAGTACCGAAAACAGGTTCTTCTTGATTTTGGGTACATACCAAACATCTTCCATATGCCACTGTTCGGTTCTTCCGTTTACTGTCGCTTCTATGACAATTGTACCTTTTCCTAAAGCCTTTACCGCATCACCATTGGCAGTCATAACAGTGTATTCTTCATTAAATGGCTCATAATACGTGTAAACCTCTTTTCTATTACAAATGTGATTGGTCGCCCCATTGTCTATATACCAATTTTGCGAATCATTATGTGTAGTAGTTAGTACGGCTGACGATATTGCCAAAATGGTTTGATTTACCTTGCTTTGACCATTATTGGTGGTGACTTTTTCTGGTTTAGGTGGTCTTTCATCTGATTTCCACTTCGTCACATTGTCTAAGTCTGTGTCCGCGCTGGCGACAATAAGGACACTGAAAGCCTTTCTTCTTATGCCTTGCACTACTGCTTTTGTGATTATTATTTGCCACTAACACCTCTTGAATACTTTCATTTTTGTTCAACAAAGCTTTTTCAAAAGCACATAACTGACTTGTCAAATTCTCAACTGTTCTGTCTGACCTAACCATCATCATCCAGCTGGATTTAAATGAAAAATATTCCTCCGGTAGAGTGTCCAAAATTTTACAAATTAGTAATAGTTCTGGTAAGTCGCAGCTGCAAGAACTTTTACTAGCAGTTTTCTCTTTACTGACCTCAATCTGTAACTGATTCCATAGATTTTTCAGTTTTGAGATGTGCGTCGCAATGTCATCATTTACTTCTTTTCTAAAGCTAAAGAATTCCATACATAAATTATATGTCTTTTCTTCTGTGGCACCATCATACAGTCTATGTAGTTCTAACCACATATCTCTAGCTGTAGTAAATCTCATAACCTTCTGTAAAGTTTCTTGAGTCATGTTTACAGTGAGTAATATTAAAGCACTGTTTTCTGCTTGCTCATAAAATTTCAGGTCTTTTTCATACTTTTTTCTTCAGCAACAGGTATCACAGGTTTTTGGCATTTACCTTCTAATACATCATTTGCTCCAGGTATACTTCTAAGCAGAATAGAAAACTTGAACTTCCATGCAGACCAGTTCGTTTTACCCTCAAGCAGCCCAATATTGATCTTACTGGCATCCATTGCTTTTTCTTACTGTATAAACTTTGTAAAAATTTCTTTGTAAAAAGGTTCAATAAGCGTTAACAAAAGGTTTCTTCAAAAAACACTAATTCTTGATTAATGGGAACCGCGATCTGCTACCATGTTGAAGTACGGTGATCTTTGCCCAAGGGTCAAGTGTTAGTGTAAGATTTACTTTATAAAATAGAAGACTATAATGACTTTTACAAGACTTTTTTAATAACTTAATGACAACATCAAAATCAATATGACATTTAAAAAAACAACAGGTTATAAACAATACTACAATGTATAATAAAGTGTCCCAACTTTAACATTTTCCACCTTTGCTGATCATCTGACACCTTCGGCGTGAATATCTTTGCCATAGGCGAGTTTTCTTACATTTTGGGGTAAGTTTATAAATGTTTGTTTTTATCAGGATACTAATTTGTAAATTTTGTCCCCAGGGTTTTGTTTTGGTTCGGTTCCGTTCCGGTCCCGTTTTTTTTTAATATAATCTGTGGCCAATTTTTGACTTGGTTTTCCTATATCAACAGTCGTGTTTCTGGAGATGATTTAGTACGGAATTTTGTATGTACGAGTAAAGAATCTTCCGTACCAACCACCAAGCCTATTTGACATTGAAACCCCTGTATCCAGCAAGACACCAACACAGCAGTATTAAGGCCTGTATGATTAGTTTTTTTTTAAATTAAAACTATTGAAAAACTATTTTGCTCGCCTCCCTAAATAAAATGTAGTTTGACGCCATTCCCTGATGACGCCTAAATGAAAACTGAAACCCAGTAGGGCTGGTTGGATCTCTGTATCAACTATAACTAATTGAGACACTGTATTAATTTAATATACGTTTAATTATTTTTATTATAAAAAAACCTTTCAGATTCTTTCAATTTACTTAAAATTAGAAAAAAGTTTTTGTTTTAAATTTATTTAATTTTATGAACGGAAGCTTTTTCTAAATCCGAAAGTTCAATTAAATCAGAAAGTTTTAGTACACCCGGCACTCCTATATCTCCCCCGTCTCTGGGGAAAAAGGCTAAACTACCTTTCCATCTGCTGACATTCCAAAGGACACTATCCACATCACCTTTCTTATTTCACTTTGCCTTTTATCACAACTCACTCAAGGCTAGTCACTTTTCTTTACATTACTGGTCTATAGGTTTTACCATAGTCGACTACATTCGACATATGTTTACAAAAGAAGACAATAAACCTATTGTCATGAGAAACTGAGAAAAGGTGCCAACAGTTTTAATTTGCTAACATCAAGAAAACCAGCACTTATGCCAGAATGAAATAAACATTTCATCAGTTCAGTTCTAGTGAAAGTTTTGTTTTGTTCAAAACGAAGAATTTCCGGAATAACCTGGAGCGAAATTATACCCGGGGCTAAAGAACTTAAATATTCCGATACTTCACGGGAATATTTTACGAGAAAAAAATTCCGAACTTGTTACCCGGTAGCCAGACAAATTCGTACTGCTAGAATGTCGCTTCTTCCCCGCACTCAACTTGACACCGCCCGCCACACGAGTTTCTTCATTGGATAAGAACGTATGATTTCGGTAAATGCTGGCTGAGATTTCTTTGCGATAAAAACAGAATTTCGGTTTTATTGTCGGCTTAATTTTATTACAAAGGAGGAATTTTAATTTTGATCTTTGAAAGGAGTGGCATAAAAAAAGCTTTCACGTTGTGGAATGTTTCTGCAACAAAAACTATATTGAATTTGCCTGTCAACAATAGCCTGACAGGTAGACTTTAATTAATTAAATAAAATGGATTAATATTTAAGTATTCCTTTGGTGTTTATTTGAATGGATGTAACCTATTTCTAACAACACATATTGGATAGCAATTTTCTTGATTTTTTATGCTATACTGAACTTTTTAAACTAAATCAAGTGGCGCTCAAAATGATAAGTACAGCCTATTCTACTACCCAAATGCTCTCTGATGAACAGCTGTCGTTCGCTGTGGTTTCTTAAAAAAAAACTTTAATTTTTACTAAAAACACCTTATAATAAATAAATTATTTAAAAATATAAAAAGGACACCACAATCGATGGGAAAAAAAGCTTCTTGAGTGGAGACCTAGAACCGACAAGCGAAGTAGTGGAAGACCATCTACGCGTTGGTCGGACGATATTAAGAGGATCTGCAGCAACTGGATACAAACAGCACAAAATGGATTGGAATGGAAAATGATTGGGGAGGCCTATGTTCAACAATGGACACAGAGTGCTGAATTAAGAAGAAAAATTAGTTTTAAAATTTTACACGTAGCGAAAAAACATTGGAAGATTTGTATATATAAGAGAAAAACGAATTCTATGAGTATTCAAGAATGTCAGTGTCAACATTTCCCTATATATTAGAAAAATAGATGCTCGTTTAAAAGTAACAATTACTAGCATTCTGCTCCAAGTTTTTTTTGCTAATTTATTTTAGATTTTTGCTTTCTATATTTTGTTTTTATAAAGAGCATGTTTTAACATCCATATTTCTGGTATGTTTTGAATTGCAGAAATTATTTCTTTGAAGAACACGACAAACGTGCTACTAAAAACGCTGTAAAACACAAACTATCTTCACAAGTTTTTTATTATTTTTAAGTCGGTCCTGGAAAAAATTTAGCAATGATCCTACAATAAATTTCTTTATCAATCTATCTCTCCATGACCAACACAAAGATTTTCCATTTTTTGCTTGTCACAAAAAGGTTCTGGGCATAAGACACACCCTGCTGTTTTTATTTTTTGTTTTACTGAGAAAAGATAAATTTTGCAAATTTGCTTAAGAAATACATAAATTAAATATCAAAACTCGTTACATAAATTAAATATTATGTATTTGTTTTTTGTGCCACTTGGAAAAGCTAAATTTTGTAACTTTGGCTAAAATTCACATTCATTAATTATTTAAACTCATTAAAAAAAAAAAAAAATAAAAACTCAAATTTAAACAAACTATTAGGTTAGAAAATAATGTGTCATGAATGTACTTTTAAACGATAATTATTTTAGAAAAAAGTTATTCAAAACAGGCTGCTAATAATTTGAACATATATCAAATCTTTTTTTGAAGGCCACTCATACAGGTCATAATTTATCAGTATTTTAACATAAAAATAACCAGATCCATAGGTCGTATTTTAGCGTTGAGCCACTGTTTCTGACACATAACTGAAACAAAAACATTTTCGAGTAGACAGCGCTAAATCAACGGGTCCAGTAATTTAACACCAATCTAGGGTTTTTTCTGCAATCTATTAAGCCGATTAATCACATGAAAGTGAAAAATAAAAGGTTTTTTTGACGCCTCGAGACAAAAGAAGTTCCAATATTTTGTAGCATTATTATATTTCATCTTTAGTCTGACCCTATATTAGAAATGTATTAACTCATTTTTTTTACTATTGTTTATTTATAAGTATTAATAACGTATACAAAACCATGCAATAATAGCCCCCATTAAACCATTATTTTTTATTATTAGACGATTATAGTATAGGCAAATAAAAATACACAAAACAAAACATTAAGTATTTTTATAACCTTGACCCTAGAATAACAGTTATTAAAAGACCTGTCAAGTAGGTTAAGTGATTTAACAGTGTTGTAGGCTATAGTTGAGTTGAGTTGAGCGGAAGAACGCAACAGAAAACTCTCCTGTGGGTACCAGGACATTTGGGAATAGAAGACAACGAGCTAGGGAAACATGGATCATCCACACCATATTTTGAACCACAACCTGCCCTTAGAGTGACTAAAACTACAGCACGAGGGCAAACCAGGAATGGATCCGAGACAAACACGAGGAATACTATGAAAACCTCAGTAGAATAAGGCATGGAAAAAGCTTTATAAGGGGCCCATCCAAAAGAACGAAGGAAGAACTACTCAGAAAAAGTAGGAAAAGACTTCGCATAACAGTAGGGTTGCTAACAGGGCACGATAACCTTAGAGTACACCTACACAAGATAGGCTCATACAATGGGAACCCAAGTTGCAGAATGTGCGACGGTGGGGAAGAAACAGCAGTGCGAATGTGAAGTGTTGAATCACAAAAAAAGGCATTATTTGGGCAACCGAAAATAAGCCCACAGGAATATATCAACCAACCAGTCTTGGAGTTATACAGACGTGTAGAAGGAACAAGACTAATGAGAGGATTGGTATAAAATATAATGGGAGATTAGGCACAAAAAGCTCAAGAGGCTTCGCTGCTTCCGGTAGTAGTCCAATTTTGTTTTTAATAATAATAATTTAAACACTAGCTCCAGGCAAACTTGGAATAAAAATGTAATTATACTTACCATACAGAATTACATGCACTGTTATTTTTTTGAATTAAGTTTTTTATGGTAAAATTACGTAAAAACACCCAATTTACTGGACAGAAACACTAAATAAAAAAATAATTTTTATCTCTGTAAAAAGAAAGTACTTAGCTCTGCTTGTTCACCCGGTATATGTTTAAGAGATTTTGGTTCTTTAGAATATTTCTAAGGTAGCTCTGTAAGTGTAGAAGGTTCAATCGACAGTGCACACACACCTTTTACCCAGGAACCAGAAATAAAGTGGTAACCTTTGGCAATAACCCTAAAAAGCATTTTTTGATAAAACATATTTCTGCTCAATTGAGAAGGAAAAGCTAAGGTGTTCCAATTGTAAAGTGTTCCAAAAAATATACTTTAAAGAAATGCATCACAAAGACTCAAATTTTGGTCAAAATTTTACAATGTCTACTGATAAGTAAAAAATAAATAAAGTTAGTTGGTTATACATATTAACTGAGCTACCTGTATGTTAATATTATGGCGGAGCCCCTCTGTTTACTACACATTTAGTAAGTTGTCAAAGCATATGAGGTGATTAATGTCTTCTTGAGTATAAGTCATTTTAACTTTGATTTGCAAAGCTCCAGTGTTTGTGGGTAATGCGGTAAATGTTAGGACTACCTTCTCATTATATGTCAAACGTGATCTATTTCTGAGGTTTGAAGATTGAAAGGTACATTTAAGTAAATGTTTGTCGGTTTCTTTAACGCCTATGGTTCACTGCAAAAAGAGGGCGTGTACTGTTTAGTAAACAAAAATGAATTTATTAATTTTAGAAGTTTAAAAGTTTTTTTTAATAATGATGTATTAAAACCTTTAACAATATTTTTAATTTTTAAAGAAAAAATGAATTTTTATTTTTTAAAATTATTATTAAATTATTTTAGGATGTTCTTAAGAGCTAGACTAAAAGAATAAATATATAAAATTTGCAATCTTTTAAGTTAAAGAAAAAATATTCATAACAGCCCACCTGGCTTTTATTTTGTCTTGGAATTTTTTATTTTTTCTTAATTTTATTTTGTCTTGGATTATTTTATTTTGCCTTTGACATTTTTTTTTGTTGTGGATTATTATATTTTGCTTTGGTTAATTTTGTTTTGCATTTTAAATCATTTTGAGATATTTGAGGTATTGAGAAGTATTTCTCGATATTAATTTAGTTTTAGACGTAATAAGAATGTATATTTTTAGTACAGAATTGGCCAAAATAGATTATAGAAAATAACTATATGCGTATTGTAAGATATCATTTTTAATTAAGGAAAATATATATTTTAAAAATGTTTAATTTTAAATAAACTTAAATAGTTAAGTCAAAGGTGACATAGGGCTTTAAATACAATATATAACCTTTCTAAAAATAAATACTTGTATTGGCGCTTAGTAACCATTAATTACTAATAAATTAAAGCTTTCGTGGTATT
Organism: Listronotus oregonensis; assembly: GCA_019359885.1. NCBI lineage: Eukaryota > Metazoa > Arthropoda > Insecta > Coleoptera > Curculionidae > Listronotus > Listronotus oregonensis. The sequence continues at coordinate 127,418 of JAHBCN010000401.1, read as the reverse complement.
CAATAAGAAAATTTTACACCAAATTGTTTTTAAAACAATTCAAACATTGATTTATACTTAATGTAGTATTTTTGTTACTTTTTTATTATTTTATTTTTTATAGGTACTTTACGTACACTTCATATTGTGCTGTGCATAATTAGCGCCGAGAAAAAGACTAACGGGCCTTATTTTTTTTTAATATCAATTGTAGGGGCACAAAAATACTCTTTTAATATTTAACATAGTTCATTACTTGATATTATTTATAATTTGTTTTACTATAATTGGTAGAAAATTAAAATTTTATTTTATAATTTTCAAAAAATCCTTGTCCCTATGTCAAAAAAAATCCAATAATAATTCGCTGTTGATTATCCACCGTAGAGAAAAAATTCCAATAAATAACATGCGTTGCCATGTGACCGGTCAAAAAACCCCATTTAGATTAGGTAAAAAGTACCGGCGTGAAATTTTACAGATTTTTTCTAGATGAGTAATAAATTTAACAGTTTGTTGTCGAAGTTTGGTGGTTTAAGAGTCCATTTGCGCCGCGAAAATTGGATCCAATTTGGGGTTTGGGGCATAATGTTTTTCTCAAAAACGGTATAAGTTATCGATAAATTTCAAAAACTATATGAAAGCCAACACTTAAATTTAGGCTTCTGCTGTAAGAGTTTTTTAAATTTGGATTTAGTTTTTAATATTTCCTTGAGTGAAAGTCACCCTAAAATCGGTTATGTTTAAATACTATTTTTTCTTAACTCGACTCATATTTCAAAAATCCGTTACAGCAGAGGCAAAGATTATTTCCTTACCTTTAAAATAGTGTATAATTTATGTCATTTAAGTGAAAAATAGTTACCGAAAAACGTTATCTCCTGTAGGCTTGCAATCGGAAACAACATCGTATCGATACACCGCATTTGGAAGAACCTTAATAAAATATAATATTTTTAATGCGGCTTTACGAAAATTGTGGTGGTGGGAAATTGTTAGTCTCCGACCACCGTCTCCGCGTCCTTTCGCCCGACCCCTAAGGTGTAGCATGCACTCTTAAGTTACTCTCCCTGTGTATGGTAAATCTAAATGACTGTTCTCTAGCAATTACTTAAAGATTGTTTTAAAGTAATTGTTATTGTTTCAATAATATAAACAAATAAATGTAACTAAAATCTTGGACTTCCATTGTCTTTATTTGTTAATTGATACACAACGTTTCGGTTAGTGATGTATCTCCAACCGTTTTCAAATAACTAAAACTATTCCTAAAAGCTACGACCTTATATACTATCCGTTGTTCACCGAAGCTTGACCGACTTGTCACGGTTCAGCAACGGCAGCCAGATATTCGGAATGTCTACACTAGGTTTGCTAAATACATTTTGATTGTTTGCAATTATTACAGCTTCTTTAAATTTTCTTTTCTTCCAGTGGCTTTCTTTATGAATAATTTTTGCTTCCGACCATTGTATACCGTGTTGTTTTGATCATGCGTGTTCGGCAATCCCTGATTTCGACGTTTCACCTCGTTCTGTATGTTTTTTTAACTTTAATTTCTTGTGGTCTTTTTGTTTCCCCGATGTATACTTCACCACATTCACAAGGAATTTGGTAGATACAGTCATTTTTTGAAACATTGTTGTCCGGTCTCGTCTTTTTCGCTATTCTGCGGATCTTTTCTGAAGTCCCTTTAATATACGGAATAGTCATAAATATTTGGTCCTGTGAAGTCTTGTTCAAATTAGAGTTCTTTGTCTTATCCTAATATTTATCGATTGTTTCCTTAACCAATCTCTCACTGTAGCCGTTTTGCTTGAGATCCTTGGTTATATTACTTATTTCGGCTTGCAGAGATTCCTTACTGTTGCATAAAGTCACCGCGCGGTTATATAGAGTACGTATACTAATACGTACGTATATTAAAGGGACATCAGAAAAGATCCTCAGAATAGCGAATAGGTATAATATTAAAACAGCATTTAAATCCCAAACAATATACTTCACCACATTCCTTGTGAATGTGGTGAAGTATACGTCGGGGAAACAAAAAGACCACTAGAAATTAAAGTTAAAAAAACATACAGAACGAGGTGAAACGTCAAAATCAGGGATTGCCGAACACGCATGGTCAAAACAACACCGTATACAATGGTCGGAAGCAAAAATTATTCATAAAGAAAGCCACTGGAAGAAAAGAAAATTTAAAGAAGCTGTAATAATTGCAAACAATCAAAATGTATTTAGCAAACCTAGTGTAGACATTCCGAATATCTGGCTGCCGTTGCTGCACCGTGACAAGTCGGTCAAGCTTCGGTGAACAACGGATAGTATATAAGGTCGTAGCTTTTAGGAATAGTTTTAGTTATCAGTTGAAAACGGTTGGAGATACATCACTAACCGAAACGTTGTGTATCAATTAACAAATAAAGACAATGGAAGTCCAAGATTTTAGTGTTATTGAAACCATAACATTGTCTAACACTTTAAAAAAAAATGTTATTGTGTTACGTGAGATATGTAATTTTTTTTAATATGACTGTTGTTTGCTAATTCATATCCTTCATAGTCTGCTTTGCTGCTTATTATTGATTTATATTTTCTGCAGCAAAAATAATTTTATAAATTCGGAAAGATAAAAAAACGAAAACATTTGACGTTTAATCAGAGGGTCAAGCAATTTTTCAGAATTCTATGGATCCTTTAACCAAACTAATAACCCAATTAATCATTGTTGTGGGATAAATGCGGCCTTTATTCGCATGTGCAAAAGCTGTCATATTATTTCAAACCATCATTAAATTATTACTTTAGCACGAAAGCGTAGGGGGATTTATTGCTTTGAAGGTTAAGAAATTTAATATTGTTTTGTGTAGGAGAAAATATATTTCCGTGTTCACTGTATGGAGGAAAACAAATTATGGCTTTACTAACAGTCGGTCCAATGAAGATACTTATTATCTCTGTTGGTCGTTTGGATGGGACCGTCTTTTTAGTTTGTGGCCCTCCTAAATATTGTTTAGTTTAACCCTCGGCATATTAGTTTTCGGGTATATATGTATACAGCGTGTCCAAGATAAGGAGGGCCAGTATGGGGATCTCCGAAAAGCTAAGAGATAGGTGGGTAGTTTAAATTTGGCAAAGTTGCGTATTAGGAAGCTCAATAATATTCCGTTGTAAAATTAAAGTTTTATTTTGTACTTTTAGAAATATGGCCAAAAAACTGAAATTTCCAATTTTTGTTTTTATTTTTTTACGAGTTAATTTCATAAATTAGAAAAAATCTAAAAATACATTCTTATTGGAACTTTTTGCGTTTCATCCATTGGCAAAGTCAATTTTTTTTACGACTTTTCTTTTTCGTTAAACCATCATTAACTTTATTGTTTTTAAATGCGGCCCTCAATTGTTTATTGCATTTTTTTGAAGCAGTTTTAATCCCAATTACAATGATATATAACACTTGATATTTTTTTGTTAAATTAACATATTTTCCATAAGAGACAATGAGCTAGACAAGGAATGCACATCATTTCTTATAGGGGTGTTCCATATTTGTTAAATGTATATTAAGTGTTATACATTTTTGTAATTGGGATAATAGGAAGTTAAAAAAAATAATAATAAAAACCCAAGTCCATATTTAAAAAAATAAAGTTGATGATGGTTTAACGAAAACGAAACTTCGTAAAAAAATTGACTTCACCAATACATAATGCGCAAAAAGTTTCAATGAGAATGTATGTTTAGAGTTTTTTTAACTTTTGAAATAAACTAGTAAAAAAGTAAAAACGAAAATCGCAAATTTCAGTTTTTCCGCCATATTTTTAAAAGTAGAAAAGATAATTTCAATTTTTTAACGGTGTATTATTGAACTCCCTTATACTCAACTTTATCAAATTTAAACTACTCATCTGTTTCTTACGTTTCGGAGATCCCCATACTGGCTCTCCTTATCTTGGACATGCTGTATATACAGTGTGTACATAAAGTCTGGAACAAATTCATTATTTTCTAAAGCAAAAAAAAACTGAAAATTTCCTTAAACACGTGAATAATAATTTTAAATTTCTCATTTTTTGACATAAAATATAAATATACAGGGTGAATCATGTAGTAGATATGACATCATCGATAATATTTTTAAATAGAAACCCCCATATTTTATTGCAGATTTATAATCTCCAAGAAGAGCTGGTTTCAAAAACATAAACACTTATGGTTTTAGGTAGCAGTTACTTAGTTACAGGGTGTTAAAGAATTGTATACATAATATATGCAACAAATTTATTATTTGTTAAAGCAAAAAAACATTAAAAATTTCCTTGAATATGTAAGAAGTAAATTTGAATGGCGCTTTTTTTAACATAAATTTTAAATTTTCGTCGACGACGTCCTATCTACTACATGAGTCACCCTGTACATGTGTTCGAAAAAATTTTCAAATACAGTAAACTCGCGCTAACGTGAACTCAAAAAGTTTTGGACTAGTTCGCGTTATCGAAATGTTCACATTATGAGGATTATGCTATTTGATATTTCTTCGACAATGCGGTAGCACCCATACCATTTTTATGCTCTTCCAAAATTTTAGATTTCTTATAACGAGTTAAACATTTCTTATTAATTTTAACCATTTTGTAAAACACAGGTCTCAGGGTGAGACACTCTCTCCTGATCTTTGTGCAAATTAAATAAAATAAACTTACGGAATGCGTATACCTATATAGGTACTAGCAAGTTTAGACAAATCTAGTTTCAGGTTTTAAGATTTCTAACATTCACATTATCAAATTGGTTTTGTTCACATATATATATATATATATATATATATATATATATATATATATATATATATATATATATATATATATATATATATATATATATATATATATATATATATATATATATATTTTGTGATTCTAGTTTTCTTTGACCTTTTTTTTATAATAATATATATTTTTTCGTTTTGATTTCTTGGTTTTAGGTCGGCCAGAATGTAAACATTATGTTTTTAGTACTTTATATTGATGACGTTTCGATCATTTTCCGATCTTTTTCAAATCTAAAAGTTAGGTTTCAGAAACAAAGTTAGTATAACTAGTCTCATCCAAATAAAAAAACACAAAAAAACTTACCCTAGAGCGTTAAAATAATAGTGAACATTAATCAACAAATATGTGTATATTAACATTTTTAACAACACAACACAAGGAACGGACTACTTATATTAGTAATAAAATATGAACTGATTATTAAAGAAGGGCGATGTATTTTATTAAGATTGTTGATATCTTTTTTATCGTTTATGGAATTTGGGTTTTTTTGGATTTCGATCATCTCCATAAACTCTCTTTTTTTTTTGGTTTGGTTCCGTTTTAAGTATTTTTGTTTCATTATAATTGAAATTATGTCCCTTTGTCTTTTCGTGATTCGTTAAGGCTGTTGCATTTTTTTTTGTCGTATTTGTGGCTTTTTAGCCTATTTTCCAAATACTGCGTTGTTTGACCGATGTATACACCACCGATGCAATCTTTACACGGAATTTGATATACGATGTTACTTTTTTTGTTTTTTGGAGTTTTTGTTTTAAGTCTACTAAAATTCTTTGAAAAAAGGTTTAAGGCTTTGTGACAGATTTCTATATTATGTTTTTTAAATAGTGGCTGAAATTTTTGTGATAGGCCTTTTACAAACGGTAGAGAAAGATATTTTTTTTTGTTTTTATTATTTTTTTCCTGATCGTTTTTTTCCGTTGAATTGAGGAAGCAACATTTGTATTTAATTTAAAGCCTTAAAAACACCCCTTAGACTCTTTATCAAGCAAAAAGTTTGCCAATATTCATCCTTTACTTATAAGAAGTTAAGTTTTACAGTACAAAGAGTCTATAGAATAGGCAACTAGACTTTGCTTAGAATAACGTTTACCATGTCTGCATGGTTAATCGAGCCTCTTACAACTTTTAACAATCTTAATTTCATACAAAGGAGAGCCGTTAGCCTTATTAATAATAATAATAATAATAATAAAAAAAAAAAAAAAAAAAAAAAAAAAAAAAAAAAAAAAATTTTTTTTTTTTTTTTTTTTTTTTTTTTTATTTTTTTCCCTGTCCCTTTTTTCCTTGAAAGGAACAAAAGGGGTAATTTGCCCTTAAAAACCCCCCAAAACTAAACAAAAAAGGTAAACATCCTTTTTTTATAAGGAATTTTTCCCAAAAACCCTTTGAATAGGGGAACAGACTTTTTTAAATCTCTTAAAGTGGTTTCGAATTTTCAAAAACCCAAAATTTTAAAGGAGCGGCCTTTTAAAAAATTAAAATTAATAAATAAAAGGCCGGTTCGGAAACGATTTAGAAGCTGACCAGCTTGCCGATAGCGCGCTACTTCGCCCTCTACAAAACAACGAGAATTATCGATATTTAGGAATCGACCAAAACCGGACTCAAGATGTTAGAGCTGTGAAGACCGAGCTTAGAAGGGAATTACAGGCGACGTTTACGGAAAAAAATTTGGGAATCCGAACTATCCGGAATAAATAAAGGGCCTTTTTTTTCCAACATGCTAGCCGTGCCTGTATTGCTTTACTCTTTTTGGGGTGGTTAAGTGGACGCGAGAGGAACTGCGCGAGCTGGACTCAGCACACAAAAAAGATGCATCTTCACCGTAGCATCCACCCGCGCTCATCAACATCCCGTTTTTTTACCCCCGCCACCAAGGGGGGTCGTGGCCTTTTAAGGGGAGTGTATGCACGATCGGCTGGTTTTTTAGTCTTGCTTGTCAAGTTGCCAATAGTACTGATCCCTGATGCAACTAGTAAGAGCACACGAAAGGGTAATGTTTGGGGCGTTTCTATTTAAGGCAGCGGAGCGAGCAGCGGAAAAATTTGGGCTCAGATTTGCAATTTGATCCCAAAAGACGACCAGTCACTTGTAAGGCTTGAGTCTAAAGCCCTAAAAACTGCAGTTAAAAAAGCAGAAAGCAGATGCTCTTAGAAGATCACATTAATAAGCCGCAACACGGAGTATTTTACCGAAAATGAAAGACTCAATCTATCTCGAAACCTCAGTTTGGGTTTTTAAAATCTGCTGACTTAAGTCTGAGACAGAGGGTTCCTACTAGCATGCCAGGATGGGGGGGATAAACACATTGGTATATCGAAGCCAGATTTCTAACATTCCTGATACTGCTTGTCGAGCTTGTCGACAGCGGGCCCACACTAATGCACCTATTGTCAGCTTGTCCAGTGCATGCTGTAAGTGGTTACATCCACCGACAAACGATGCGCTTCGGGTACTTTATTATCACCTCAGACATTATTATGGCATCGACGAAACGAAAATTTTTCCATTTGCTCCCGGCGATATCGAGGCAGTAGGGGAAAAATGACAACTGTCGCATATATTGGAATTATCATTCCCAACTACGCATCAAATTCGCGCCAATAAACCTGATATCGTTCTCCTTGATAAAAGGAATAACTCTATGTATGTAATTGAGTTTTCCGCCCCAGGGGAAAAACTAACATCGATATAAAGGAAGGGGAGAAACGGCCAAAATATCAGGATCTACTTGGCGAACTTGGGACGCTCATCGGAGTATAACGTGCGATTGGTTGTCCTGATTGTCGGCGTTTGGGGAGGCATAAAGGAAAATGTTTTGGGGGAGCTGAAGTGTATTCCCGCATGTCACATTCCCCCACAACTGGTGATGAAAATGCAGAAATTGTTGTCCTTGGGTCCTTCGTTACTGAGGCAAATGAATTTGGCCGAATCACTGACCGAGCGGACGCGAGTGGTCTTCGATACGGATGGCCTTCCGCATGACGCTATGGGGTGGAGCCATGGGATACGTCATGTCGGATCTTTCTAATAATAATAATAATAATAATAATAATAATAATAATAAATGTCTTTATTTCTAAATAATAATCGATTACATATTTATTTATTTATTTACAGAAAAAAGTACACTACGGGGAAAAACCCTAAATGGTACAAAAAATTAATATAAAAAGGAAATAACAAACAAAACATAAAAAACTTAAAAATACATACAAAATAAAATAAAAAGCTTACAATACTAGTAACATACAATAGTTCCATTAAGTAAATACTCGATTAAGGGTTTAAAAATTTAATCTTAAATCAGACGTCGCCAAACCTTAGGGGTACAGACCAATGTTAAAAATGTCATTGTGATAAAATAAGTTATAATTTTGACACATGCGGTCAATAAACGTGTTTTGACCATAATTGGTCCTATGTCCTTCACGAAGAAGGGGGAGGGGGACGAGTTCGACGCCTGGGAACCAAGAAATCCACCATACTCAGCAGATCACTACAGTGAATCATCCCATTAACCAGTTTAAAAAAAAAACAAGAGGAGAGCTTTTGGGCTATTTCTCCAGCGTCTGCATACCACACAGAAGCAATCTAGTTTCATAGCAGACGTCTTGATACGGAAAACGATTTTAAAAAAAACAAATATTTAATGAATTTATGTTGTACTCTTTCAATCCTATCGATATGGAAAAAAAATAAGGGGGTGCCAGATAACTGAGCAATATTCAGTACACTTCTTACCAAGCAGTTATACAGTGACATAATGGCCTTCGTGCGGTGAAGGGGTCGGGAATTTCTCGTGATGAAGCCCAACATTCTAAATGCCTGCATACGTTGTGTCCGGGGATGAAGGTTAAACGATAAGCCTTCGTCAAAAATTTCATCCAAGTCATTCAGCTATTGTCGCTTACCCAAAATATATTTTGTGTAATGAACTTTAAAGGCAGATTGTGAAAGATTTTTTAAAATTTTTCCCGGGCAAAGAGTTAAAAAATTTAGCCACATTATATGAGAAGCTACGCTCAAATATTACTTCGATGATATGGTGGGTTATTTTTCCTCGAAATCTGATATTAATATTATGTACATGGGTCCTAAAGACAATACGTTATAAAGATATGATGGACGTTTGGAGCAGATAATTTTATAAAAGAAGAGGGCTTGATGTAATTTCTTCCATGTTAAACCCAATTGGACTGTACCAACGTATGCGAGATATGCTAATACTTTCTTACACCATGAATGAGCCTTAAGCAAGAGTTTTGCACAAGTTGAATTCTGCGTTTATCAACAGCCGTGAGACAATTTCCGTAATGATGGCAATCTTTCCAGAAACCTTCTTTTTCTTATCTACAGAGAAGCTGTAAAGTACCTGCGCTCTGTTATAAGTATTTTTAAGTTTTTTGTTGACAAAAAATAAGTCAGAACAGTTTCATTTCATTACATCCTAATAGACAAACCCAAAGTGCCTTTCTCATGCATCGGAAATACGCCCAAACTTCCTAATGTGTTTGTATCTTTTTTCTGAAGCATTTAGGCCCAACATTATAAACTCGAGTTAACTCTAACTCTGTTATTTGTTCTTCTCTTACAAGTTTAAATAGCCATTTGCAAGAAAAATTTAGATACGGGGTTAGGGTTAACTTGAATTTATATTATTGAGCCTTAGCCTATGAATCATGCTCCCTACAGAGTGCATGAATCATTTCAAAAATATTAAGGATTTTTTTAAGACATTTCCGTTTTTTCCTGACTGGAAGTTTATTTTAGCAGACATATACATTTTTTTAAAAATATTTATAATGGATTGTACTTTTAAAATGTATTTCTAAAAATTTGATATTGCCCTTTTAAATATAACCCAAAAAGAGTTTTTTAGAAGAAAAAAAATCAAAGTGTTTTTTTAAGAACAAAAGAATACAAAGTACTTAGTTGTTTTTCCTCCTATTTAGCAAACACGTTAAAAATTTATGGAGAAATACAAGGAACATCATAAAATTACTTTGGGAGACAAGAAATCTAACCTAAAATTAGAATTTTAATAACAAAGTCAATAGCCAGTTATAAATTATTTACAGAACAACATGACATAGTGCGGTCCTCTTCATTTTAAGTTAAATATAATTGATTGTAGGTATAACTTAAATTCAATAGCAAGATATTCAAATTATTTTCAAAGGCCTTACACCTAACCCTAAATCACTTTGATAAAAATTAGCTAAAAGTGATGGGAGAATAAAGTGATATAGAATGGTTTTTATCACTAAATTAAGTGATCAAGAATAAACCTACTGAAAGCATGGCCTCTTGGCCGGCGAATTAGCGTGAAAGAGAAGAAGAGAACAGGTATATAAACTTTTCTCTCTTACTCCGAGTGCTGACATTGGTCGGCAGCCTCGCCAATTTTGAAAAGTTTCCGCCAACCAACATCAGTCGGCGTGCTGCCGGCAAAAGTTATACCCCTGTTTTCTTTCTCTCTTGCACACTTATTCGTCCCCATTCGACAAGGCTGCCTCCAGTAGATATATTCTCGAAGATTTTCAACATGTATATTATAAACTATTAATTCTTTTGTCAAAAATTACACAGCGGTTATTCCGGCATTAAAGTGATCTACATTTTTTTTCTTTGCCGCGTCATGATGTTTTCAAATATTGTGATAGGTCTAGCGTGTGTCACAAATAAAGCATTTTTACATTTTAAAATCAGATTAACTGCTCTTGGTTTATTGCGAAGCCAGTCTATACAGTGCGAGGTAGTAGAGCGAAGTACCTTTAATGCCGACTTAAAACCGACAAAGTATCTGCTTGCCCTGCATGGTACTGGGGGATCTGGACAACTTTATATGAGATGGGAAGTTTAAGATGAAGGTGTTTCCTACAATACAAGAGGTCGTTAGATCACGGCATCGACGTGGTTGTCGAACATGGTAAACAGAAGAACAGTTGATGTGCAGAAAGCAAACCTTGCTGCTTAATTGTCGGTTTAGGAAAGGTTCGTAATTTTTGGTGCGCAAGCCTAAACACTTATTGCTTTTTTGTCTGCATACTTGCGTAAAGTTGACACAAATGGTAGGTAGGTGTAGGTAGGTTTGAAGTGAGTGGACTTTTTACGCCCTCCACTGCGACCGCTCGGTCTATTGTGGCTCACACCTTTTTATATTCCTCCCAATAGAATCAGACTTCTAACGAATCCGACACCACATTGGGAGAGAGTTCTTATATCTCCTCTTACTCGTGTCGCTACCGAACACGAGCACAATATGCGTTCTGGTGTGTTCTGGTGTCCCTGTCTCCTGGAGAGTATGACGAGCAGACGATTAGATCCGTCATGCCCTCCTATACCGGTCTAGTGACGCGGGTAGCTACCCTATGAAAACGGTCCTATCCGCTTTCTGTTTAAAGCCAGGGAACCCTTTTTTCTATAAAGGCGGTTTTTTCGCTCCGCCTTCGTTTGATTCAGGATCCCTTCCCAAAACACCTGTTTGTTCGGGATGGATTAGCCCTTCCCGTGAAATAGGCCTGGTGACTTAGGGCACTTTCAAACGGATTCACCCGTTTCGCTCGGCGCACCTTTTTTCTTCTTGTGACCTTGGGGGCAACCCCTTTGGAAACCCCGGGTTTATCCGCTGGGTCAGCGCACCTTTATTTTTCCTTAGAGGGTTTTGTCCAGCCGTTTGAGCTAGGGAAGAAAAGTCCACCCCGGCAGAGCCCCGCCCTTTCCGCAGTAAGGTGATACTCTGAGGGGGTCGCCCTGTATCTCAGGGGGCACTGTTTGGGGACACCTGTTTAAGGCACAGGGTGGCTTACAAAACCCTCAGCACGGTATGCTAAAACCCTTTAGAAGGGGCTTGTGTTCATCTTAGCTTCGGATTCTGTTCAATACGCCAGCCAAAAGCGATGCCGATAACCAGCAATTCAAAAGATCCTACTGGGCCCAACCACGACAACGACGTGTGAACACAGCGGTTGGGTGAAACAAATGGTACTCACTCTCTAAGAGATACAGGAGTTGAGTTATCTCTAGGAATAAACTAATAAAATGTTAAAAAAAATTCCATACCTATCATTTTTTGTTTTCTTTTGAAAAAAATATTACTTTTTATAGGCTTTATCGATCAAGGATATCAATAAGATTGGGACAAATTGTAGAAAAATATAATAGCTTGTTTCTGCAAAAAATTAATGTCGGCGCCAATACATTTCCCGAACATTTTACCGCCTTAACACTTATGTTATTTTTTGTTGAAACTGGATATTATTTCGATTGCGTTTGTTCGGGGTCCGGATAAGGTTGCCATTTATCAGCCGAATATGATAAATCAGGTCATTGAACACGGAAAAAGAATTGATAGATTAAGTAAAACATGTTTTTATTTGTTGTTTAATCTAGATACACAATACAAACAGAAAACATGGTAAAAAAAAACATTCATATTCTAGAACTTTCTGTGCAGTTGGATTTTATTTTACTACAGCACTAACTATTAGGTGGTAATGCATTAAAAGGATATTAGTGCTCAATGGTGTATAAATTAAAATAAAAAAACACTATTAAACCAACATTGAAAATTTTAGGTTTAAAGGCACATTAAAAAAAAATAATTTTTACTTTAATTAATCTTTTGCTTTACAGTTCTTTTTAAATGTTTGTAAAATTTAATTAAAATAATCGTAAATTTTTATAATTTAAAGCAATTTGGGTTTTGGTATTTAAAATATCATTTATAAGAGGTGTGCTCCAAAAATAGAACCTATTATTTCAAAGGCGATTTACTTATAAAGAAAACAAATGGCTAATAAAATTTACTTACAAAGATCCAGGTTACATTAAATTTAAAAGTGTTTTTTAATTCTTTTGTAAACTATAATTTATTTAAATATGGGAAAATATACAAATATAGCTTTATTTAGTCCTTGTTGGATAACCCTGGACGTGGTAGATAGAGGTAATTTGTTTTTTTCTGGTTTAAAAACAAATTTAGATGCATGCAATTTTTATTTAACCCCTTGTAACTTTAGAGCTGCTTTAAGGGATCAGCCTACCGGGTCATTTTTAAAAATCTCTTTTTTCCATTTTTCAAAAGTTTGTGCACTTAACAACATTTTCTAAAAATTGTAGAATGATCCGTTTTTTCCCCTAAATGATTTTGTTTTTATTTAATATCCCAGCGCAACACCAAAAAAGCCGGCATAACTTTAGCAAACCGCTAATCATTCGATGTTTCTAAAGAAGGGAGAAAAAAAAGCTTATAGAAGAAAAATTAGATTAAAGTCAAATCCTGAAGAAGCAGAAAAAATTTTTTGGTAGGTGTAGGCATCAACGATTAGAAACGCGTTTATCCCCCCGAAACCATGTTTTCGCCCTTTACGTTGCCCGACTTAGAGACTACTTAACAAAAATTTTTCCTTTGTTTTAACTAGATAATCCTCAGATGTAAGAGTTCGACTCGACGTACAATCATCTCAAAATTTTAATTTTTACTAATTCTTTTAAAGCAAAATCCACAAAAATATTTTTTTTTCTAAAATAGTCTGAAATTTTGTTTATTTTACAAATTTAATAATTGTAGGTTAAATCGAACCCATTGTTATACCTAATCTAATGCCACTAAATGTTTTAATTTCAGATGATTTGTTCCAATGATAACAACTTAACTCACATTTCTACATTTTGACACGTTACCATTACCTTTTATTATTATGTATACAAAATGTTTAAATTAATAAGAAAATAAATTTTCTCAGCAGTTTAGAAGTGTGTTTATTAAGCCCAACATTTTTTTTTTTTAATAACTTTGATAGAAGCTTGACAAAAAAATAAAAAATATCGTTTTTCTAGAATTCTACATTGTCGATTTCGAGTACTTTTCTAAAAAGTAATAAACGTTTTTACGAAGCTTTTATTAGCTTCACCTGTATAGATATAACGGAATCTTTTAACGTTATTTTCACCTATTTCAAGAAGTCTGATTAGAATAAAAATTTGTACAGAAGTCGATAGCCGAAAATAAAAAAAGAAAATATGAGTTTATTAAAATGTCAATACTTGCGCATTCGCCATGCCATTCCAAAATAGCACAAAACAGGGTTTCCACTGACTTTTATGTTATCTAGGAGGTTTTCCTTCTCCATATAAGATTTTTTTACCATCCGTAGGCCATAATAAATTTATTGACAAGTATAAGATATATCAAAAATCAAGGTTCTTGATTAAGATTACTTTTGAGGGAGCACGATCATGAATTCTAGAGAGGTAAAGGATCACCCACTCTGTGTTACAATAATGGCCCTCCAGTTGCAGATGGCGTTGTGTTCCAGAGGGCCGTTTTTAAACTTTACTTTATATATTGCGGTCAAGGTCATTGGTTTTCATTGGTTCCCTGAGCTACACCAGCGCCTCCTAGTGAGGGCCACTTTTTAAGCAAAACAGCCTTAAGATAGGGTGATCCTTTACTTATCTAGAATCCATGGGCACGAGGTACCTTTCAAATCAAATGGCGGAAGGAGGATGCGCGCGCAGCAGATAGCGGCAGTACGGACAGAAAGTGGTTATACCTAATACCAGTATCAGTTCTTGGTCGGACCTCCATTGTTTGTGCCTTGCATATATAAAAAAATTAATTAAAAATTTAAGTTTGGTTTTGAAATTAAAAAATAACAAAAATAAATTTTAGTTTAAAAAACCTAAAAAAGCACGCGTTTATTTAAAATAAAATTAAAATTATAAAAAAAATAATTTAATTTTAGTAAAAAAAGCTTGGGGTGCAATTTACTATACATATTTTCTAAAACTATAATTTACTTAGTACTCAACTCTTTTAAAGTAAATAAAATTTTATGTCGTAAATAAATAATATTAAAGTACTAAATTAAATGATTTATTAGTGACTACATATTTTTATACATAAATAAATCATAGTTAAACCAAGTTATATAATTACAAAAACAATAAAAAAATATAAGTATTCTAGTTGTTTGCCCGTGTGGACTACACAATTTTGTTTTTCCCCGTTCTCGTGGAGTGTTGCAAATTTTGTAAAAATACCCCTTTTATATTATACATTTTTTTACTGTATTTCAAAGTAGAAGTTTTAATGTTAATTGCCACATTTAGCTGTTTGACCTGTGACTTCGTACCCTAAAAATACTAACTTATATAAAAACTTTTAGTTCAACTTTTAACCACTTAGAATGAAGTTAAAAAAGTACGACCACTTCTATGTTTATGGGTTATCAGAAGCTCAATTACCAACTCCCATATTTGCAACAAAAAATGACGATTTTTTATATAAATTTTAACCCACAAAGGACCTTATTTTAAAAATGTTAAAATAGATTAATTATAATTAATAGCTTAAATACCAATTTTTATCCTTTTATATCCAGAAATAACGAAATTTCATACAAACTTTCACCTCCCATTTTATCCCTGCTAGAAAAAATATTGCAACAAATTCAAACTAAAATATTATTATACCGATCAATATTTTAATGCTGTCTAGGGTAAAAAATTTGTCGCCACTGCTTTTTCTTATTGTTAAAAAAAAACCAAAGAAGACACATCTAACTTTAATGTAATTTTGTAAAATTCCCGACAAAGAACCTTAAAATCCTTTATGCTGTATTATATCTTATGATGATAAAGAAAAATTAAATATCGACCTTAAATTGATATAAGCGGAAAACTTTTCTAATAAAATTCCTTTTCGAGAATTGTCAATTTTGGAAACTTGAAAACCAGAAAATTGGATTTACATACATTTTAAAATTAAGCTTTTGCTAGATATTTGAAAGGGTATGTCTGAATATTTATTTCAGCAAATGAAACAACAAAATTTGACAGCACGAGAAATTAGCTTATACATATAAAAAGGTTAAATAAATGACGTTTTTTTTGTTTTTAAATTTAAAAATGTATATAATATAAACTTTTTTTAAGATGGAAATATAAATGTTTCTTAAAAAGTAAGATTAATATGTTTTCCATTGTGGCAATGCCTTAGGAACAATTTTGGTATACCACACCAAAAAAAAAAAAATTGCAAACATTATTTATTTAAAATTTAATATATTACAATATAGATAGATAACCAGGTACCAAATTTTAAACTTGTATCAAAAGTTATTGCAATATTGGTTTTATTTTATTTAATATTAATTTTACTTGTTTCTCTTAGTTTGGGGCCTTAAACAAAAAATACCCATTCTTATTATTACACTTATATTTTTTTATTTGTAAAGTTTATGCCAATATATAATTTATATTTTTTAAATATATTATGATATAATTAAAATATTTTAAAAAAATATATTTTTGGATTATTAATGAAGATACTGCCTAAATTTTATACACATTTTTTGTGCTTTTTTTATCCGGTCATGTTAGTCCGAAAAATAGGGGGTATCCTTGCAAGTTCCCAAATAGTTAAAACCAACGTTAGAGATACCATTATAATGAAATTGTAAAAAGTTCCCATCGATCCCATAAGCGCAAAAAACTTTATACATGGTCAAAGTTCGCGAAAATGGGTTTTTTGGATTTTTTAGCGGAACGGTCAGTTTAATAATGAAAACAGCTTTTACAAAAATTGTAGATCATGTAATTGTCTACAAAAATTTTTCCCACACTTTTTTTCTAAAATAGACCATTTCTGAGAAAAAGCGATTCTAAAATTCACTAAAGTTTTATTCCCTATTCTATGCATGACTACGCTGCCTATACAGACCAGACAGGTCCAGTCTAGTAGAAACATAGGCAGGGAACTGATGAATTTACTACTGTCCGCTTCTTTTTTTATCTTTATGACAGCTCACGAAGGATTATTATATATGTATATTATATCCGTATGTATATTACATACATATATAAACCTAAGTACCAAAGTACCGTGAGTGCCGGGTTTTTCCGGTGTTTAACAAATATCTTCCCAGTTGTTCCGTCAACGTTGTCCAAGCACTAAAACATGCAGAAGTTACATTTTACAGCACCTTTTTAGACAACGCGGTAGTGCCACCACGGACGTTATTTTTAAATAACTACTACCTAAAAGTGTCTTTTCGGCTCTGGGAATCGAACCCGGATCGCCGGGGTGGCGAGCCGAAACTCTGACCACGACGCTACCGGAGAGACACACAGATAAATATCCGCATGCATGATTAACCGAACGACTCCGAATGAGATCTTAGTTTGTAATATGCTTTTGGACGGGTGTGTTGTATGGTTTAAGGCGCGCTTGAAAATTACGAAAAATAAATTTATGCGGTTTAATCTGTTGAGAAAACAGTTGATACTTAAAACCGTTATTTTTAAATACTGAATTAAATACCAAAGGGTTTATTTATCAGTTCATTAATCGCCAAAGCAAAATAAAAAGTTAGTTCTCTAAACCCAAAACTAATTTTTAAAATTAAAATAGTACGCAATAAAAAATAAATAATTATAAACATAAAAAATACTCTAAAATGAAATTATAATAAATATTCAAACAAACCTCCTTCTTGCGCAAGGCAATATTCCAAACGTAAAAACCCCGTCTAACGTTTGTTAGCATATTAGGGCTGATAGTTTGAAAAGCTTCTTCGATTTTTATCCGAAGTTCTTCTAAATTATTAGCCCTATCATGACCATAAACTTTATTTTTTAAATAACCCCACAAAAAGAAATCATTAGGAGCAACGGTAATCACGCGGTTAGGAAACGTATTGTTCAAATATCCTTGAACAATACGTCCATTGTAAGCGGGTCAACCATCTTTCTGAAACCAGATATTACCAAATCTTACTCCTAATAATTGGCGAATTGCCGGTACAATTTGTTGTTGTAACAGATCCAAATAAATTGCTGCAGTTAAATTGCCTTCAATAAAAAATGGTCCAATAAGGTGTTCTCCCACCATACCAACCCAAACATTCAATTTTTGAGAATACTGGGTTCGAACCTCAAAATACCTGTGTAGGTTTTCACGAGACCAATATCGAACTTGAGTTGGATTATGTCGATTTAATAATGGAAACGTCGATTTATCGGTAAAAACAATCGATCTAAGAAAGTTTTCATCTGTATTTGCCCTTTCCATTATTAATTCGCAAAACTCCATACATCGAAATTGGTGTTCGGGAAAAATTTCATGTGTTTTTTGGGCCTTGTAGGATCGGAAACCATTTTTTAAGGACTTTTTTAACTGTAGTAGGCGATGAATCTGTTACATTAGCAAGTTGTCTACTGGTTACAGTGGGGTCTTGTTCAGCAGTAACACAAATTAATGGCTCTTTTAATTCCCGTTCTTCATTTACGAGTTCCTGTTTTTTATGTTTTTGGGCAGACACACACCCGTGGGTCTCAAAATTTTGGATTATTCTAAAGATTATTTTCAGACATGGTATAGGTCTGTTTTCAAATGCTTCGGGAAAAGATTCATGAATTTGTCGATATGATTTTCTTGAAAATACCATTTTACACCTTTTCACGAAGTTCTTAAACGTCCATTATTATTTATTTTTAGTGAAGAAACGAGTTTTCAAGAGAACTTACCACGTATTTGCAATGACTGCGACTGCAAGAAAGCAAATAATATTTAAATTCAAAATTAAATTATTAAAAACATTTCACATTTATCGCATCGTTTTTGCGAGTTTTGTTTCGCTAGCTCGAGTCAGGCGAATGTAAGTCAATTCGCCTAAGTGTTTCCCATGTTTCTACTGGAGTGGACCTGTGTGTATACATCATTGGACGCATAATATTAGTAAAACTGTTGGTCTGCGTGACTAATATATTAATATTGAATGATAATTTTAATATAAACTGAAAAGAAACTCAGTCCCTCACTATCGATGGAGGATAT
The DNA here is from genome assembly GCA_019359885.1 of Listronotus oregonensis. Lineage (NCBI taxonomy): Eukaryota > Metazoa > Arthropoda > Insecta > Coleoptera > Curculionidae > Listronotus > Listronotus oregonensis. The sequence continues at coordinate 108,752 of JAHBCN010000401.1, read as the reverse complement.
CTATTGCACCGTGTAGTCTGGGACCGAGAAGGTACATTCAGCAACATCGCAGATAAATATGTTTAGTATATACGCAGACATTTTGGTCAAAAAGTAACCGTCCAACTGATGTAAAAGTTGTTGTTGGTTTAGATGTTGATCTGTTGGTATTACTTACCGCTTAAACTCCCATTAAAAAATAATTAATTTTTTTAAACCAGGCAAGGCTCAACAATTATCGCAAATATTTTGTAAATTCGAGTTTATCGGCTTATCCTAAATGTAAAAATCACATTTTATGTTCCGGAGGGGTAAAACAACAGCTTAAATCTTAAGACTTAGTAACATCTACAAAATCTTTTGAAGAAATCAACTTTACTTACAGTATATGGAGCTCCAAAAGAAGATACTTTTATAGATGAGTTACCTTACTTATATTTTGCAAAACTTACTCAAAATAAAAAACGTGTGCAATTCGCTTGTCTTCCTCCAACCTCGGCTTCTGCTCAACAACATTTTTATCGGGTATATTATCAGGTTCAAGTATGGCTTGGTAATCAACTAAATCCAGAAGAATGGGGTTGAAAGCTAATTATTAATGTATTGAAACCAATTCACACACTATACATCCGCCTGCACCAGAGAAGCTCCTAAATACTATTTTTTTGAACTGCAAAAAGTGTCTTTTTTTCACTTATTAATTTTTTTCCTTTTGCGTAAAAAATATCTTCTTTTTGCATGAATTACTATTAGGATATAATATTAAATAAATAGTCGACATAGAAGTTTAAGTTTACATTTTATAAAAAAGGTTTTTATAAAATATTCTGTTATAAGGGTAAATTTAATTTTTACCTTTAAAATATGTATGTTTTTAATTACTTTTATATGTCATATAACGTAATTCACTATAAAGTTATCTAAAATTTTAGGGAAAATCAGGAAATAACACATCATTTAAAGGGTTACAAAAAAACTGAAATATTTTATGTAAGGTTTTATATTGTTGTTGCGGTTTTATGTTTAGAAAAAATTCTTGTAGGGTACTTGCCAGAAAAGTTCTTATATAATGGTACCGCTTCGGTCCTGGTCCCAGGCTATAGTGACTGAGTGTACTCGGCCCTATCGATCCATCTTAACTAGCACATCGCCTGAAAGAGAAAAAAGAAGATCCTCTTAACAAACCAAATCTTCTAAACACTTATCTACGTTTCGATGTTAAGTCTGTCACCTACAAAAAATATAGTGATTAAAATTTAACTTGCCTTTTGATAATAAATGCACCAGTAAAACAACCTAACATGTCAAACGTCATTAACTGTAATAAAAAAATTTCATAATTTTTTAAATTTTATATCAAAATTTTATCAACTTTGATTTTATTTATTATTTTTTATTTCATTTTCTTTAACAATAATCTTTCTAACGGTGGCAGACTTGCCACCAAAACGTAGATGAGTGTTTCGATATGTTGGTTTTTTGTTTTTTTTTTCTTTTTTCTCTTTTAGGCGATCAGCCAGTTCATAGGGGCTTGGCACACTTAAAGGATTTTTTCGCGACATACCGTTTTTAACTACTGGTTGATAGCAGTTCATTCCTCTACCATTCTAACCGTGCTTAAATCGCCTATCCTCGCAAAAAATGAAACGGTTTACGTATGTCACGCGTGTTTCAACTTACATATTTATCGTTTTATACGATTTTAAGTTTAAATCCAAATCTAAGGTCTTTGAAAAGTTAAGAGATATGTCAAAAAAATAAGATATAAACCAAATTTTCCATTTAATAAGATATAAGCTGTTTCCAAGTTAACTGTAACAAGTAAATCTTGTCCTTTATGATTTAAATATAATTGCACTAATTCATCTATTTGGAAATTAACTTATAAATCGAAAAATCTGCAATCCAAATAGTTGTTAAACCTTAGCAAAAAAAACAATCACAAAAACCAAAACAATAGAAAAGCCGCGAATCCTCCGTTATTTTAATTTGACACTTAACATAACCATTATTAACGCTCCTCCCGACTAGTGGCGATAGCGGTGGATACTGGTTACAAAGTAATGACGTAGATACTGACGTCATAACACCTTCCTCTACGTTACCGCTTCTCGCCAAAATAAACCGGTATGTTAACTGTTCTAACAATTTTTAACGCGGTATGTCGCCAAAATTTGTTTTTAGTCACCAGGGCCCATTGTATTAAAACTTTTCTGGCGAGTACAAAATAAGATTTTTATAAAACTAAAATACTTTACTGCCACCGTTTTTGGGCAGGCCACCGTATATTTTTCATGTGCTTCTTCCAAGGAAGTTTAAAGGTGTATGGAAGCCCAATGCTATGGCTCACTCGATCAAACAATGTCCGGCCCAGTATGAAAATAACTGTCAGAGTTGGCCCCGCCGATTCTGCGCAATAAAAAAATTCCACGAAATAATTTAATGTGTTCCCTACTTACACACTGATAAATCAGTGTGTAGTTAGGCAACACATTATACTTTTATGTAATGGTCTTAGGTTGTCCAAGGTTTTTGGTGCAAAGGCGCGCGCGGCGAGTATGAAACTATATCCGCTCTGTATCGTCAACCGTCGTCGTCTCATCATTCGTCATTTTCGTTGTGGTTTGTGCCCTTTGCGCCGATTGTTTTGCTTTGTGTGAGTACCTATATTTTGTGGTTACAGAAGTTTTTTGATTTGATAAAAACCTTCTTATTTTAGTTATTAGTGTTTATTAAATTGTGACCATAATTTTGTGTTTATTGTTTGTTACTTATAATATCGTAACAAAATATTAGAGGTTGTATGGTTTTGTCTTGCAAATCCAAGGGTAACATACCCGGCATTTTTTACTTTAGGTCAGTATTTCTTATATTTAAATTAGGTACTTCTTATCAGACGTAACGTTAGGCAACCAAAAAAATAATAATATATTAATTATGAATAATAAAATAATGAAAATTTTATAGGAAATAGCAGTGAGAAAAGTAAGGCTATCTTAACTATCTTTTAGATGATTTCTACAATGTTTGTGTATTTCTGTGGATTATTAAAAATAAATAAGGTTTACATTTAGGTACTTTTATTTCATTTAATAATTTAGTACATTCTTTTAAAGGATCAAAATTATTAATTACTGGGCAGACCAGGCAAATTTTAATATATACAGGTCCTTCTAATTGAATAAAAGAAAGTACAATTTTATGCTAAAGTTCCTTTTTGCTTTTTCTGTATTTGTTTAAAAAGAAATTATATTTTTGGTTTCTTAAACATTATTAACTTTTTAAGCTCGACATACTGTAGACGCATAATATTTAACGGATACTGTTACAATGGATATCTAGGTACCAATGGTTACTAAATATTTTTAACCACTGTTATTCTGTCTCAGGAATGTTTGTTATTAGTGAAAAGTATATGCCTAAAAAGCAGTTATAAAAATTTTCACCTTTTAAAGTACAACCAGAATCTTAGGATTAGAATAAACTCATTTACACTATCTTGCCCTTCTTTTATCACAAAATTGGTGATAAATACATGAAACTATCATACAATGTTTGAAATTTATTTTAAAAAATCTTGTTTTATTTATTTACAAAGATTTTTGGTAAAAATACAAAACTCACAAAAATATCGACCATTTAAATAGAAGGCTTCTTTCCATATTATATCAGATGATATAAAATCCAATATTACACAATAATTTTAAATATTCTATGGTAGTATCGTTTAATAACCAACAATTTTGTGCACAAAATAAAAAACACAGTGAATGCTTGAATTTGACATTTGATGATGTCAACTTTATAGATAGTAACAAAGAATCATGGAAGTCCGGCTCTGACCTACTATTCATTGCGCAAACTCCGCGGGGCCAACCCCCCTATTTCCGCTGCCCTGCATGCCTGGACAATTTTGTTCTACAGTATTGGGCTTCCATACACCTTTAAACTTCCTTGGCTTCTTCAAATCCCATGTTAAATTAACCGGTATAGGAAACAAGAAATAATTCCATGTCTAAGGAAAGATCTACACAATGGGTTATTATTTCATAATCACACATTTAAAGCTTTATATCTTAGAAAAATCTTTTTATTTAAATGATAATAAAAACTATTAAAATATATCTTTTCATGTTTATTCAAAAATCGAATTTGAATCAAGCCATATATGACGCAAATGGTTTCCTAGGATTTACCAGCAAGCATCATTCATAATAATTTAATTTTTTGTTATGACGTTTTCTCGCATATATTACAGTATATAAGAATGCAAAATAGATGTTTTATTATCCACTTGCCGTAGTGGAAAAATAGGTCGATAGAAATACAGAATTTGGGGTTTGATGCCTCGGCGGGTATAAGTTCGATTGCCAGTAGTTGTTGTAGTTAACATTTGCTAGTTGGCAGCTTATCTAATATAGAACACTCAAAAAACCCAAAATAGGGCGTCTAACAGATTTTTATTTAAACACAAAAACATTAAATAAATTAATATTTGTCTGTGTGGAACCACAATATTTTCTTTACGATTTAGAAATTGTTTTGTCAGAAAAGCAATTAGCTTTCTTTGTTACATTTTAGCTAAACGGATATAAAAATTCATGAAATATTTTTTAAAAATCCTTTTTTAAATTAATAAGTTATTATATTTTGTAATTATTGTCAACTGCAATTTTTGTCTTTGCAAGAAGCAATAAAGGCCAAGTCGATTGGGATCACTAAATGTGGTGATTTTTAGTTTTGGATGTGCCTCTTAATAAAAATGATAAAATTTGATGCTTCTCTATATTTTCAAATTTGTTACTTTTTTGGATTAAAGACAAACATATAACCATTTAATCTAAGATTAAAATGCTGTCATAAAAAAAATAACGACAATCCAGCAGTATCTATATTATATATAGTCTACTCATTTTTAATATAGTATTGTTACGGACATAAAAATGTGTGTTTATAAAACTGTAGGAAGTTAGACTAAGTTAATTTAGCCTAATATTTTATTTGAATAGATTACCTGAGTTTTTTCCCTTTCGACGACTAATACAAAGGGTATTGAAAAGCAAGTCATCCCTTTTGCCCTTTCCTTGCATCCTATAATAAAATAATTGTTCATGCTAATTCAAGACTTTTAGATTTTTTTTCGTGTTATTATAAAAAGGTGACAATAGCTATTTGTGTATTAAGAGCGCAAAGTAATACATTGTCGCTCTGAGCGAGATGTTTGACGGCTATCTCGCGAGAGCGACAATGTCACTTGAGCTCAAAGATTTTTCTACAACCGCAGATTTTATAAAATAATTGGTAAAATTAATGATTATTGATATAACCTTAAATTTGACAGTTCACATTTTAAAACGCAAGCATCTTTTGCGCTACAGATGTGTGTTATTGTAAAAATTTTTAGTAGGTATTTACTGCAAAGAAAACAATAAAAAAGTATTTAGTACCCTTTAATTAGTTATTTACATATTATTGTATTACGTTATGATTTAAATTTCTGTGTAACAATATCTAAATGTTTTTGGAATTCTTCTAATACTTCTTCCTTTTTAGGGGTGAAAAACCAGGCGAATTACTACTCGGTATTAAATGTCTGTGTTTGATAACATATATGTAATATTTTGAAATGATTTTATTCATTCTTTTTTTGGGAATATTGTAATATTTGGTCGAAATTTGTAGTAGACTCTTCTGAATGCTGTTGAACAAACCATTTTTCAAAAGATGTTGGTCGCAGTTCTCAATTAGCGCAGTTAAGTATATTAAACTGGAATGGCTTATTTGGACATGGCCCAATTCTTTACAATTACATATTTTATACTTTTTAAAACTGTTAATTATCAGATAATTATTACAATCAATTTATTAAACACCAATAGCTGTTTAAAAAACTTTTTGATACGTCAAATAATCATTTGTTTATTTTTCTTGACAGCAGCGGCAAGCATGGCCTCCTATCATATCTAAACATAATACTCGCCTGTGTTATGTGAAAGCTATAAATATAATCAGTTTGAATAAAAAAAATGGGTTTCTACCACCTTTAATTGTACAAAATTAATAAAAAAAAAAAAAAGGATAAGCAATTTAAATGCAACACGACGGTTAAATCTGAACGTAGACTAGGTCAGTGCAAAGGCGGCAGCTGAAGTTTGGCGCTCTCTAAACTATTTTGCCCAATAGTCTGGCGTCTAAAATAACTGTATATTAAATAAGCTAACTATCCATAACAAAGCATCTATTTCGGTTCTTTCTAACTTTACTCTCCGGAAAATTGATTAAACAATAATATGTATTGCTGCATATGGTCTTACTTCCAGTCTAGATAAATCAAAAAATATCAAATTATTCGCCCTAAAAATTTACTGGCACCACTGATATCGACTTAAGGGGTTGACGACCTTCGCTTCGGTGTGCTTTATCATCTTTATAGTCTGGTTTTCTTCGCTTTAATTTTCCCTACATTAAAAAGGGCTTTCATTCAGTATAATTTCTTGAGGAAATAAAGGCTTTTGTTTTCTTTAACAATAATTAATCATCATTTTAAGGTCGTTTGCATATGAATATATTTGCGCCGTGTACCGGGTAATCATTATAAAGCGAAAACTTTATTAGTGTTTAATGCAAATTTAGAACTCTTTTCGAGGTCAAAGTCCAGCAGAATTCATATTATTTTAATTATAGAAAAGAATATTGTTTTTGATTTTGCCAGTAACTACCTAAAAACTTAGATATTAAATTAGACCATGTATATTTTTCTACATACAGGATTGGCAAGGCAAGGGCTTGGGAGTTAATTTTAATGTAATAGAGTAGGAAACATGGTATGACCACACATTAAAAAGGTCGACAGCGCGGCGCCTACAATTCGTTAGGATATTATCGACAGTGTTGTGATTTCGTAAAATATTTATTAATAATTTTAGAAATGTTTTTAAGATGACACATTTTATAAAACTTTTTATTTATGTAAAAAAAATTGTAAACAATATTGGGTATGGTTAAAGATACTTTATTATTTTAATAATAGGTATTTATTATTTTATCGAGCAAGACAATATAAATAATTTTATTTGCAAATGCTGCAAAAGGAAATTATACCAGCTGTGCGGAACGTAAATGTTAATTTGGAGGAAATTTGGTTTCAGCAGAATGGCTGTCCTGCTCATAACGCAAGGCCAGTTCTGGACTTTCTCACTAGGACTTTTCCTGAACAGCTTATTTGTGGCAGAGGTACCATACCAGCAAGGTCACCGGATTTGACTCCTCTTGACTTTTTTTGTAGGGCCAATTAACTCAACTAATTTACAGGTATCCACATGAAAGGCCTGTAAATTTAGTTGAGTTAAAAAAAAAATATTCAACATTACTAACTCCATTTCACCGGAGGTATTGTCGAATGTTAGGACGGAGTTTTATAATCTGCTCGACTATTGCGAAGCTCAGCAGGGTAATGTCTTCGAGCATATATTAAAATGAGAATGCTTTTAAATGTATTTCTTTTTTTATTATTAAGATTACTATTAATTTCATTAATTTTTAAGAATGTTCATAAGTTTTTTTAGAAAAGCAGTTATTATTTTATTTTTAGGCTGAAGTCTGATAAAAATTCAACAACCTTTTAATTACTGTTGTATTAAATACAAGTGATTAACATGACCGCATAAAAACGCTTGTAGGCGATGGGGATTCCCCAGTCGTTTCTTTCGATATGCCATTCTTATCATTCACTACAGGAACGAAGTAAATTATTTTATTAATAAATGGATAGTATATTATTGTTTTATTTAAAAATCGTAAGAATTGCTTCCCTATTCGTAAGATCCTGACATCGGAACCAAATTCGTGTAATCTTACGAATAATCGTGAGATCTGGCACCACTGACTAGTGTGTGTGTGGGTGTGTTGTCGCAGTCCCGCCGAGTTATTCCCCTCTGCTTTTTGGGTCGGTAGAAAGGGAAACGGCAACTCCACGTTTTCTGTCTGTCTTTATTTCGCTCAAGCCTTTGCCTATTAAAGTGGTATCTCCTTTTATCGCACTGAACTGCACCTAAGAAATTGGTTTGCCAGACGTGTATATCCTAATTATCCATCCCTTTACCAATACTTAACCATAAACATTTGAAAACAATTGAAATTTTGTCTTAAGGCCTTCAGTGTTAGTAATTTTCCTCAATATTAGGAAATATCTTTGAATGGCAACATGAATAGGCCAATAAATGTAATTGGTCAAAAAAGAAAGTGAAAGTTGGTTAAATTAAAAACCAATAATGATAAAACGACAAAAAAATTAGCTGTTGGGCACTTTAACTGTAAAGCCCGTATTCTTGTTTTTGTTAAACTTATAGGCCTTCTTAAAGTAAAAAAAAAGTTTTAACTGATAATTGGATTGATTGAATAAAAAAACAAGTGAATGAATCACTTGTTTTTTATGTATTTTTTAAGAGACTTTTAGTGATATTCTGCACCATATCTAAAAATTATTTCTAAGCAATATACAGTATGTCCGGCGATGCGGTAGACAAAAGGGCAAACGGACCAAAAAATCATTTTTCGAGGAAAAGTCATTCATTATAAAAAGTTTGGCTTGTCAATTTTTTTATAAGAATAAAGTACCCTTATTTTAAAGTTTTTAACAAAATGCTACTTAAAAAAATTGTTTAAAATTATCATATCTTTGAAGATATTTGTTTTCATTAGGTTTAGATAGTAATCATTTTTTCGGATTAAGTTTGCATTTCACCGAAAAGTTTCGTAGGTATACCTTTGATTTTGTATACCTTTATTATCACCTTTAAATAGGTACTTCACAAATAAATTCTGACAGTGTCAACCAAACCGGACATGAGTATCAACTTTTGGATATTTTATTAATTTTTACAAATTTTAACAACTTTGCATAGAGTAAATTTAATCCAATTTCATAAAAGGTTTCCTAATGTGTTGGTGACCAAATGGACGAAATTTCGAGAAACTGGATCTGTACTGAACTTTAAAAAAGTGAAAAAATCCTATAATAAAGATAATGCAACGACTCTGCTCGTATTGCAGTCTGCTAGAAAAAACCCCACACTATCCTTAAGGAAACGAGCTTCACAACTACAGGTAGTTCAAGAAAGTACTATTCAAGAAATTTTTAAGCAAAATAAGATACTCCACTACGATAACCAAACATTAGAAAATGGCGATGATGGAAAAAGGTTGGATTTTTGTTCGTGGGTAAGGAGTAAGATTTTAGGTGGTAATAGGGAATTCCATAAACTAATAATGTTCTCAGATGAGTCCACGTTTTTGACGAATGGAACTGTAGCATCGCAACATGTTCGCTATTGGAATGATGTTAATATTTTCTTCACAATAGCAACCCGACGTCAGTATTTTAAAAAAGTGAATGCTTGGTGCGCAGTTTCGTACTATGGTATAATAGGACCGTATTTCTTAGAGAATACTTGTAACAGAATTTCTTCTTTAAATATGTTAAATACTTTTTTCTGGAACAATTGCCATTAGATTATTCAGGTAACATATACTGTGCTAGAGAAGTAAAGGATTAGCTTAATTTAAAATTTGGACAAAAATGGATAGGGCGAAATGGTCCAATTTTATGGCCCCCAAGACTCACGTTAGCGGATATGTATTTGTGGGGACGCCTAAAACAGTTAGTTTATACTAATCCACTATCAAATACTAAGTAAATTTTGAAACAAAAAATTATACAAGCTATAGACGCAATATCCCCAGAAGAAGTGCGACGCAGTTATGGATATCTTAGAGCTCAACTGGAAAAATGCGTTTTTCATAGTAAAGCAGTATTCTTTAATAATTCGAACATAATAATTGTTCTTAAACTTAAGTAATTTAATTTCGTGAATTAGGCCTTAAAAAATTATAATTATGCATGGTTTCTATTTATCGTATTATGTATTCTTTGCTCCGTTGTTAACATTTTTAAAAATTAATAAAATATCCAATAGTTAATACTGAAGTCTGGTTTGGTTGACACTGTCAGAATTTATTTGTGAAGTACCTAATTAAAGGTAATATTTTAAGGTATACAAAACATAGGTATACCTACGAAACTTTTCGGTAAAATGCAAATTTAAATCGAAAAAATGATTGCTATCTAAACCTAATAAAAACCAATATCCTGAAAGATATGATAATTTCAAACAATTTTCTTAAGTAGTATTTTTCAAAGACTTTGAAATAAGGGTACTTTATTCTTGTAAAAAAAATAAATTTTTAACTTTTGGGATACCCTGTATACAATTTTTAATTTCTTCCATCGATAATCGATGCCAATTCGATTGGCAAGCAAAAGTTTTTATAAAGAATGACTTGTCCTCGAAAAATAAAATTTTTGGTCCTTTTGCCCTTTTGTCTACTCCATCGCCGGACATACTGTATATATGATGCCTATAATATTTATTACAAACACTCAGGTATAAATAATTTTAGATTATTTTTTAAATGCCAATATATTTGTAATGCCAATGTATTGGTAATTCTTTAGATCGGGTTAATTTAATCACAGTTTCTGTTAAGGCTTAAGATTGGTCAAACCCTATAAATAACTAATAATGTTACTTGTTTTTAAACAGTGGTGTATGCGCTTAGCAACGAAAACAAAACCATCGTTAAAACTACGCACGCAAAAAAAAACACATAACCCTAATATTAAAAGTGTCTTTATTATTTATAGGTATTAAAACTAAACTTCAGATCTATATTTAATTTACAATAAAATGTTTTATCATCAGAGCTCATCCACACGAAAGTAATTGGTGCGTAACGAAATGTATAACAATTTTTCCTATTACTATGTCAAAACTCTTTAAAAACTGTAATTTACAGATCAATCATACAAGAAAATTTAATATTTTTAAATAATTATGGCAAAATAAGTCAGTAAAAATCCAAAAGCTTCGTTTATAAAAATAGTGCGGGGTGTAAAGGATAATCTTTTGTTCATTTTTTTGGGGATCGTCTATATATTAGGATTATTAATATAAACAAAAGCATACATTACTAGCCCTTATTATTGCATGATTTTCTAAGTATAAACTATTTTAGAATATGCAGTCAGATGTTCCTAGAACAAAAACTTTGTACTTAACATAACCTTGTTTTTCGAATGTAAACATTAAGACATTTGTTAGGTTAATTGCCTAAAACCGAAATACACCCCAAAAATTTTAAGGAAAAAGTTTAAATAATATAAAACACTGCTGTTTTCTTATAGGTAATGGAATGGTGACAGGTCAGGTCAAATGATTTGGTCTCGCATGCTGTTTTAAGGATTGACAGTTAATCCTAAGATATGAAAGAAAATAGGATAATTGACCCCCGCTCGTATGCACGTTATAATAGAAATCGCATTTCTATTTGTAAAAAACTTTAGTGCTTTTTGGTAATATTATACCTCATACTAACATAGGGCATAATGAACTGATTTATGGTCTAGTAAAGAATGGCATGCATTCAGCAATTACACAAAGGGTCAAAAGGGTCGCTTAAATGATTCGGAATTGCATGCCAATAAAAAAAAGTTTTCATCAAAAGGTGGAAAATTACGATTTTTTTTTTCAAATTGTCAGCAATTTTTGATGATCTTAAACTAGTTTAAATATTGTTTAATAGTCATTTTATATTTGTATATTGCTTTATTAAAAATAAAAGAAGCTTTTCTTTTGCTTATAAAAGTTTGATAAAGCAAATGAATTATGGCTTAATGAAAGTTTAATAGGTAGGTAAAAATTCCAGATCAAAGAAAGTGGCAGTAACCCGATCTCCCCAGCATTGTTGGAGACATCATCTGGTATACGGATGGTTCCAGAACCGAGCAGGGAACTATAGCGGGCATGTACAGTGAAATGAGGAATTCACAATTCTTCATTCCACTAGGAACCCACAGTTCTGTATTTCAAACGGAAATATCTGCTTTACTGCACTGTGCAAAAGAAAATAACAGGAGGGCTTATAAAAACAAGCAGATCTGGGAGCCGACATGGGAATGCCAAAAAGAACTGAAAGTCCTGGGAGAACGCAACAGAGTAACTCTCTTATGGGTACCAGGAGATTCGGAAATAGAAGGCAACGAAAAAGCGAATGAGCTAGCGAGATAGGGATCATCCACACCATACTTTGGACCAGAACCTGTCTTTGGAGTATCCAAAACCACACCACAAGGGCAAACTAGGAAATGAATCCGAAACAAACACGAGGAATACTGGGAAAACCTCAGTAGAATTAGACATGGAAAAAAGCTTTATAAGGGGCCTCTCCAAAAGAACAAAGGAAGAACTACTCAGATAAAGTAGGAAAATAATTCGCATAACAGTAGGGCTGTTAAAAATCAGTAAAAAAATTGTCAAAAAGAACTTGGTCTAGTTTTAGATCTTAGTACTTTAGGAGACCAAGATTTTTAGATAGGAACTTGGCTCTCATTTTACATAAGTGTTCTTGGTATGATACATTTTGGAAAATGCTCAGCTTTTTAATAAATCGGTTTATTAAACAAAATAGCTTATTTAATAATGCAACAGATGTCTAATGTCTTTACCAAAGCAAGACGGTTTTTTTGGAGGGTCTGGTAATATTTAGACCTAATTTGGAAATATTTTACACCTGTATTTACAAATTTAACATAGATAAAATAACATTTTTCAAATTTTCCTACGACAACTGACTTACTGCATTGCATTTTTAAGTAAAAGGTTTATACACTATTACATCATCCATTAAATTTTTTCGTGACTCTGATATTCAGCTTTTAAAATAATTTAATCGTAAATAAAAAATAAAAAATGGGCACAACAGCCAAAGCATAAATTTCTACAAAAATTCCAAGAAAAAACATTATTTATATTTACGGCTTACCACGTCACATGTAAACGCTACATTTTAGGAAAACATATTACCAGCCATTAAGAAGTATTCTACGTAAAATGTTAAAATACTTACAGGATTTAGGAATATCAGGACTGGCGTTTTTTATGAACTCTTTCTAATAGGGACTTATCAAAAAATGTGTAATAAATACAGTTTTACGTTTAGAAAAAACACGAAAGAAAATATATAATAATCCTAATCCCTACAATAATATTTGTAATCTACATAAATCACATCTGAAAACAAAAAATATATAATCTGTTCATTTTCGATTGAAAAAAACACTTAAACAAAAAAAAATATTTCGTTGATTCAAAAAGTTAATAACCATAGTTGCAACAACAAAAATGTATTTTATTGGTTCAAAAAATCAGTAGTAATGGTTACTTACTAGGTTTTTTTCTCAATCGAAAATGAACACACTATAGATCTGTAAAAAATGCTACCCCGTCAAATATGACATTTGTTAAAAATATCACACGTTTTAAAAACACACATTCCTAAAAATGTAAAATGATTACAGTAACAAAATGTGTACAAATGCTCCTTATGGGGAAATGTTAATTGGTACGCCTCCGCACCATAAGTAGTTGCCGACAAACTCTACTGTCGGCTAAATATGAACTGCAAATCTTATAGGTGCAAATTTAAAGTTTGGACGCTCTGTAGAATGACAATTGCTAATTGAGACATTAGAAAAGCATAAATATATACAAGTTTTATTTACAAGAAATATATAAATTATTAAACCACAAATTTTTTGTGATACGCCAATGGGGCGTATAAACAAAAAAAACTGTCCCCTGACAAATAATTTGAATTTTTGTTTACTTTTAACAATATTCAAAAAAGAAAAAAGGGTTTTTAATTATTTTTTCACTAGGTACAGCTTTCATTCATTTGTTAAGAGGTTAGAAAAATAAACGTAACATATTATCAAGTTACAATATCAGCTGAAAATTTATCAAAGCTTTATTTATAAAAAATGTGATAGAAAAAAACTACGAAATTAATCAAAAAATCAACGAAAAATTCATTTTAAATTAGCAAGAAATTGGTTAAAATTTTACTAAAAAAAATCGAAACGACTTCCGGAGTCTATAAAACGTAACTCCATTGACGTTACTACAAAATTTGAGATTGTTTTTATCACTAAAAAAGTTAGAAAGTTAAAAGTTAAAGTTAGAAATTATTTACAATTTTTGGGACACCCGGTATTACTTATTGTCGTAATAATTATCAATAAGTTCGGATCTTACCTTGTTTATCAGCTAATCTTTTACAGTTCCATTCCCTAATCACTTTTATTATTCACTACTCTTAGGAAACCACTGTCCTGCTCCAGAACATAATTTTAATTTAAATCACCATAAAGAAATACTTGAGTAGATCAACTTAGCTAAGAAATGTACACCTCGTACAAAACCTTATAATTTTACCTAATTACAGAAAAAATATGTGATAGCCAATTTTCTTATGCTAACACTAAGAAAGTAGCATTAGCTACCATGAAAACTGACATTCCATCAAATTATTTAAATAGAACATTTCGGTAATTTGCCCAAAATGCAAGAACAAATTTTAGACAGTAATTTGCTAACAAAACTCAAAGTCCTACTGAGGAATTGTTAGCGCTTTGACCTTGCTCTCTGCCGTACGGCCTCCCTTGCCACCCATTTTATTCGTTATTTCTTGACGCCAGCGGAGATGATGTTAGTTTGTTTCGTGCCTCCATGATATCATCTTCTCAAGTTTTAAGAAAGATTTGAATTTATCAAGGCGATGTTGTCACGATAAAAAGGAAAATTTACTGTTAAAATTTAGATTTTTATTGTTTTATAAAAATTTAGAAGAAATATTTTCGTGCTTGTGGCCATAGCAGGTTGCTAGATGTGTTTCTGCAAAAACTCCATAAAATTGTGTAATCATTTTGGAGATTTATTATGCACAACTTGTGTAATTTTTGCACTCATCTACTGTCCATTTTTTTGCAATGCACGTGCGTGCGTGTGTGTGTGTGTGTATTGTTGCAATATTGGCAGATAATACTTCGGTGCCAACTATTGATGTACGTAGTGATTATAATCACTACGTATTTTCTTTTCAAAAAACTAATAATAATATTTTTTAATACTTTATATTATATCTAAAGTACTAGTTACATAACTCATAAGTAAAGATCAGAGTCGAAACCAGGCGCGTGCGGTGAAATTTAAAGGAAGCAATTTATAAAAAGTCACCTATTTATAATGTATTGTTCTTTATATTAAGGATGTTGTGGCTCATTAAGACATAAATAAAATAATGTAACTATTTTTTTAAACTTTCGATGCTTGAATTTTGGTAGGTTAATGATTCTTGGGGAAGCATTGCTTTCCTTGCTTTCATGTGCTATGTGTTGCATCCTTTAAAAGTGGTCGTTAATTAAAATCAGTGACATATACAAATACATTGTCACATGTCGCGTTGTGCAAGATAGCTGTTTATCTAAGTATTTTATAAAGTTTTGTTTGTCAACTTTTTTTTTATTTCAAGGCAATTCACGAGGGCTTAAAGCTTTAATCTTATACCTATAGAGGTAGCCTTGCCGCACGGCGAATGTGTATAACCTTTCTCTCTCGCGCCAACGTGCCAGCTGGTGCTGAAATTTGTTTGATTTCATCCTAAATCCGCAGCTTGAGCTGTTCAGTATTAACGAACAGATTAGCATCGATTTTTATTGACCTGGGTAATTCCGGTTTGTTGCTGCACCGGTTTCTGTAAACAAGTTTTTGAAAGGTGCATTAGCCACTGTGTAGAAATCCTTGTCATCCTGAGTGATACACGCACGTTGCTCGCCTAACCACTAGCTCTTCCCACAAATCTGTTTAGCAGGCGATAGGGGAAAGGTCGCTCAACATCTAAATAAAATTATTTTTAAAAAGTAAGTCCGCAAGTCCGCTATATTTTTGTAATAAATCGATTATAACTTTATAACTCTTACTTTTACAATTGTTTGAAAAAGAATTTTTTTTCTAAGACCCTGTAGAATATGGTAGTTTGTATAACTATTAGAAAATATTTTCTTTCTGCTTTCTTAGAGATCACTGATCTTTTAAAAAATATATACTTTTAAAAGCAAATATAAGAAATAACCTTAAATAAACGACACCCTCACAAAAGGTAATGGAAGAAGTAATGTGCACTGATTAAATGGGATTTTTCTTAGTCGGAAAATTCTCGTAAGCCATTTACGAAGAAGAAATAAAGGTCAAATAGCGCATGTAAAAACAGACAGTAAAGAATTCATATAGTTTTAACATTAAATAATAATAACAATGGGATTTTATCTGGGAAACGAACTAACTGGTATATTTACTGTCAAATTTAGGTGAAAACTAAAAAATTTTTCGCTAAACATAAAATCCCAGTAATACCACCCATAACCACATCTCTATTATTCATTAAAAAAAACTTAACTTTAAATTAGATATTTCATTGTTTGTTTTTAAGCAAGAGCATCTGATTATTGCTATAAGGGCCTGGCTAAGAAAATATATTACAAAAAAATATATGTTTTACAAAAATTACATATATTACATTTTTTTTATTATGTCTGAAAAAAGAAATAAAAGTAACTTTACCCCTATTAAAGAAGCCTACATAAATTATTACAATATACTTTATTATTTTACCCCAAGAATAATAACCCATTTATCCGGTCTGCTCTTTTATTATGTACTTTAGTTAGGTATTATGACCATGTTTATACCTGCTTATGGTATATTTTGCTGACATAGTCTCATAATAATGAGAAGTTTTTTCCCTTATAAAATTTTATTTTTTGTATAATTTTATTATTTAATAAGAATCAGATTTAGTAATAAATTATTTAAATAAGAAAAGGTTTTTGGCTCTTAAATTATTCTTTTTTATTTAATTAAATACAAATAATTAAATTTTAGTATAAAATAATATATCAAATATACATTCTTATTCCTCTTACCCAATTTAAATCCTATTTTTACCAATAATTAAATAAAAAAAAAACATTGAGTACAATATTAGGTATATATTTTTTCGGATTTATTTTTTCCTAGCAGTCGTCCAAAATCCAACTGACCAATAAAACACATTTTATTTTACTTAGGGTTTATTAAAGTAAAGGTAGAAACATGTGAAAGCTTTTTGTTTCTTGTCCCTAGATAACACATAAAAGGTTTTTTAATTTAACCATGAGTCAATGGATCAATTGAAATAGTGCCAAAGAAATATTTGTCATTAATTTATGCACTTAAAAAATTGAAACTTGTTTAAGTCATTTACAACATTTTTAATTTTGAAAATTATTAAGAAAATATTTAAAATAAAATTATGTATGCCTGTTACAGAAACATATCTAGCAACATGAAAGCTATTTTACCATAGCCATAGGTAGAATATCATTCCTTTCTAAATTTTTATAAAATATAAAATCTATTTAAACCAGTAAAATTGCCAAATAATCGTGACAACACCCCTGAAGTGGGAATTAAATTCCTTTATACCAATCTAAAAAGCAACTAAGCAAACAAATAAAGCCGTCGCGTTGGTATGCCTTCATAAACTCGTGTTGACATAGCGCATCCAATAAAGGCTCGTGATTTCGCGCGCCAGAAAACAAGCGCATGAAATAAAAGAAAGAAGAAGGAGTCGGATCGCCCGTGCGTCGGTAGACAGGGGATGGTCATTCTCATTACAGCTGTCTGTGCGGTTGAAACAACACCAGCAGCTGGAAAACTTTTCTCCTTCGATATGAACACTTAATTCTTGTATAAAATGTTCTTCCAAGTATTTGATAAAAAAATTAGTAGTTTTTCTACGGTTATATATATTACCTTCCTTGTGTTCTAGACCAAGAAATTTGGCTAGTACATCTACTTCTTTAAAGAGTTCATATCATAAGTTTTCGTACATAAGTGTGCATTTTTCTCAGCTAGTATAGCTATTCTAAAAATTTCTCTGTTTCAATTTTAAAGTGACATTTTCTACCTAAGGTAACCAGAAATAAGGTGTGTGATGAAAGTGACGTAAAGTACTGTAGCAGGGCAGGCTTTGGCTATAGTGGTGATTATAAAAGTGATTAGTGATTAGTGAATAATATCTTTATAAATAAGAAAGTTATCAGCTGTTACATGTCCGCTGGATCACCTGGTATATCCTAGGCTGATTGCAAATTTGCCGATTGCGAAAGGTAAATTTACATTTACAGGTTATATAAACAGTAAATTAAATATCACGCTAAACTATTAATAAATATTTACTGCTAAGCCCATCGACGTAGCTAGGATTTTCAAACTTTAGTAAAGAAAATTTTCATTTCGGGATTTGCGAAAAAAAGTTGATTTTTTTCCTTCCCCCCCCCCTCAGAAAATTCTACGTTTCAAAAGTAAATCCTCAATTTGCGTTGGCGATAAAATTTAAACAAATTCATGAAAAAAATACAAATAGAGGACTCGCTTCTAAAACTTAGATTTTTTCTGGGGGGGGCAGTAAAAAAAATCAACTTTTTTTCGCAAATACCAAAATAAAAAATTTCTTTACCAAAGTGTATCCCTTGGGGCCAGTAGCATCTGATATAAATTTGGTGTGGATCCCATGTCTCAATTTTAAGATAAAAAAGTTTGAAAATCCTGGCTACGCCCTTGGCTAAGCCTATTCATAATTTTCAGCGTATACAAAATCCATAACAATTTTTTAATAACGCATTTAATCTAATCGGAATTAAGAAATAAACTTAAACTGTATAGTTAATTGTACTTATTTCAGTAAAAACTTTTACCACTAAACTCTTAAATAAATATAAATTTTATAATGTAATTATATCACAAAAAATAAGCTTTATGTTTAAATCCACTCGAATATTTGCTTTTATTAATAATCCCCAATGGCTAAATTATAAAGCCATCATACACCCCCAGTTTAAACAATCCAATTTGATATCTTAAATACTGAGAATTTCATTATGATTTCGAAAATTTACTTTACTTTTACGTGCCTTATCGTAATTTAACTTTATCCTTCGGGAATTAAGCTAATACACCTATAAACAAATAAAGCTAATTTTACTGTTTACTTTAAACAATTAATGGGATTCAACCCCGGAGGATAAAGAGAAGTTTTTACGGGGTATTGGGATCTATGCTGCTAAAAATTGTGGCAAAAAAGAAGACACTTTTTTAAGTTCAAAATTTTAGCGCGTACCGTTTGTTTTGTTTTATTATTGTACCAAAAAAAAATTAAAGAAAAGTTCAAGTATAAAAAATGTTTTTTTAAGGCAGGATGGCGAAGTAAACATGCTATTTTCTAAATGGTTCACCATGTATGTAATTATAAAATCTAATTAAGAACATTTAAAAATGTAAGGCTATTTTGTCGAAATAAAAGAAAATAACCGCAACGCATAGTCAATGTACTTTTAGTAATTGACATTTAAACAGTAAATGACCATGCACACTTTAAACGAGTTTTTGGCGACTGGTAAAATTTAACCAAATTTTAATATCTTATAAAGGATCTCAAACGAAGCAATTTTTATTATTGTACCAAATCTCTAAACCTACAGGGTAAGCTGCTAGAGCTAGCTATAATTGGTGTATAATTTAAAAATAATGGTTTGCTAAATATTATCTGTATTTAAATAGTAAATAATACTAAAACTTTCCGTATTTACTGTGTATATTAACTTATTTAACTTATAAAGTGCTAATAGGTAAAATAAAAATACAGCGTAAATTAGAAAACCAATTATTTAGCGCTATATAAAAAATAATAATAGAAATTCTTAATAAGTAATCTGTAATATTACATTAGGGAATAAATTAAGACAAAAAACAGTACACAGGTAGAGATTTTACATAATCTTTTCTCTGCAGATTACATACGGTACCATAAATACAATACAGATAAATTAAATTATACCTATTTTTAAGTCTTAAACGATTCGACTTAATAATAAAAAGAGTCGATGTGAAACTGTTTTGGTCCCTATGTAATTTTTAACTTTTCAGATATATTTGATTTTTAATATTTTTTTCTTTTTTTTTTTTTTAATTAGGTTTTATGATACTGGTCTAACCAACTGGCTAGCTTCTCTCTTTGTTTATTAAATAATTAGTAAAGAATTTCTTTACATTTAATTGTAAAAATTTGATATTACACTCTTAACTAAATATTTTTACAATAGCATACATAGAGCATTTAAAAAGTAATCAAGTAAGTGTAGCTACAAAAATCACTTTAATTTCTGACTTATTAACCTGCGCTATAGCAGGTTTTTAGTATTATTAAACTGAGAACATATTTTCGCCCTGATAAGATTTTCTTATAACTGCTGAATTTGGAATATAAATTTATTATATCTTTGTCTAGAGGCTGTATCTTGAATATATCCTAGATCTAGTTTAACTGTATATGCCCCAAAACGTTTTAATCTAAGATATGCATAGTTAAATGTAAAAAATTGAAATTAATTTTTTCTACCTCTACATTGAATCTTTTTATTTTCGAATAAAATCGTTTTATAAACGTATAGCAGACTTGAAAATGGGTATAATTTAATTTATAAATCTGCAGTTAAAAGATTATTTAAAATTCCTACTTGTGTACAGGTATTTTGGCTTAATTTGTTATTTTCTTATTTAAGATACCTATTATTATTTTTCATAGGGCGCTAAATAATTGGTTTTCTAATTTACCCTGAATTTTTATTTTACCTAAAAGCACTTTATTAGTTAAACAAGTTAATATACACAGTAAATATGAAAAGGTTTAGTATTATTTACTATTCAAAAACAGTTAATATTTAGCAAACCATTATTTTTTAAATTGGTAAGATACAAATTATACTTAGCTCTAGCGGCACACCCTGTAGGTTTAAACTTTTGGTGCAATGATAAAAATTTACATCTTTTAGGTCCTTATTAACATATTAAAATTTGGGTAAATTTCACCGGTTGCCAAAAACCCATTTAAAGTGTGCATGGTCATTTGTGTTCTGGAAGTTTGCATTATTTTAGCTTATGTGTTTGTTTAATTTCACCAAAATAAACAATTTTCGTACCATCTTAGAGTTAGTGGACAAAGATTGACTTAAGATCGTCTGACTTTTGTCTAAGCCACTCTCTTAACGATGTATTACGACAGACACTAGGGTAAAGGGTTGAATATAGGCACACTAAACATTAAGTTTAGTGTGCCTATACACGTAAAAGTAAAATATTGCTTTTTAATAAAAATATATGTTTTATTTCGACAGGTCACTATTGCGTCAAAGCTTCAAGTGGATTTTTTTTTTAGTTAAGGACGTTGGTGAAGACTTTCATTTATAAACACGAAAGTAAATACGATTGTTTAATAATTTATAAGTAAAAAACATATTTTATGATATTTATTTAACTATTAAAAACCTATGCTCTTTAGTATTTTGTCTACAAGATTACGTAAAAACCAAATTTACAAATTTTATTCAACTAAAACTAAACATATTTTAAAACAAAGTTCGTGATATGTATAATATTAATCACAATATATTATAAGGTCATCTAAGAAGAAAATGTTAAAAATGTGTTATCAGAAATTGCCGTCCTTCCCAGCGTAAAAAAGATTATATTTTAGATTTAAATATAGTGTCCATGAAGGTTTTACGAAACCAAAACTTTTTCTTCAACTGAAAATACACTGTATTTTTTACCCATAGGTAAAAAGGTTTTAACAAATTTAAAACAACTTGTATTTTAAAAACAAAAAAGTTACAGCTTATGTTTAAAAATTAATCATTTTAGTTTTTGCTAAATATTTTGGAAACCGTAACAGCTAAAATCATGAAAAACTGTCTAAAACATTCCTTATTCAACTATTCCTTTATTTTAAAAAGTTTTCAAGATCCTAATTTATGTGTCACTAATAAAATAATGACTAAAAAGATAATTATTTTTTTTAATTTACAGATTTTCACATTCTGCGCTGTTTCTAAGAATATTTAAGTTTAATACAAAAAGCAGTTAATAAGTTAATGATTGTTAATTAAACTTGTTCCAGGCCATGGATGCCAAAATATGTATAGGCTTTAAAATCGTAGTATACTCGAGTTCGAGAAAAGCATGCTGTTTTAATTTTTTTTACGATATAAGAAGCCTAACTCCTTTCTGAGCTAGCCTAGAATTAGAAAGTATTTCTTTGTCCGTACGATTCAATTAAAAGTATAGCCTCTGCCTAAGTCATGAAATCCAACATGTACTACAGCACACTTATTTTTATTGAGTCATGTGTTAGATGCAACTGAACAAGAACCTGTATTTATTGCAATAAATAAGTTAAACCAAAATGGGGTCTTAAAGTAAATCTTAAAATTTTATTGGTAAGAAAATTAATATAACCCAAAGGCTTTTGTGTATCTTGTTTGGTTATGATTTCTTATAACAAAAATGCTTAAACTTTTAATAAATATATTATTAGTCTAGAAAACGAAGCTAAATAAAGTGCAAAACCTGGCAATGGTTTTAAAATGCATAGATTTGCATGAAAATTTGGGGTTAAGCTTAACTTATCCCTCCTCTTTAAAATTTATTTTATGCCGATGGGCCATCTTTATTATTTAGGGGTGAAAACTACACTATATTGCTAAAAACTATAAAACTATACATTAAAGCTTAAGTTGAGTAAAATCTGACTTAAATGAATTGAAAAAGTAGTATTTTGTTTGTCTGAAACATTATTTAAAATATTTTAGCCCTTAAAAATCAACCCCTATTATGATTTTATTAAAAAAATATTTACCCTAAAAAAATAAGATATTATCACAGTGTTTTGCATAAAAATTTGGAATTAAGCTTAACATACCCTCCTCTTCAAAATCTTCGTCATGCTGAAGGTTGTTTTTTTTATTTTTTAGGGATGAAAACCACCCCTTATTGAGAAAACCTTTAAAATTTTCATATTTAAGCTTAAGCCACATAAAATTAGGCCTATTTAAATTGAAAAATAGGTATTTAATTCTTTGAAACATTATTTAATATATTTCAACCCTTGAAAATCAACCCTTATGATGATTTAATAAAAAAAATATTTACCCTAGAAAAAATTAACATTTTACAGAGTTGTAATTAAAAAATGTGATTGCTCAAAAGTATTACTAATTTAATTTTATGGTTTTTTAATCCTCGAAAATCCATCCATTACAATATTTCAATGCAAAAAATAGTACAAAACCGCGGATTTTTAAAAAAATGCTTTTCAGTTTTCCTGATAAAAAGTTCTTTAAAAAAACATTTTGTTGGTTTTTTTAAGTGCTATAAGGTCCTATATATTAAAACAGTTTTAACCCAGTGCTCGTCGTTTTAAACGTTTTACTTAATTTTCGTCATACAGTAAATTAAAAAAAAAAAGTAGAATATTTGTAATTTAAAAAGCTACAATTTAATACTCTAGTAATTCTTACGTATCTCCCTGAGTTTTTGAATTATTTTCAAGAAAAGGTCATTTTTTATTAAAATTCTGAAATTTAATTTTCACTTGTATCTTCATTTTTTTTTTCAAAATTAAGCAATTTAAATCGGTTAAAATTTTAAAATGTGGCTAATTAGGGGATTGTTTTCGAAGATTTTTGCACTTAAAAAATGTTGGTATAACCTTATTTTAATCATGACTCGCTCAACTTTTATGATACATAACCCATTTTTGAAAAAAAAGGTCGTTGAAACTCTAAAATTTTGTGTTTGATAAATAACAGCTAACCCTTTAATAAACCATAACTTAGTTTGTTTTGGTCCCACAGCTATTACAAAAAAAAAAACATTAAATTCGTTTTTTTTTTGAAGCTATTATTTTGTTATTTACAGTTTTTTTGATAAAATGCATACTTATATAGTTATTTGCAAAAAAAAAACAATTTAAAACGTTGATTTTATCAACGAAATAACTTGAAAAGTATGCATTTTACAAAAAAATGCATAAACCATTTTTTGCCTAGAAATAATTTTTCTATCGATTCATGTGGTTAAAATATAAAAAAAAATCACCTCCGAGATGGTTTTGTAACCACCCCCAAGGTAAAGGCGCCCTTAGGCATGATATAGATTTTGATCTTCGGACTATTTCCTACCTACTGTCAAAATTTCAAGTCAAGTCAAAATTGTTCGTTTCCTGGACTATATAGAATATTATATGAGATATACCCAATTTTCAATATTTACTTTTATTGCAAGATTTTAACCATAAGTTCTTTAAAAATATTTGATATTGAAATTCTACTTGCTTCAAGTCCACGTCGTTATTCCATATGAACGACGAATATCATCACTGCCTGGACTGACAGTCAGCTTAAAAACTTTTTATTGCCTTTGAGATTTTTATTACTTACATCAATATTTATTATAGATGCATGCATCTTCTATTAGTGTATCAGTGAAAAATTGTTAGATATTTGGGGTTCCTTTTTGTATATCTTCCCACTTTTTAATATTTAACGGAAAAAGTAATTAAACGTAGATACCAGTAAATACTTTAAAAAAAAAGAAAAAGGCCCAAAACAATTTTGTTGTAATTTACTTTCAAATAAACCCATTACAGTACGAAAAAAATATATAGCTTAGGGGAGTAAAATGTAATCTATGCTAAAACTCTTTACACTGCTCAAGAAGTTACTTGTTTGTGGACCCTGGAGGTTTTATAAAAAACTGAAATGTATTTTTCCACAAGGTTTTAAAGAGATACTTCTGGGCAATTCGTGACTTTTTAAATATAATTTACGTTGTTTTATTTTTAATGAAAGAATGTTTTGTGCAAACAAAATAATTTAAATTTTTTTCGAATATAATTAAAAAGGATCAAAATATTAAGCAAGAACATAAATGACTTAATTAATATATTTTTAACTAAGATATAATTTACGCAGTAATTTGAAAAAGATAGCCTATACTTGGTAAAACAAAGACATTAGTGCAAAAATTGGCACTCCATCTATTGTTAAACTGTCATGAGTCATGAGTCAACTTTGACCGGTTGTTTCTCGGAAGCTAAGTTTAATAGCTATTAAACGCAACGTTCTTGGTCTTAAAAAAACGCCTTTTCAATTACTTCTATCCTAAGTTTTTTTTTATCAAGGGTTTGTTTATAGGCAAAATATATAAACACTTTTTAAAAAGATCTCTAGCCTTATCAAATTTCCCGATTTAAAAAATTCCCATGCGATTTGAAAACTTACTAGGATGCATAAAAAAATCAGCGCTTTATTTGGACGACTTTTCTTAAACGTGATTTTTTTTAATTAAATTTTTTGACGAAACTTAAATTAACAAATTATTATTTATTGTATTATTGATTACTTGATCATATTATTGATCGCCCCGAATATTTTGTGGTATTTAAATATATATTTTTTTCTTTCCTAAATGTGAAGGGCATAGTTGTAAATAAAGGGGTCCAAACAAATCAAAAAGAGGGCATTTTTCCCATTTTTTTATTTATTGCTAATTAACAGCAACCACAATAATGTTTAACATATCTAACAAATTCAATCTTACGTAAAATTTAATAATGAAACTTTTTTGTTCTATAAAGTTTTCTTCCATAATTAAAATTTGCCAAAAATGCTGATTTTTTTCTGAACATTTCACATTTCGATTTTTCACGGCGTCAGGTGGGAATCAAAATTATTGTTCTTTGAGTCATTCCGGACACATTTCCGTAAAAATTCCTCTGCTCTTTTAAAATCTCCTTAGCCCCTAGTATTTTTACAGATTCGGCTTGGACTATTAGTCTCAACTTTTGTTGCTTTTAAGAAACATCAATGTTTCCAAGGTGCTATTTCATGATGCGTGACCATATTATTATAGAACTCTGTCTCAAGATGAGGATTAAAATGCTTGTTATTAATAGCTATTTAACAAACTAGGGTGTTATTAAGGGCAATTAATAATGGAGCAATTTAATCATTAATCGCCAGCTATTGCCGAGTTAGTTACAATATTGTTGCGGCGATTGTTTTGTTACTAAATTGTAAAAATCATAATTTTAATTAATTTTTTTAAAACATATTTTGGTAGTAAGCAAGCAATCTTACAAATGTCATAATGTTTATATTTGAATGACAAGGTTATGTTAGGTACAAATTACCAGTAAAGAGAAAAAACAATTTAGAATATAAAAATTTTATCCCTTGGTTACTTAACTATAATATTTCCCTGAAAATAACTTCTAAATTTTTTAATTAATTTTTTTAGAATATATTTTGGTAGTAAGCAAGCAATCTTACAAATGTCATAATGTTTATATTTGAATGACAAGGTTATGTTAGGTACAAATTACCAATAAAGAGGAAAAACAATTTGGAATATAAAAATTTAATCCCTTAGTTACTTAACTATAATATTTCCCTGAAAATAACTTCTCAATTGTAATTAGTTTTATCTGCCTTATTTCAATCATCTCACTTTATTTGAAAAATATTACGGGTCTGGTGCCTTTTGGGTACCATCGATTTTTACATTTTTTTTAATTTCCACATAAAGTTTACCTTCTTTAGAGTAGTTTTCGATAAAAAAATTTTTGGATGAACTAGTTTTTAACTTTTTATTTCGATTTAAAAATTTAAAATTACCATTAATTTTCTCCATATAATGCGAAAACTCCCCTTGGTGTCAAGAATCGTCATGAAAATATTTTTAAGTTTAAATTGAAATATTTATATGAAAGCGTGCAATGTTGCCAAACCGGAGTTTTTTTCGGTAATTGTCTCGAAAGTTGCCACCACTCCGATTTTGACCAAAGTTGGTATACGGGGTTTTTTGGGACGCTGATCACGAATCTGAAACAAATTTTTTCGGCAACGTTTCGTTTTCGAGATATTCATCATCAAAGTTTAAAATCAAACTAACCCTATTTTCACTATTCCTTCTTCTTTTTGCACAAAATTTTATACACTAAATTGGTATACAATATTTTATAAATCCCTTTTAAAAGCTTGTTTTAATATTTATTTTACACCTTTTTTCCATTTAATTGCAAACCTCCACTTTCAAACGCCGCTTACGCCGCAACCATGTATACACTAGGAATTTTATTAGCAAATATGACTGCGACCTTTGACATTAAAAATTTACAATTTAATGAAAAAAAAGGTAAAAATAAATGAAAAATCAAATTTCTATAAGGTGTTTATAAATTATTGTGGGCCAATTAAGTGTAAATATGATGAATTGTGTGCAAAAAAAGGGGGAATATAAGTATCTCAAAAACGAAACGTTGCCCAAAAAAAATTGTTTTCAGATTCGTGCTCAGCGCCCCAAAAAAACCCCGTATACCAAATTTGGTCAAACTCTAAGTGGAGGCAACTTTCGAGACAATAACCGTCTTTTTTTTACGGCTAAAATATAATTGGAAAAAATAAAAAGCCGCTTTGCTAACCAGAACTAACCATGACCGATCTTCTAGACAAATTCAAAAGCCCTCAGTTCTGGTCGGTCATGGTTATTTTTGGTTAGTAAAAGCGGCTTTTTATTTTCCCAATTATATTATAGACGTGAAAACTTGCTGACCCAAATTTATTAAATTCGGCAACACTGTTAATACTTATTTTGAATTTAAAAGTGACAAATGTCAATGTCAATATAGAAAGAATGTATTTGTATGCATTGAAATACGCAAAATAAAAATTTTAAAATTAGTTTTTAACTAGGAAAATGTTAACCTTCCAAAGATTTTTTTTTGTAATTTGTATTTTTAAAAGGTGAGCTTTCAATTAAAATCAAATTTAAGTATGAATTCGTTGGTACCTAAAAGGCACCAGACCCAATATTACTACTGATTGTGCCTCTTGGATGTGTGTACTTTCTTGGTTAGTATTTATTTATTTGTTTTATGTTAGTTGAAATGGTTTGGACTGCTCTGACTGTTTACATATACCTGCAATATTTAAAATTAATGACCAATCTAGCTGGTACAATCTGGACATTAAATTACCTCTATATAAGTAGGTATGTCACCTTTCAACAGATTGTGTACCGTCAACTGCCGGGATAGTATCATTAGAAATTGATTATGTTTAAATTTGTTTTCGGATATTATTTCGCATCTATCGTTATACATTTCTTTAACATTTATTTTTTAATTAATATGCTTTTGTTTATTCCCATTAAAACTACGGCTGAATGACAGACTGGTAATTGTGTTCTGTCATTTTCTATTATTTAACATTGGACAGCAAAAACTTTTGGAAAACAAGTGCGCAGTGAGTGTACCAGTGTTCTTTTTTAACCTATAAATATAATAAGGGACACAAATATATGCAGGGCACACTGGCTTAACTAACGGTTTTCGCTAATAGTTTTAGGTCACTTCAGTTAGTTAGAATATTAAAAAGTTTATTTTTCCAACACTTTAATAATAAGAACTTTATAAAGAATCAGCAAATTTGAAGCTTTTGTTATATTTCTACCCAATTTTGTTTTTAGATTTCAAAAATTTTAAAAATAACGTAGTGATAATAAAAAAATATTTTAATCTTTAAAAATGTTTGTAATTTAAAAATGATGTGATTTTATTTATTTTTTTTCGTTTCCATTCATTCAAATGGATTCTTTTAAATCAAGGCTTAATCCTGTTACTTTTCGTAAGGTCACTATGCCCTTGACCTTTGCATTATTTAATTTTTCTGACAAAAACTAAAGTATTTAAATATTTTCGCATTTAAGTACATTTAATACTTACTTCTGGCAACTACTTTAAGAGCATTGAGATTTTTAAGTATAATTTTAAGTAATAAGTAGTACTTTTAAGCTTTTTAAATTTTGAAGTACAAGTTAAAGTACACGTACTTTTTCTTAAAACAACCAAGTATTTAACTTAAAGTAATAACTAGTTACAAATTATAAATGCCGAAGTACAAAAATTACAAAAAGTACTGAGTATATTATTTCAAGTGGATTTTTGTACTGAGTGGCTCAGCTCTGATCACACTGAGCAAGAAGGTTTGTTAGAAAAATATGTTTAGGAAAGGCTTTACATGTTCCTAATCATGGAGTAATATATTAAAACAACACATAACAAAAAATAACCCTTTTTTGAAAGAAGACTTAAAAGCAGTCCTCCAAAAATAAGTAATAAGATAAAAATGAAGTAGACCAACCTATCTACCAAGTTTACTGGTTTTGCTAAAATGGAAGATAATTTCTTGGGATCTATAAGAACACCTTAGCAAAGAGTAGGATAACTATCCGATTACCACTACTATTCTGTAGCTAAAATAAAAAGCCATTTTTTAATAAAAACGGTTCGGCTTTACTTTGATACATTATTTAGAAACTTGGGTTTAAAAAATAATGTAATATTTACTAATTAAAAAGTCTTTTTATCTTATTCTAATGGAAAGCTAGAAATAAATCAGCCTTTTAATACAGGATTTAAATACCGATATACCCAAAAGGATAAAAGTAGCGAGCAATTTTCAAAATTACTTGGTGTTTGTCACTTTATTGAAAGAGGATTAACTGCGAAAGTGTACATTGATTTACTACAAAATATCATAGCTTCTAAAAGTATGGCGTAGTTTGATCAAACAAATAATTAGGGAAAATATATTTAGGCCACAAAAATTTGGACAAACCTTAAAGCCAGAGTCTACAGGAGTGGATAAGTTAAATGTGGACTACGCAAAGGCATAAATAAATTTGGTGTCTGGGAGATTAAATTAAATAAAGATAAATCCACAACAAAATATATGTAATAACTTCTGAATTGTGATTATTTTTATCTGCCTTATTGTAATCATCTCGCTTTATTTGAAAAATATTACTACTGATTGTGCCTCCTTGATGTGTATACTTTCTTGGTTAGTACTTATTAATTTCATTAAATTGAAATAGTTTGGACTGCTCTAATTTCAATACAATACATTGAATTTTTGCCTGTTAGCATTTATTTTTGTTTCCAGTTGCGAGCATATTAAAATTAAAAGGTTAAAGCCTACGCCATTAAACAAGTTACTTTAAAAACTTCTTGATGCGAAAAAAAAAAATATTTCATATGTAGCTTATGTCTATGTATAAAAATATCTTAAGGCCATTTAAAGTTGTAAAAAGAACAAAAACGTTTTATTTAATTAGCAGTACTAATTTTAAGATATTTCTAAATATTTTTATCACATTTAAAGCACAGTTTTCCGCGCTTTTAAAATACACTTTTTAATTACACAAAACAATTTTTCCACCAAGAGTTAAATAGTCGCATTAAAGACAACTGTGCTCAAAATTAGCATACCAAAGAGAATTATTAGTACAATAATTAAAAATTCTTTCGAAACGAGGTTTCTTCGACGCTAATACTGTGTTCCCTTTTGGCACAGCTTTTTGCTAAAATTACTAAATAATTATAATTTTTTAATAATATTTTTTTCAAAATCCATCACTAATACTGATAGAATTAAAATAATACAAGTCAATTTTTATTTGTTAAATATAATAAATGTTTTTACATTGTTTCTAAATTATACAGATTGACTAAGCTCAACCTTGTAATGAGATTTCTGAGAAATAAAAGATATATAAATTAGGGATATCTAAGTAAAAAAAATACAGCGAAACATATGGCCTCTTTGCCACATTTTTTTATTTTAGGCGTGACAAATGTTATCAAAAAGGTTAAATTAGTAAACAAATAAATTTGTGTTTATGTTTAACCAAATAATAAAATCTATTAGGAATGGCAACATAGCATCTGCAAATTAAACATATAATTTTATTTTAGAAAAAGAAGAAAACCAGTTAGTGGTACTATCGGTAAAAAATATTACAGTAGTATTTTCAAGTTAATGTTAAGCCCCCTAAAAAAATTAATGAATAATTTTTAAAATTTAATAAAAACAAGGTTTTCACTTAACTAAAATTATTTTATATTTAATTTTATATTAAAGGTGTATTATTTTAATTCATGTTACCATGAACCTAAGTTGTAGAGAATCTAATAAAATCTGGACCTTCCTTTAGCCAATGTTTATATTTATGTTGGTTAAACCCTGTTATTGGGTTCTTTGAATATGATTTGTTTTATATTTTAATCCGGTTAAAATACTCAGTCTTGACCGACTAGTTAAACAACAAAAAAAAATCAGTTTTAATTGCTTGGAGTATTAGTCCTATAAATGTGTGTCTTGATTCGTTGGTGGTAAAAGTGATGATATAGCGTGAATAGGTTTGTTTATTTTTATTAAAAAAGGGTGTGTTGTATTATTTTGCTACACTTTTGCTAAGGATCACAAAATGTTACTCTCAGGTGACTTACGATTTATTATACTGGTAGTTTTTTCCTACATAAATTCTAAATTAGAGTTAAGTAACAGAAAAAGTAAAGAAAAGAAGAATAACATTTCATTTCATTCAATTTTTTTTTATGATTTTGAGTTTGCCTTTTGAGATATTATTTTGTTGAGAAAACTGCTTTAAATTTAATCCATTGCCAGTGGTCCATCCCAGAAATTCAACCTAGGCAGCTATGGATACTGGCTAACAGAGCAACCTGTCACATACGTATGTCTGTCAACCATATACCCCAGCTGATATTCGTGTGATAATTCAGTTATTTTAAGATAGGGAAAGAAAATCCAATTCAGTTTTCTTAATATATATATATATATATATATATATATATATATATATATATATATATATATATATATATATATATATATATATATATATATATATATATATATATATATATATATATATATATATTATATATATATATATATACAGTGTGTCCCAAATTGGTGGGGATAGATAGAAAATCGGTTAAATGGGAAAAGTTTTGGACAATTATGTTAGTAAGCTAATCCCGTTTACTACATGGTTTTATCTATTCAGGTTTTTGATAAATTTTAAAAAAACCTGAAACATGCTTTTCAAAAATTGGCCATATTTTTTTATAAGTGAAAATTTTTTAAATCTGTAAAAACTTCTTCAAAGTAACTTTTTTTGTAAAAAATGACCGAGTAATCAATTTTTATTTTCTACGTTTCGGGATTTTGGAATCATCATCAACTTTATTTTTTCATATGGACGACATATTGGATTTTTACGCAGCAAAATAGTGCCTTTTATTCTGATTTTAACAATGTACAACATGTTATAATTAGAGAGTTTATAACCTCATTTATTTTCAAAAAACAAATATTTTCTCAGTTGGCCTTTCTTCCGGCGAATATCATTTTTTTTTGTAAACAATAAAATATTAGTAATTTGCAAAGTAAATAAGCCGAACAGATATTTTACAGAAATGGGTTTCGCGGACATAGCTATAACGTTAATACCGTGTTACAACAAAATGTAATGGCGCCCATATGAAAAAGTAAAGTTGATGAATCATCATCAATTTTACTCTTTCATATGGGCGCCATATTGGATTTTTTAGCAGCCAAATAGTGCTTTTTATTCTTATTTCAACAATGTATGACATGTCATAATTTAGGAGTTTATAGCCTCATCCACTTCAAAAAACAAAAATTTTCTCAGTTGGCCTTGATTTCGGCGAATGTCATCTAGCCATTATCAAGTTAGCTCGGGTACATAATTAAAAATTTTTAATTGTTAATTATTTAAAGAAAAACTTGATATTTTGCAACGTTATTCCCAAAGCAATAAAAATGTGTAGCTGCGCAAACGTATTTCGACAATTTTCCTGAAAGGCAGCATCCTAAACTAGCATACTTTCGAAAACTGGTTACAAATTTGCTTAAATTCGGAAGTTTTAAAAAACCACGACCTAAGAAGTACGTTAAAGAAAACCAACAACAAAATGCTGCAGTTAACCAACATTTTAAAGAAAATCCAACATCTTTAGCCAGGGATGTTGATAGAGAATTCCACATACCTAAGTCAACCATTCATAGGGGAGTTAGAAATATTTAAAAAAATATCGTTTATATGTTGAAAAATATTTACAACATTTTGAATTTTAGGTCGTTATTTTACATCTTCATTTTAGAAGAAATATTAGTTTAGCCACATTTCATTGTTTTGTTTTCACTTGTTTCAATTACCTTGTTACGTGTAGTTTTGTTGTAACACGGTATTAACGTGATAGCTATGTGTACGAAGCCCATTTCTGTAAAATATCTGTTTAGCTTATCTATTTTGCCAATTACTAATATTTTATTGTTTACAAAAAAAATGACGTTCGCCGGAATCAAGGCCAACTGAGAAAATATTTGTTTTTTGAAATAAATGAAGT
The DNA here is from genome assembly GCA_019359885.1 of Listronotus oregonensis. NCBI lineage: Eukaryota > Metazoa > Arthropoda > Insecta > Coleoptera > Curculionidae > Listronotus > Listronotus oregonensis. Next base: position 75,644 of record JAHBCN010000401.1, on the reverse strand, counting down.
TATAAACTCTTAAATTATAACAAGTTATACATTGTTGAAATCAGAATAAAAAGCACTATTTGGCTCCGTAAAAATCCAATATGGCGTCCATATGAAAAAATTAAGTTGACGATGATTCTAAAAACCCGAAACGTAGAAAATAAAAATTGACTACTTGGTCATATTCTACAAAAAAAGTGGCTTTGAAAAAGTTTTTACAGATTTGAAAAATTTTCACTTATAAAAAAAATATGGCCGATTTTCTAAAATGCATGTTTCATGTTTTTTTTTAATTTATCAAAAACCTGAATAGATAAAACCATGTAGTAAACGGGATTAGCTTACTAACATAATTGTCCAAAACTTTCCCCATTTAACCGATTTTCTATCTATTGTGGTTTCCAAGATCTATGTTAGAAGAAGTACCCCTACAAGTAAGAATCAACATGTGGTTTTTGCACGACGGGGCTCCAGCTCATTTTAGTGCTCTTGCTCGTCAGCATCTCGACATCACCTACCCTAATCGCTGGATTGGACGTGCAGGACCTCAAAATTGGCCACCTCGCAGTCCTGCTAAACCTCTAGATTTTATTTATGGGGCCATTTGAAAGCTCTTGTTTTAAAACCCTGTACTAGATGGGAATGACTTGAGGAATCGGATAATTGGCAATTGCAATGTCATAAGGAATACTCCAGGAATTTTTGCACGTGTCAGACACTCAATGACAAATCGGTTGCAGTCCTGTATTTTATGAGAAGGTGGACATTTTGCTCATTTACTTTAAGGTCGAAATTGTTTATTTTTTATTTTTGGTTTTTATTTTATGTTGTCCATGGATAGCTTTTAGAATGAGTTAATGTGGTTTTTATTTTTTTTTCTGAAAACGAAGCTAAAGAAGAAAACAAAAGGAAAGTAAAAAGTTGTATTTTTAGTTGCTTAATCTTAAAAAATATAAAAGCTATAAGAAAAAAGTCATTGGTGTACTTTTTCGTCAATAATATGGCTGTGGTGCCCACTGAGACGCCACTGGAGGTAATAATTTCAATCTAGTTAGAGCTAAATAAGCACCTTATTACTTCAAATAACTGTACTCTCCGGACATATGTTCATAGGGAAATTTTTTCTTAAAACGACCTAGCCAATCACCCAGTTTCGTACCGTAGTTAAAAACCCCCTGTATATATATATATATATATATATATATATATATATATATATATATATATATATATATATATATATATATATATATATATATAGGCTTATAAGAATCAGTTAGTTTCCTCTGTTTAATATTAGCTTGCTTTGCATGCAATGTGTTTCTCATTGTGTGTAGTATAGACAAGACATTCAGTTCCGCTCCATTTTCCTCAGCCCATAGTATACATATACTGAAGCAACGAACTTCTTATGTTTTACTTTTAGCTTAAACCTAGAAACTTTCTTAATGTTATCGTCGCTAAATACTGTGCGCAAAAAAAGGGGTTCTTATTCCATTGATCCATTCAGTGATTTTCGATGTGTGGGCTATTTTCAGTCGTAAGAATCCGTAGCATATTATTTCTTTTAGCCATTTCCCTTAAATAAAGCTGTGCCAATGTGATCAAATCTTCAAGATACCGAATAGCAGAAAATGATCCGGATTACGGAAACACAGATTATAGAATATCTAATGTGTATAAATACTGTATTTACACACATTAGTTATTCTGTATACATATATATATATATATATATATATATATATATATATATATATATATATATATATATATATATATATTATATATATACATGTATGTATTCAGACCTGGTTATGGGGGCAGCATGAATGCAAACCCTTTTGTGTGTTTGGAATAGAAGAAACTTAAATACTTGGATATTTGGGGGAAAAAAAAAAATTTTGCGGGTAGCTGGTTCCTAATCTGACACTCTAGGAATGAAGAAATGAACAAAGTAAGTTCGGGACCCTCGTTAGGACATGGATGCAAAAAAGGGCACACGTGTTGGTCTGTTGGGAGCCCCAAAAGGAGGAAGTATCCTGACTAACCTTCGAAGCAGAACCCGGGAAAATACCTAAAAAAACAGGGACAAACCTAAAGCTCGTCGGTAGGCAAAAAAGGAAGTTTTCTGTAAGTGTGAGATCATTAATAAGACGAACGGCTCTTCTTAAATGGAGTCAAGAATGCCAAGTTTATTGAGATGCCTTTTCCCCAGACGTGAGAACAATTTCAAAAGGGCTGACTGGGTTACATACGAAGTAGAAAATTAGAAAAAGAAAATACTTTTTTCGAAAACCAAGCTTCTTTGAAGCTTGTAAAGTTAAGGTTTTTCTTTAAAAGAAACACCCACTAGATTAAACGTTTTTTTTTCTGCAGAACGGCCGCTTATGTAAGATGAGACAGGCCGACTTTTTCCGCGATAGCGAACATGGCTCTATTTTAGCGGCATTAAACTGGACAAGATTTTTGGCCCAATCCAAGCTCAATTTTAAGGTCTTGTGAAAGAGATATTTGATTGACCCAAGCTTGCTTTCCAAATTGAACCAAAGTGCCTAAGTTTATTATTACAGTGGAGGGTACTATCGTCAGCAAACTATGGATAGGATTGGTTGTAAAAAAAAGATCGGGAAAAGGTATTGGTGCCAGTACTACCCTGGGGCACCCTGAATTAATTGGGTAAAAGCTGAAAGTATAACCATCTACAATAACTGATAGACGTCAATTAGAAAAAGAAAACTGAAGAGCTAAGAACAAAGCTTAGGTGGAAGACCGTAGTAAGGAAGTTTGTTAAGAAGCCCATCATGCCATACCTGATCAAGAGCCTTAAATATGTCAAGGGCATCTGGTATTCGCCAAGAAACTCAAGGGACTTGTTCTAGTGCTGTGAAACAAAGGAAAAAAGATCAGCTCTGGATCTTCAGTGACGGAATCCATACTATCTGTCATATAAAATTTTGTGTTTTTCCAAACACTTCAATATTTGAGAATTAACGAACTTTTCCACTTGCAAAAACAAAAAAAGATATAGGTCCATGTTGAGGGAGAGTTTTCATCCTTTCTGGGGGGCAGGTTGCACATGTGCAGCTTTCCAGTTTTTCGAAAAATGCCCGAGTCGTAAAGAGTCGAAAAGAGTTGAGATGGCGGCTAGGGGCACATTTTTCAAAACGATTGCTGGTATGTCATCCAGCCTACGCTAAATCTGTTTGATAAAAATTATATCGATAGATGAGGAACAGGGGTCAAATGTTAGAAGAGAAAGATTAACGGGAGGATTAAGTAGAATTTGCAACAAAATTTTTGGCAAATAGTCCGCTTTTTTCATTTAGAGATAGAAACAATTTCCCTCTTCAAGATTAGGGGTGAAAAGAATTTGTGCAAAAATTTCGACTAATGTTTTTGGCAAGAACCCGAAGGATTTTGCCATTGGAGCAAGAGAGGACTTACTTTATCCATTGTTAAAAAGTCTTTGGGTCTTTAATAGTTTGATTATATTAATTTTGCTTGAATGCTAGCCTGGCGTTTTCGGGATAGGGTTTCCCATTTTTGTGGGCTTGGATTTAAAATCCAAGTGGCTTTGTCACACCCATTTACCGCCATGGGGTTGAAAAAGGGAAAAGAGTTCATAGCCTGACAAAAAGGAGGTGGTTGGTTAATGTTTTAAAACTTATTTGGGTTTCGGTAAGAAATAATATATAGGGTTTAGAAGACTGATAAACAGAGTTTACGTTGGAGTTAAGTCCACATATATTTGTAAATGGTTTTCATGGTGGCTCCTCAAATTCACCCCTACTCCGGAGATTCGATTGAGGTGTTTTAATTAAGAGATACTTTACTTTTGGTAGTGCCATCATCAAATTTTATGATAAAGAAAAAAAAAAGAAACAAGAGAAAGAAGGCAAACTAACTTACCCACCCAGAACTCGAAATGTCTGTTAGGACTTCACGAGTCCTTTAAAGGGCAAGTGGGGTGGTACCGCCTTAGGCAAGGAAAATCTCCTCTACCACCTACTGCATAGTTACTTTTCAATATTTTTTTTTATATTTTAAATTTTAACCAAAAATATTTTGAAATCCAGATTTGACAACTTTAAATCATTTACGCTGATGACTCCAGCAAGGGGGACACAGTTGCCCCCCTTAAATACGCCCATGTATATATACCTATATATATATATATATATATATATATATATATATTACATATATATTATTGTTACATATATTATTATTACATATTATATATTATATATATATATTATACATACATATATATATATATATATATATATATTATATATATATATTATATATATATATATTATTGTTATATATATTATTACATATATATATATATATATATATATTATTATTATTATTATTATTACTACATATATATACATATTATTACATATTAATATATATATAAATATGTATATATATATATATATATATATATATATATATATATATATATATATATATATATATATATATATATTTAAAAACTAATGTGTGTAAATACGAGTATTTATACACATTAGATATTCATAATCTGTTTTTCCCCTTTCCCCGGGATCATTTTCTGCTATTCGGTATTTTGGGAAGATTTGATCCATTGGCACAGTTTTATTAAAGGGGGAAAGGGCTAAAAGAAAAAATATGCGGGGGACTTAACTAAAATAGACACATCGAAAATCACTGAATGGATCAATGGAGATAAAGAACATTTACCGTGCACAGTGATTACAGCGACGATAACATTAAGAAAGTTTCTATTTTGCTAAAAGTAAAACATAAGAATTTGTTGTTCAGTATATGTATCCCTGGGGTTGAGGAAAATAGGAACTAATGTCTTGTTTTATACTAAAACGGAAAAGCAAAAAGGGTAATTTTAAAAACAGAGGAAACTAACTGATTCTTATAAGCCTTCGTTTTTTAGTTTTTACACTTTTTGTCTTAAATATGTTTGCCTTACCTTCTGTGTACGATACAACTTATTTTAGTTTGTATTTAGAATTGCAAGTGTATATTTTTAGTAATATTTTATATTATAATACTAGTGTGCATTTTGACTTAATAAATCCCTAAAATATGTATACATAGTCTAGTGGAGAAGTGTGTTATCTGCAAAAAATAGTAAGAAGGCTTTGGAAAATATAAGCGATAGATCATTCGACGCGGAATGCATTTTTTTTTCGACAATAAAAATTGCGATTGTTACTAACAAAAAAAAAGTCATTTCGATTTTTGGTGATAACTCCATAAGCAAAAGCGGAAATTGCAGAAAGACCTTAAAAAGGAGAAAATTTGCAAACAAAAGTTTTACTTCCGGGAAATTCCCCTTCCATTATTTATAATTTTAATTTAACGCTAAAAATGGGCTTCCGCGCGACATTTTTTGTTTTGGGCGCTATGGGTCAAAACCGAGTACGTCACACTAAATATTTCTTTTTAAGGTATAATTATAAGATTAATAGTGTATTTAGAACACTTCAAAGAATTTTTTTCCTTAAAATGTAACTTAAAGTTAATTTTTCAACAACTTGGGCAATTTTTTAATTACCAAAAAATTTTTTCGAAATTTCGTCTTCATTGTACATTAAAAAAAAGTTTAAAAAATTGCCCAATTTTTTTCTTCGGGAACCCTTTTTTACATATATGCTTAACCAGATCCCCCAAAAAAAAAAGGCTTTTTTTTTTTTTTTTTTTTTTTTTTTTTTTTTTTTAAAAATTTATATATTTATATATATATATATTCCTTTTACCGTCTTTACGGGCCCATTAGATCCGGGAAATGGGCTTTCTCGAGCCCGATTTTTCGGGCTTAGGAACGTATCGCACTGTATATTAAGTTAGAATGACTGGAAATTGTCTAATATGCGGGAGACAAATTTTTCCCAATGGGAAAAAAGACCGCTTAGAGCCTCACTTTATAGGTTTAAATTAGTGGAATCTGCCAATCGGTCTCGTATATACGTATAAAAAAACATACAAACCGTGCCTTTATAATCCCAGAATTTCAAAACTGCTGGACTTGGTAGGGGCAAAATTGGTTTTAATTTAAAATAAAATAAATATACGTAAACTATTAGTGTAACATTAATTTCTGGGACTGTATATTTTTATTTAAAAAAAAAAAAAAATAGTGATTTACGAAAGGCCTTGGCGATAAGAGGGGTAACGGTTTTTCCCTTTTTTTTAAAAAACTTAATTGTTTTTTGAAAAAAAAACGTGCTTTTTTTGGTTTTTTTTATAAAGGGGTTAAAAAAGGGGATTTATTGAATCATTAAGATTTTTTGTGTTTTTCTAATATTTCGCGGCATAAAAGTATTTTTGAGTTTTGCTTGCGTTAAATTAAAGGTCACTAAAGCGCGGATAAAGCACATGTTTTTCATAAAATTTTGGCGGAAAATTCAATTTTTTTAGGATTAAAAAATGTTTTAATATTTTTTTAACAAAGCCTATTGTTTCACGTTATGATGAAAAAATATATGTGATGTGTCTTTAGTAGATCTAGGGCTAAAATTGGGTAAGGGGTCAAAAAAAAAATTTAGAATTTATTTTTTTTATATTTTTTTTAGAAATAACTTTAATTTTTTGTTTTTCGGAAAAAATAGATGTTTTAAATACCTTTTGGATTAAATTTAAGATAAACTGGTAAAGACGGTTTTTTTTAAAGGACTCTGCACTTTTGGGTTTGGCCAACTGTTTTCAAACTTTGCAGCAAAACAATTGGTCAAAATCCGTTTTTTTATAAGAAAAAACCCCAGGGGCCTTTTAGGGGCATTTTTGGGGGGAAAATTTTTTGGGGTTTTTGGGTTTTGTGCCCATGGAGACTTTTGATAGGCGTGTTGAAAAAATATCACTATGCAAAATTTTAATTAAAAGGGCAAAAACCCCTTTTTCATGAAAAAATTGCGGGAAACTAGATCTACTAAAGACACATCACATAATTATATTTTTTTATTATAAGGTAGATCAAAAAGGGTTTGTAAAAAAAAATTTTAAAACCTAAAAAAAAATTTTTTTTCCGCATGATTCAATTAAACACTTTTTGATGCACCTACGTAAAAACGTAAAAACATAAGGAAAAAGCACGTCTTTTTATTCTCATTAATCCTAACTGGGTAAAATTTTAAAAAGTGAAAAGGCCGATTACCACCCTTATGCACCAAGGCCCTTTATTAGTAACTTCTATATTGTTTTTAGAAATATTGAGCAAAATTAAGAAATTTTGATTGTTAATATGTATAGTGTAGTTATTTTTTAAATCCCCTAAAATATATATTAAGTAAGTAACGATATACAGGGTACTTAAAAATTACAAAAAAGATACATCACCGAAAATAGTAGGAATTAACTCTTTTAAACCTGTAAGGCTAAAAAGTTTTAAATTTAAAACAAAAAAATAACAAACTTTTTTAAATCCCACAAAACTTTATGATCTATATTTTGAAACTTTTTTAGTCTCTCTGTTTAAAAATAAATTAATGTTAACATTTTTTGTATTATCAAGTAACAAATTTATAATTATTATGCACATTGCTTATCTCCTGTAAAATTCTTACAAGATTTTACGTACTTTGATCCCTAATTAACGACGGTTAAAAAATATTTTTAATGCAGTTGTAGGATTTTTCGTGAACCGCCGGAGACTTTAAACATAACAAAGAAGCAGGTTGATTGGAACACCCTGTATACTTTTTGTAGTTTGATGAATCTTTCTTTATTGGCCCCAAATATGTGTGCTCTATTTGACATCTTTTTCACTAATGTAAATTAAATTTACCACTAAAGTAAAAAAAGATGATAAATTTGAATAAGCAAGTTTACAGAAAAATACAGGTCCTTTAGAAAACATGCAAGTTTTTTATTTTTTAATAAATTTGCGATGCTCTATTTAGTATATTGATAAAAGTACCTGTCGGGTATCCAAAAACCCTACAACTTTTGTATTTAAACTTTTTTTCTATCTTATCTAATAACATCGCTGGTTAATTATCAAATTATAGCGATAACCCTTTATTTATAAATTAGTTATTAAGGTATTTAATATACATTAGTGTTTAAAAAATATGTTTTATTCTTTTGATGTGACTTGTTGGTAAACACTGTATACATGTTAACATAAAATATTTTTGTCAGTAGTAATTATGTTATTGACTAATTGTTCTGTTTCATTTTTCTGGTTTCAAAGGCACACGAACTAACATTCATACATAATTAAAAATATATATATTTTCAAGGATTTTTTTGATAACAAATACATAAGAAAGCTTTAATTTTTGACCATAATAGCCCTTTAAATACATTTTTATGAAGTTCCATAAATGTTTGAACTTCAGTCTGTCGAGGGGAATAAGAAATGTAAATTTCAAAATAACCTATTATTATTTGTTTTTGTTGTTCGATGTACCTAAATCTTTTAATCTTCTTTTTTTAACTTTTACAAATAATGAATCTAAAAGAAAGAGTAATAGATAAATGATTTAAAAACTTATTTAAGTTTAAATCAGATGATGAACAACTGCAAATACCATCTTTTTACTTATGCCTGCTTGCATTTTTGTTGAAAAAATTAAAGTTACATTACTTAGTCATGTCAAAGACAACTGTAGTTATAGTGGTAACTACAATTGTCTTTGGTTATGTTCATTTTATTATCTCTGCAACTAGTTTTTAATTTTTCTAACAAGTACTATAATAGGTCTTCTTGGTATGCCCCATAAATGAGGCAAATTGCACTTCTCCTGCCTCGGAAATATTTAACACTTGTAGGACATTTGCAATATGTTTGCGAAGTTTAATCGAAGTAAAAAAAGCAATATTGCTGACATCTGATTCATGTGCTAACTTTTTAATGATATGATATCCACTTAAAGATTTATTTGCTTTAAGGTATTTGCAATCATGTGCTCATTGGAATTTGGAACACATTCTTTCCTAAATTTTAAAAGAATCTTCAAAAAATCTTTAGTATTTTTAGAAAACAAAATTGCTACTTCGCGAGTACATGTTCTACCTGTGACAATTCTTTTAAAACTTTTTAAAAACAATCTTTTTGATTTTTTAAAGGATTTTAAGAATTCCTCCATATCTTACTATGAAGTTCTCCTAAAGTATTCTTTCACTGTCAAAAATCGCACTTCTATGCGTTTCCTGTTAAGCAGAATTATAAAGAAAAAAAGGCATTTTAATAACTTTCGATAGTTTTTATACAAATTTATGCCATTTTTTAGGACTTCGTAGATTTCTTTAGTAAATAATCTTATAGTAATTCGTAAGTTTACACTGAGAAACAAGTAGGAATAAACAAAAAAAAATGGAAAAGTTGTTTTTCCAAAACTTCCGTCGCTAATACAAAACACAGGCTAGAGCAAATTTTTGTGGATTAAAGTTAACCAGTAATGTATATGTTTAAATAAGCCAAGTTCCGATTTCTTTATAAAAATAATGCAGAGGTTAAACAAGGCCAGATTTAATTAGGAATAGAAAAAAAAGTTATTTAAAAGCTATATAAAAAATTATTAACCTACTCCTTATTTTAAATAGAACTGGATATACCTAAAAATAAATAATATTACACACACATTTCACATAAAGTACGACTTAATATATTCGCATTGTTTCCTTAATCCTGTTTTAGCTCTCTTTTTACAACTTTTTAAAATCCGATCACTTAATCAGTAAACAAGTTAACCCATTATGATTGTAGAAACAATATTAAAATATCACATAAATTATCAATCATCACTCATCTCGCCACGTTCTCGTACAGCTATTGCTCGAAAACAATAGGTCTCTTTGGGTATTATACCTATATTAAATTTAAAATTAATAAGAAATCATGGCGCCAACAAAAAGACAGATTAACAGACATACTGAAATGAGAAACCATGTTTTTCAAGTCGGCAGTGCCTTGTGAATACCAAAAATCTGGTAAATCTAATTTACTTAATGTTATAAGATTCTCCCTCTACTTTTAACAATAAAAAAAAAGAAAAAGAATGATTTAAGAAATCTGACAACTCTGTCGGGCTCCAGAGAGTTACGTTGTCGTGTAGAATATACACAAATGGGCTCTAAAAGATACCATTTAGATATTCGGGATTAAGAAGGTACGGAGAATATCTAGAATCTTTATTTTTGATATAACATTACCCCTTATCGTTCTCCTCCCATATAAATCGTATATTCCCAATATTTAAAAATTCTGTAATCAGGCCTATTATATTTCTAAACCCTGGGCTCGGTAAGGCTCTATGGAGATCGTGGGCTCAGTAAAGTTCTACGTAGGAATATATATATATATATATATATATATATATATATATATATATATATATATATATATATATATATATATATATATATATATATATATATATATTTTAAATTATATATATATATATATATATATAAAAAAATTTTAAACTGCTTATACCTAAAAGTTAAAATAAGCATGGGGTTTGCTGGATTAAATATGATTTTCTAGGACATTTTAATTTGAATAATATTAAGGATCTTATTAAAAAAATAAACTTAGACCATGCCACAATTTTTAGCTCTCTGTGTGAACTAAACTATTTTTAAATATTTATATTGAAAATTTGTAACAACGTAGTAATTTATTTTACTTTATAATCTTTATTTAACAAATTTTTTATTAGCATTTTAGAAACCTAATAAATTCTGGGATTAAAAAAAATTGAAAAAAGAACGTTATCACGTTGGTCCTGACTGTCTTACAAATAAAAATCAGTTTTGACTGTATTCAAAGCAACAGTGTGTCGCTGTCTATATCCAAGTTATAAAAATATTGCCTCAACTCCATTGACTTTTTTTTTGACATTACAAATGGGCACATTTTAAAATGTAAAACTAAATATCGGAAGTTGTATCTGACATACAAAAATTATTTTCATTCAGTTAATTTACTTTTTTAGAACTATTGAAAAATTAGAATGCTAAAGTATCAACAAGCAGTTTTTATAAAACACCTTGAGTTTACCTTTATTTAATATCTTAACCCAAATAATATTGTATTTTATAATAAATATAATCCCCGGAGAAATATGATAGATCACTGATTAAATATCCAATATTGCTGCCAGTGGATTCTTCGAACTTGGAAGAACCCTTTTTAATAACCTATTATTGTAGTAGGGCGGTCGTGATTGGCCAAAACCTAGCAACGCTTTATCGAAAAGCATGTACCCTTATTTGTTCCTGATAGTTCCATGCCCTGGCTTCTTGTAACCCAAACCTGAGTTTAATTATTTCCTTATTTAGCTATTGATTTACTAATTAACAATATAATTTTAAATTTTAGTTACCTGTTATAAGGTATTCAAGGGTTTTTATTTAAATTCAAAATTTACTTGTAAATATACATTTAAAACCCTAATTACTTAGAATATTAAGGTTTTAGATTAAAATAAAGCTTTTTATAAAACACTTCAATATTGTTTATACCATTCATTTATTTTTGTAGCGATATTACCCAATGAATCTTCTTACGGGAAAATTAGAATACAAACTAAGGGAAAAATGGATTTAACATAGGCGTATACTGGGGGGGCTGCCAGGCTGCAGCCCCCTCCCCGCCTCACAAGGCGACATATTTTTTAATTTAGGTATTGTATTTTTGTTATTCTTTAGTGACGAAGCCTTTGTAACCTAGCTGTTACACTAACGGCCGAGTGATGATCGCGTTGTTAAATTTAGCAATGGACTTAGCAATTGTTAAAAGTTAACAACGATTTAGAATGCTTAACAAAACGTCATTGTCAGTGTTATTCAATGATTTTTAGAAGGCAAGAAGGCAAAATCTGACATTTTGTTAAACATTCCAAACCGTTGTTAACTTTTAACAATTGCTAAGTCCATCGCTAAATTTAACAACGCGATCATCACTCGGCCGTAAGGTTTATAGTTTTTTCGGAACAATATGGGCAGGCCTTCCCACCAAACTTAAATCCTGGCTACACCAGTGGTTTAATGTGTAAAAACTTTTAAACCAACCATTATGGGGTGTCCTAAAGATAAAACTCCTGCTTTTTTACTAAAAATGTTTATGATAGACAAAAATAAATTAAAAATGAAAAATAAAACGTTTATCAGTTGTATTTTAAAAAGTATGTCACTAAATATTCTGACAATTAAGTGTTGTGTTTATGTTAATTGTATCCAACAAAAAAAACTAGTTTTGCCTCCTTAATTAATATATATCTTTTTTACTAAAACATATTAATATTGTATCTTCTTCTTACTGTGCCATACTCTTTTTAAAGAGTAGGCGCCCTCTCATATATATATATATATATATATATATATATATATATATATATATATATATATATATATATATATATATATATATATTATATATATATATATTTCGGTGTTGGTACAAACTGTACTTTACACAGATATGCGGGACCACCGGCATAACGTGCCTTCCGAAGCACATGTGAGAGGGTTTACTAGGCGGAATACTTCACAGTGGTTTGCCATTGCCTGTTGTACACTTTTATCTTTTGAAGCTAATGCTATGAAACGTTTGTATCGGAGTTTATTCAGATTTTTGGCAGTCTTAGCACCATACATTGTCAGTATAGAACTTATACCTTCATTAAAAAGTACTTTATCATTTTGATTTTCAACCATAAAAGTTTCAGGTGCTGCACGTAAGTTATAATCATCATTAAATATTTTAATAAAATTATGTTTACCTTTATTATAAAAGGGGAGGTGGTATCACCTCCAGTGAATTCATGAATAATTAAGAGATGTTTTTTTTAATATTTACATATTTATTAAACATAGTTTTAATTAAATAAGTTCCTTGTAAGGCAATATTTTTGAGTGGTTTAAAAAAAAACCTTTTTTATCACCAGTTGCTAACAGTCTACTTACAAGTCCAACAATGGAACATTTATTCTCTCTAAACTCTCCTAAAGAATGAGGTTGGCAAAAAGACGATTATTTAAGACCAATAAAAATAACGCAACCAGCAGCACCTTAAAATGTCTTAAAAATCATATTTTGCTCCTGCAAAACAGGATGCGGTTCAGCATGTGGCTGCAAAAACAGTGGCCTTCATTGCTTACCGGCTTGCATTATTTGCAGTAAAAGTGACTACGATAACCATCCACCACTTAAAGAAGATGAAATCTCCGATACGCAAAATATAAATATAAATTAAATTTAATATTTTTTGTATATAGCAAAAAAAGAATTACTTCTCATGAAATTTTATTTATTTAAATTTTATCGTATTTTCTTATTTATCTTATACAGAATAAAATGTTTGTGTTGTTGTTTAAATAAAAAAAAATTGTTATGTATATTTAATTATGTCACAATTATATTAAAAAAAAAACTTATAGGCAATTATCAAAGTCCTAAAGTTGGAGTAAAATTTCGGCTCTCAGAAATTGAAGTTTACGATATTAGAAATTATAAAAAATACGAGAAATTATTATAAAACTATTTTTGTAGGAAATTTAATTATCTACAAAAAAGATTTCCTGTAAAAAATGACGAAAATTAAGATTTAAGAAGCTACAGCGATTTAAAAAAATCCACTTAAATATCTTAAATATAGTTTAAACAATGTAAATACTAGTTTGCCTCATCCAAAAGGTTTCTGATTATAAATAATATAGAAAAACAAAATTTATTAAAAAAAAAATCTAAATCGAAGCTGTTCTTGAAAACTTCCAAATTTTGGCTGTTTTATGCATTCTTTGACTCAATAATCAACTCGGCCTCTTAAAGTACTGGGATCTAAACAGATCAAGATATCCACAATTTTGTCCCCCACTTTTTTGACTTGACAATTTTTTTACTGATCTGTCTGTTTTAATAAATAATCTTTTTCCAATAATACAGACATTTTTTTTATAAATACGGACAAATCAGTAAAAAATTTGCAAAGTCAAAAAAAAAGGAACAAAACTGTAGACAGAACTTGGGCTTATCTTAGATCTCAGTACTTTAAGTTCGAGATTTTTGGATAGGAAATTGGCCCTTATTTCGCAGTGTCGAAGTGTTTTTGGTGAGATATTTTCTCTATTTTTAAGTTTAAGGAATAGAAAAACAAAAGGGGGGATTTTATGCCTGTTTTCTTAGTATATTTGGCTCTGTAGAAACAACCCTAACTTTGGACTGAATGTGAAGTGCAAAAAATGTTCACTTTAATGTCTCTTAAATCGCGCCTGGGTGGGGTACATGTAGCATCTTCACTCGTGCCTTAAAACCTAGTTACGTGCCAAATTTTAATTTTCTACTTCGTCGAAAAGTGCCTCATAATTTTAATGAGTCAATAGTCGGTCAGTCAGTTAGTGGGAAAATGGGTGATTTTCAAAATCAAATATCTCAGACATCATTTGACATAACACCCTCAATTCTTTTACAGTTAATCATAATAGTAATGTGAATATACATACCAAATTTCATACCTTTATGTAAAACAATACCGGCATTATGATGGGGAAAATAGGCAAAAAAGATTTCGTTATTTTATGTAGATCTTATCGTTTATTTTTAAAATATTAAACTTGTGCATTTGAAAAAGGGCTATTATAATTACAAATCAAAGACAGAACTATTAAAACTTTGTTCGAAATGGTCTGAGTAGAGTCAACTTATTCCGTTCAGGGTTTAAAATTACCAAATACAACAAAAAGTCATACATGTTTTTATATTATTTATTACAATTCTAGAAAACCGTAGTTTTATATATATTAACGAAAATATACAATAAAAGTGGTCGAGCTAGTGCGGCAGCGTGAGCCCTCACCTTGGTGACCGGCTCGATTCCCTGTGTTGGAATTTTTCATAGCTCGTCACCTCACAGAAGGCAATGGCAAACCACTGTGAAGTATTCCGCCTAGTAAACCCTCTCACATGTGCTTCGGAAGGCACGTTAAGCCGGTGGTCCCGCATATCTGTGTAAAGTACAGTTTGTACGCAACACCGAGGGTTTACTAGGCGGAATACTTCACAGTGGTTTGCCATTGCCTTCTGTGAGGTGACGAGCTATGAAAAATTCCAACGGACAATGCGGGAATCGAGCCCGGATCACCAAGGTGAGGGGCTGGTACGCTGCCACTACACTAGCTCGACCACTTTTATTGTATATTTTCGTTAATATATATAAAAGCTACGGTTTTTCTAGAATTGTAATAAATAATATAAAAACATGTATGACTTTTTGTTGTATTTGGTAATGTAAACCCTGAACGGAATAGAAGTTGACTCTTACTCAAGACCATTTCGGTAACCAAAGTTTTAATAGTTCTGTCTTTGATTTGGTAATTATAATAGCCCCTTTTTCCAAATGCAACAAGTTTAATACTTTTAAAAAATAAACGATAAGATCTACATAAAATAACAGAAATGTCTTTTTTTGCCTATTTTTCCCCTCATCATAATGCCGGTATTGTTTTACATAAAGGTATGAAATTTGGTATGTATATTCACATTACTATTATGATTAACTGTAAAAGAATTGAGGGTGTTATGTCAAATGATGTCTGAGATATTTGATTTTGAAAATCACCCATTTTACCACTAACTGACTGACCGACTTATTGACTCATTAAAATTATGAGGCACTTTTCGACGAAGTAGAAAATTAAAATTTGGTACGTAACTAGGTTTTAAGGCACGAGTGAAGATGCTACATGTACCCCACCCAGGCGCGATTTAAGAGACATTAAAGTGAACATTTTTTGCACTTCACATTCAGTCCAAAGTTAGGGTTGTTTCTACAGAGCCAAATATACTAAGAAAACAGGCATAAAATCCCCCCTTTTGTTTTTCTATTCCTTAAACTTAAAAATAGAAAAAATATCTCACCAAAAACACTTCGACACTGCGAAATAAGGGCCAATTTCCTATCCAAAAATCTCGAACTTAAAGTACTGAGATCTAAGATAAGACCAAGTTCTGTCTACAGTTTTGTTCCTTTTTTTTTGACTTTGCAAATTTTTTACTGATTTGTCCGTATTTATAAAAAAAATGTCTGTATTATTGGAAAAAGATTATTTATTAAAACAGACAGATCAGTAAAAAACTTGTCAAGTCAAAAAAGTGGGGGACAAAATTGTTGATATAACTTGATCCTGTTTTAGATCCCAGTACTTTAAGAGGCCGAGGTGATTATTGAGTCAAAGAATGCATAAAACAGCCAAAATTTGGAAGTTTCCAAGAACAGCTTCGATTTAGATTTTTTTTTAAATAAATTTTGTTTTTCTATAATATTATTTATAATCAGAAACCTTTTGGATGAGGCAAACTAGTATTTACATTGTTTAAACTATATTTAAGATATTTAAGTGGATTTTTTTAAATCGCTGTAGCTTCTTAAATCTAAATTTTCGTCATTTTTTACAGGAAATCTTTTTTGTAGATAATTAAATTTCCTACAAAAATAGTTTTATAATAATTTCTCGTATTTTTTATAATTTCTAATATCGTAAACTTCAATTTCTGAGAGCCGAAATTTTACTCCAACTTTAGGACTTTGATAATTGCCTATAAGTTTTTTTTAATATAATTGTGACATAATTAAATATACATAACAATTTTTTTTTTATTTAAACAACAACAGAAACATTTTATTCTGTATAAGATAAATAAGAAAATACGATAAAATTTGTTTTTGCAGCCACATGCTGAACCGCATCCTGTTTTGCAGGAGCAAAATATGATTTTTAAGACATTTTAAGGTGCTGCTGGTTGCGTTATTTTTATTGGTTTTAAATAATCGTCTTTTTGCAAACCTCATTCTTTAGGAGAGTTTAGAGAGAATAAATGTTCCATTGTTGGACTTGTAAGTAGACTGTTAGCAACTGGTGATAAAAAAGGTTTTTTTTAAACCACTCAAAAATATTGCCTTACAAGGAACTTATTTAATTAAAACTATATTTAATAAATATGTAAATATTTAAAAAAAAACATCTCTTAATTATTCATGAATTCACTGGAGGTGATACCACCTCCCCTTTTATAATAAAGGTAAACATAATTTTATTAAAATATTTAATGATGATTATAACTTACGTGCAGCACCTGAAACTTTTATGGTTGAAAATCAAAATGATAAAGTACTTTTTAATGAAGGTATATGTTCTATACTGACAATGTATGGTGCTAAGACTGCCAAAAATCTGAATAAACTCCGATACAAACGTTTCATAGCATTAGCTTCAAAAGATAAAAGTGTACAACTTTATTCACCACCTTAGACTGAAGATGCAGCAAAAAACATATCAAAAGAGTCTACCTACGAGTCCAGCAATGGAAAAATTAATTTTCTCATCCCTCCTAAAGAATGGGAATGTCAAAAAGACGATTATTTAAAACCAGTAAAAATGACGCAACCAGCAGCACCCACCGCTTGAAGAAGATGAAATTTTCGATATGCATAATATAAATGAAAATTAAATTTCCCATTTTTTGTATATATGAGTAAAGCAGAAAATTTTCAACATTTAATAAAATATTTCAAAAGTTCTAATAAATAACTTTTTATGAAATTTTATTTATTAAAATTTTATTATATTTTTCTAAACATCTAATATAGAATAATTTATTTTTCGTAGTTGTTTAAATCCTAAATAAATATATAAATTTGTAATTTTGTTATGTTTATTCATTTTATCTCACTATTATATAAAAAAATCTTATAAGCAATTATTACAGTCCGGAAGTTGGAGTAAAATTTCTGCAATTGAAGTTCACGATATCTTGAAAACTATGAAAAATACGAAAAATTATTATATTTATGCAGAAAATTTAATTATCTACAAAAAAAGTTCTGTGTAAAAAATTACGAAAATTAATATTTAAAGGGTTAAAGCGACTTTAAAAAAAATTCCATTTAAAAATATTATAAATATTGTTTATACAATATAAATATTTATTGTTCTTTTCAAAAAGTTCCTGATTTTAAATTATATTGAAAAACAAAATTAAGATATAAAAATTTATCAAAACCGGAGCTGTTCTTAAGAACTACCAACTAAATAAGTGTTCTTGATGAAATTTCATTATCCTTAGAAATTAAAACTGTATCAATAACAACCTTAGTTTTTTCCATAAATTTATTTATAGCAAAACCCTGGCTTTCTAAAAACTTGTTTTACTCATGTGTGCTTTTTTAAATATTAATAATTCTTAGTATACGAACACTTGTATATATACACCCATATATACACTCAAACTGTGATGGTTTTAAAAGTATATTTTATTTATCAAGCATCATTCTTGGAGGTAATATTTCCTGAAACATCAATGATAAAAAAGTTTTCAATACGAAGTATACTGTATTATTTAATATGTCATTTACTCTCACAGGGAGAGTAATGTAGACGTGTGACTTATGTGATTTTTGTTATAAATACGTCACATTCATATTTTAAAGTCAATTTTTAGGTGTTTGATAATAGAAAGCCAAACTTGGTTAAAATAAGAAAATAAAAATATTTGTTGGGGATAACTACTTATATATATATATATATATATATATATATATATATATATATATATATATATATATATATATATATATATATATATATATATATATATATATATATATATATATTTTATATATCAAAACTATAGCTTCTCTACACCGCAAATAATGGAACTATTGTATTCGTTGTAACATATATTTTAGTTAAAAAAATCATTTTAGATTTTGTAAAGTTCATCTTTTTGGTGCAAAAGCCAATTATTTTTTACCAGTAAAACATGCTCATTTATCTAAACAGATTAAATACTCCAAGCTTGCATCTTCCTTCACTTAATACACGGGGTATTAATTAGATCCACTTTAACAGATCCAAATAGGATTAGCTTTAATTAATTACAACAGTATATTTTTGTGTTTTAACATTTTTAATAATATTTTATAATTTTATATTTTGATACAGTTATTTTTATTGTAATATTTTCGTCTATTTTGCATAAATTTTTAAAATGCATAAGATTAAATAAAATGAAATTGATATCTTTCTAATTTTCTTGTTGTGCAACTTTGTTGACAATTTTTGGCATTTTATAATAAGTATGTTAATATATTATTTAGGTAATTAGGTTTGATAATGTGTTGCTTTAATTATACAAATTAATATATTTATTAAAATATACATACGCTGGCGCCCATCCGTCTGTTTCGTTTAAGATAATATAAATAACGCATGCCCGCGTGAAAATTTTACATATTTGCACATGTTTAAATTATAACAAAATAATTCATGGTTTTATTTTGTATTGTTTAAATAAGCAATTGAAAAAAAAACTCCTTCACTAGTTAAAATTTTTACAATTATTCAAATTTTTTTAAAAGGGATAATTTTAAGTTACTTAATTTTCTCAACTACCGACCCAAAAAATACATAGGAAATCTGCAATAAAACATACGTAAATACATTGAAGGTTAAATAAAGAAACACTTATCCATCCTCATGCTTGCACTCGTAAGTATTTGTTACATTATGAATATTATGGTACAATTATAACTTATATATTATTATAACTCTTTTTTTTAATAAATGTTTTCTGGATATTTAAAGTAAAGTATATAACTGTTACACAGTGCTTTTATTTCAAACGAACCACCCTTAATATATTAAAAAGAAAACACGTCTCTTTAGATATACAGGGGGAAGTTTAATTTCATATTTAGTAAAATTTTGTCGATCACCTCCTCACCTCCAACTAACCTCACTTTGACATGTCAAATGGCAACCCCCATAGAGTGACACATCGTCCCCAACAGCATACGATTTGCTATGCAACCGTACCAAGAAACTTGAAATCAAGAAGAGAGTTAGAAGAAAAAATGTACGTTAATAATATAGAGTTGACGGGTTCGAATAATTTATTTTTATCAAAAGCTTAAAATGTGCGCCATTATTAGCTCGACAATAAAAAAGCCTGTTTCAAAATTCCTTGCAGACCAAAATTTTGCATTTATTTCACTGATACTTTTTGTGATGCCTAGTTTAACAAGTATAACAATTGAATTTTATCCAAACTTAGACATTCAAACTTTCTTGTGTAGTGTTGCCGTGGTCTCCCCACTCTCTTAAACACCCACCTTGGTGGATACTGGGTGGTGTTTTCTCTTGACCTAGAAATGGTCAATCTTCTTCTCATTCTCATTTAATCGTAGGTAGGTGGGGCATCAGCAAGTCTCTTCTTGTTTGTACAAAGTCAAACCTCTTTCTCTGAACTTGAAAGATTAAATGACACCCTAGAAAAGTCCTGGGCAATTGAAGAATTGCCATCTAAAACTCCTATGTCATTAGAAATCGTTAAAAAAACGTTTCAGGATACCAAGAAGGTATTGCCTAATGGAAGATTTCAGGTGGACATGCCAATAAAATCACTTCCAGAGAGCTCCATGCTTGGACACTCTCTTGCTATTGCCAAGAAAAGAGTCTTGAACCTCGAGTCTAAATTATTAAAATACCCAGAGTACCTACAAGAAGTTTATCGATGAAAATGTTAGTTTGGGCCACGCCAAATATATCCCACTTTTCTCTATTAATGCTTTTTCTTAAAATAGATACTTGCCTCAGCATTCCGTGATAAGGGAAGGGACACTACGACCAAGCTGCGTGTAGTGTTCGATGCTTCTTGCAGGACCACATCTGGCCTCAGTCTCAATGGCATAACCTTCAAGGGTTACCTTTTCTCGATGTTTTAGTCAAACGAAATAATAGACATATACAAACCTCGGTATACAGAAAACCTACCCACGCAGGACAATATTTACACCAGAATTCTAATAACTCTAACGAAACGAAAGAGGGGGACATACGTATTCTATGTTACCACGCAGTTACCTTAGGTTACAATAAGGAATCCATGCAAGAGGAAATAAGCCACATAATAACTTAAGATCCCTTGTTAAGCAGAACTGATACAGTGAAAGACTGGTAAATGAAACAATCGAAAAATATTAAAATAAGACAAAAAACTAACTTGTACGATTTTCCACATGACCAAATATTGATGACAGTTCCATATATTAAGACTGTATCTACCAAATTCCCTGTGAATTTGGTGAGGTATACACCAGAGAAACAAAAAACCACCTAAAGTTAAAGTTAAAAAACCAAAAATAACTTTCGGAATTAGGTGAAACGTTAAAGTCAGGGACTGCCGACCACGCTTGGTCAAAACAACACCGCATACAATGGTCGGAAGCAAAAATTATTTATAAAGAAACCCACTGGAAAGAAAGAAAATTTAAAGGAGCTGTAATAGTTGAAAACAACCTAAATGTATTTAGCAAGCCTAGTATCGATATTCCGAATATCTGACAGCCGTTGCTGAACCGTGAAAAATCGGTCAAGCTTCGGTGAACAACGAATAGTAAATAAGTCGTAGCTTTTAAGAATAGTTTTTAGTTAGTTATAAAACGGTTGGAAATACATCACTAACTGAAACGTTGTGTATCAATTAACAAATCAAGACAATGAAAGCCCATTTAATTGTTAAAACTGTGAATGGCCGCAAATTTCTATAACGAATTTCGTATATGTCACATAATGTAAATTATTTTCTTTTTAACAGTTAATCTAAAATTATTTTATTTTTATTATGGATATATCTTTTTGCGCACCACTAAAATCCAATCCTTTATTTTACCCCATTTATTATCATACCTTGGTCAGCTTTTTTTACGGCTTCCTTTAGTAGTTCACATGCGGGTTATTAAAAATAAACGTATATTTAAAGTAGAATTCTGTGTGTAAGTGTTGCTTTTTATTGAGTTATTTTAAAAAAGTGACAGGTAAAAATGGCTATAGAAATACGCAATGGTCATTAAAACCAAAATAGCAACAGACACAAAAACGTCTTCTATTATAGCGAAGTAAAAAATAAAATATAACCAATTAAAACCAACCAAATTTAATAAGCAATAGCTTAAGGGTACAAAGGAAATGTTGCATGCGATATTAAAAAATTAAAGTAACAGATTTTTTGTTAAAAAGGTATTATCCTAATTAAACAAAACTTTTTTGTAAATTAATCAGTTTTTTATTTTTGAATAAATTATCCACCAAGGTTTTGTTACAGCAATTATCTCTTGGTATTTATATAATTAAATAAATAGCAAGAAATAACCGCTGTTATAAAACCCGAATAGAAAAACCATTGTAAACATTATTAAAGTTCTTTATTAAAATTTGTTGTTCTTAGTAAAAAGTAACCAAGTTTGTACATTACACTGTAAGAATAGTTGTTGTATTTTCTAATATTGCTTTAATGTATTATATATTACTGTAATTGTTAGCTTTCTGTAAATGTCTTAATTAAAGTGAATATATTTTTATTTTTAATATTCATAAGAACAGTATTATTATTGTAACATTTTTTAGTTGTAAACGAAATGTTTATATTAAATTTGAAAATAATTTTATTTATTTTAAGTTCCCGCTGAACTATTACGTAGCCCACATATTTTTTTTTAATATTAAAAATAAGCCCAAGAATTGACTATTAAGCGTAAATACTTTTATCTACAACCGTGCGGTAACTAAGATTACAAACACTATTTTAAGTGTGGTAAGTGTCACTTTACCGCACTAGTGTGGTAACTGTTACTTTACCGCACTAGTGCGGTAAGATCATTTGTACTTAGGACTTTTCAAAAATCGTTTATTTAAACATTGTTTAACAATTATTACTCTCACATAAATTACCTAACATACAGATAATATACCTAAAAGTTAAATGTAATAGTCGAGTTGCTCACATTTCCTATATTTACGACTGCCGATTGAAATGGCTTTCTTTTGCGGTGGTGTCATTTTGACAATGGCTCACACCCATTTAGGTAACTGGTAGTTTAATCAATTTCTAGTGTAAATTGGGATAAACGTCAAAGAAAAGTTATTATCCCAAAAAAACCTGATGGTTGTAGATAAAATACTATACATAACTCGAGTGGTAAACTGTTTTAGCGCACTTAAGTGAATGCAAAACTCGCCTTTGGCTCGTTTTGCAAACTTCACTTTTCTTGCGCTAAAAATCTACTTACCACAGTTGTTATGTAATATACTATTTTTTATAAATTAACTATACAAATTTCTGACATTAAAGGAGAAATGAGGTAAAATTCTTATTAAATAAACTTAAAATAAGCTCTATACAACTTGTTTGTCACGCATATTTTTTTTTTTTTTTGTAATTACATGCATTTTTTAAATGTAAGTTATTATTTTTGGATTAGAGTAAAAATTCTTCTATATAATCATGTATGCATGTTTGCTTGTCACCGCAACAATCCATTAAATCTTAGTAGTGTTAACCTGACCAAATTAAAAAAAAAAAACCTGTAATGATTTACTATCAAAAATACTAATGGAAAGTAAAGGCCAAGCTTCTATCCAAAAATCATATTTTCTTAAAGTTCTGAGATCTAAACTTAAACTAAGTTCTGTCCGCAATTTTGTCCACTCTTTTTCTGAAAAAACTGTAAATTGGCGAATCTTTCTAAAAAATAGATATGTTTATTTTTACTTTATATTTACCTCTAAGGTAGTTTTTTCAATCAAAATCAACGTTTAGGTGACAGACAAAGATTCTTCAATTTAACTCGCATCTAGCTACACTCCCGCTGGCGAGCTTCTTGACAGTGTTGACACATGAAAATTGCTTTATTTAGCAGGGATTCAGCTAAAAATTTACATTGTAATGTAATAATTTGGGGTGTTTTTTAATACGTCACAGCATTTTTACTTCTGAAATATAATTGGGGAAAATAAAAAACCGTTTTGCTAACCAGAACTAACCACGACCGACTAGAACTTAGGGCTTTTGAATTTGTCTAGATTATCTGTAGAAGTTATAAACAAGATTTTAACAACGTATTATAAAAAACCCGGGGAATATATAAATACACATTTAAAAAAATTTATAACTTCTACCATATCAAAAATTATAAAAATTTTGTTAATAACTTCTATGTAGGGATAATTTAGATAAATTCAAAAGCCCTAAGTTCTAGTTGGTCATGGTTAGTTCTGGTTAGCAAAGCGGCTCTTTATTTTTTCCAATTATATATCAGACGTAAAAATGTGAAAACGTATTAGAAAAGACCCATGATTTGCTTTTTTACATTAAATGCATTATTTAGAAAAAGCCTACTTGTCTCTGTATAATAAAGCATGTTTCATGTGTCAACACTGCTTAGAAGCTCGCCAGCGGGGCTGTCGCTAGACGCAAGTTTCAATTTACAGTTTAGTATATAATAGATATTTATATTTTCACTTTATACCTACCTCTGGGGAAGATCAGTTAAACTATTTAAAGAATATTCAACAAAAAAACTTTCAAAATTCAAAAAACAATGTATAAGTCAAATCTCTACGGGCGGTAGAAAATTAAATAATCTTCAGTATTTGAAAAGAAATGTAACAAAACTTGAACATTTAAACAATGTTAATTCTGTGTGAACTATAGCTGTTTACGAACAACCACTTTTCTTACCTAAGTTAAAGTTAGTTTCTGACCTGAGCTAAGTTGTTTGATCGAACACGCACGACTCCCCAAAACGATAAAAAAATGACAAATTTTGCTCAACTTAGGTTAGCCAAGATATCTCAGACAGAAATCCGGGTACCTTAGCAGGGGCAAGGGGGGAGGTTAGATTCTTACTTAGCTGTGACAAATCGTACGGCCAACTAAGTTAGTTTCCCTCAACTTAGGTCAGAATTTGTGCTGTTCGTAAGCAGCTTATGCTACTCCAAAGTATCCATACGGAATGTCAGATTTATCCAATAATTAACTTACTTCGCACACCATTTAAAGCCCTACCACAGACCCAATTCTCAAGAATATATTATATGTACATATATCCTTGATAATTTATTTTCTTGAACCCTTTAGAATATATTCTGTGTTTTCTTTTTTCTTGGGATTTTTGGTTAAACAACAAATCAAAACTATTTTAGTTCCATTTTAAAAAGTTTTATTTTAGACGTTTCGGCTAATTTCAGCCTTTATCAATGATTTTTCTATCTAAAACAATTATACAACTAAGCTTTAATGTTCAGAGTATATTTTAAACAATGTACAATTTTTATAAAAAATTTTTAAATTTTATCGACTTACCCAAAAAGGTTATTCCAGATATAATTGTAACATTTTTTTATTCACTTCACAGGTAAAAATTTTATTAAATAACTTAAAACTACATGGTTAAAAACAGTTTTTGCTCAACGAAGTCTTGAATAGAATTAAGACAAACACTTTGTGGCTTAATATATTTAAAAGAGGTGGCGGGTGACTTATTATAAACAAAACGCATCGGCCAACGATTATAGAGTTTAGAACTGTCATATAAATTAATGTTTTATTTTAATAGGAAGTTGCTTATATTTAATACTAAAATCAATTTTTAACTACTTTTATTACATTTCCAATAATCATTTTTTTGGTGTTGATTTTTGAGATTTGGCTATTTGTTTATGTTTTTCTAAAACAAAATCAAAAACATCGATATATCAAAACATTTTTTCCACAAATTGGCAGTCTGTCAAATTGTAGTCTTTAAGTTCGTTGGTTTCGCCCTTCGGATTACGTTACCACTTAAAATTGTTTGAATTTTTGCTGGTCTGCTTACAGTTTTTTTCCGATGGAAAATTTGTTGGGAATGTATGTTTTGTAGTGTTTAGGTTATATGTTTTTTTTTACTACTATTTTAATATAAATGCTCGATAAAGGATAAAAATATATGTTTTAAAAATTATTTGATAAGGTTATAATATATTTTGCTGAAGTTTTTTATGTCAGATTTTTCATTTATTGAGTTATCATTTTTTTTTTAATATAGATCATTACCAGAAATTCTCTTCACTGTTGATTCGATTTAGTGATTCAATGATAACTCAATAAATGTAAAATCTGACATAAAAAAACCTCAGTAAAATATGTTATAACCTTATCAAATAATTATTAAAACATATTTTTTTATCCTTTATTAAGCATTTATATTAAAATAATAGTAAAAAGAAACATACAACTAAAACACTACAAAACATACATTCCCAACAAATTTCTCATCGGAAAAAAACTGTAAGCAGAGCAGCAAAAATTTAAACAATTTTAAGTAGTAACGTAAGTCGAAGGGCGAAACCAACGAACTCAAAGACTAAAATTTGACACAATGCCAATTTGTGGACAAAATGTTTTGATATATCGATATTTTTGTTTTTGTTATAGAAAAACATAAACAAAAAGCCAAATCTCAAAAATCAACACCAAAAAAATGATCATTGGAAATGTGATAAAAGTAGTTAAAAAATTGATTTTAGTATTTAATATAATCGTTGGCCGATGCGTTTTGTTTATAATAAGTCACCTCTTTTAAATATATTAAAGCCGCAAAGTGTTTGTCTTAATTCTATCCAAGACTTCGTTGAGCAAAAACTGTTTTTAACCATGTAGTTTTAAGTTATTTAATAAAATTTTTACCTGTGAAGTGAATAAATTAATGTTACAATTATATCTGGAATAACCGTTTTGGGTAAGTCGATAAAATTTAAAACATTTTATAAAAATCGTACATTGTTTAACATATAATCTGAACATCAAAGCTTAGTTGTATAATTGTTTTAGATAAAAAAAATCATTGATAAAGGCTGAAATCAGCCGAAACGTCTGAAATAAAACTTTTTTAAAATGGAACTAAAATAATTTTGATTTGTTGTTGAACCAAAAACCCCAAGAAAAAAGAAAAACACAGAATGTACATATATATATATATATATATATATATATATATATATATATATATATATATATATATATATATATATATATATATATATATATAATAAAAAACATACATAAAAAATGGAAAAAATGTATTTATTTGCTAAAGCAAAAAAAAATTAATTCCTTAAGCACATAAATAATAATTTTAAATTGCGCATTTTTTGACATAAAATATAAACATACAGGGTGACTCGTGTAGTAAATATGACGTCATCAGCGATTTTTACAAACGGAAACTCCCATATTGAAGATTTATATCCTCCAAGAAGAACTGATACTAAAAACAAAAAACACCTATGGTTTTAGATGGCTGTTTTGTAGTTACAGCCTCGTAAAGAAATGTATACATAAAGTATAAAACAAATTCATTATTTATTAAAGCAAAAAAACATTAAAAATTTCCTTGAACACGTAAATAATAATTTTGTATTGCCCATTTCTTTACATAAAATAAAAATATACAAGGTGCCTCGTATAGTACCAAGATCAGCTGATTTTAAAAATAGAAAGTTCTTATGACATTAATTGACAGTTTTCTAGGTACAGGGTCTTACTTTTTTTGTTTTTTTTCCTTAATTTTGTGTAAGTGGGTAAGAAATACTTGAAATCGCTCTTTATAATATGCCTTGTAACTATGGTAATGCTTGTTATGCTGCCATAATAATATTTTTTGTCAAGTTTCGAGTAATATTATTAAATTACTTTGCAAAAGATAGAAATCATTATGTACACACATTTTTAACACCCTGTAACTACGAAACTACTACCCAAAGCAATAAGTATTTTGTGTTTTTAAAATCGGCTCTTCTTGGAGATTATAAATCTGCAGTAAAGTATGGTGGTTTCTATTTTAACAATCATCAATAACGTCATATCTACTACATAAGTCACCCTAGATATTAAAATTTTATGTTAAAAAATGCGCAATTTAAAATTATACGTGTTTAAAGAAATTATACGCTTTTTTCACAAGGTTTTGTCATTCAGAAGGTGTGTTGCTAATACTCAAATTAATATCACCATATTAATTTCTATAAAGTAGTGAACACAACATGTTTTTGGACTATAAATAGTTTATTTTTAAAAATTGCATTTTTCGTCTTTAAAGAAGTACGAAAAAAAAATATGTTTTAAAAAGTGGTCGACAATTTTTTATTATTTTTTTTTATTAAATTATAAAAGGCAACGGCTACACTATAGCTCTACCTCTTTTAGGTTTATTTTTGTGTCTTTCTTCAGAATATTAAAATCCTTTTAAAGTTAAAACAATAATTGCAACATTTTTTTAACATATATACATAAATTTAATTCCTATTTGTAGTTCTGTATGCCACTGATAAGTAAATCTCTTACACGAGTAGATTTATACTTTACCTTGGGCGTCAGAATTAGTTTGCTTAGGTTTCCCATTAAGTTTTGAGCGCCAATAATCAGTTTATTGAGTCCCTGGAGAATAAGGATTTAATGTGTCTCTATACTCTTGACGATGTCTTAGGAACATTGACCATTAAAAAGTAGTAAACTTAGAAGTTAATGGACTTATGGAAAGTCATTAAAACAAAATATTGTGCTATTATGCTTTATTTTATTTATAAGTAGAGTTTCTCTTAAAGAACTTATGCATATGTATTGTGTTTAAAGTAATATCTGTTTAATACTGAAAAATATTAGGTATTTATTTTTGCGTATGACGTTGTGCAAACCATTTAAAAATACTACTTTCTTTCTGATTTTTTATATATCTCTATTTGTGTAGTTAATTTTGTATTTCTTAAATATCGAAAACCTCAAAGTTGAGATTAAATACAATTTAGTACTAATAATAGTTTGGTTAACCTACAGTTTTTTTTTTTTTGATATTTTAAGTCATCGTCTAACGTTAACGCACCCGCTCGAAGAATCCTTACCTTGACGAAGGCAACAGACGGGTGAGCGAGCTTGCGTGTTCCAATGACTTTTAGAGCCAGACCAATTGGACCACCCATGCGAGAGGGTCTAAGAGGAGGAACTAGGCTAAGAAGGATCCAAACCCCAATTCAGTGTCGTTCTGCGACCCGTACCGAACGATGGATGGCACCGGGGTCAAAAGGTGTCGTTAACGGAGCCTCTAGGATACAGGGCAACCTTCCAGAGTAAATAGCCTTACGCCTGTGCAGGGGAATCGCAGGCGCTAACCAGCTCTTCCCCATTACTCGTGGGATCCTTATGGACAACCTAGAACATAAAAATAAAAACTCAAGGAGGGAGCAGAGATGACATTCAGGTTCCTTCTCCAGCGGAACTCCAACAAACACCTCTATCGTGACGGAACACGATAGTGAAACACATGCCAGGACAGAAAATCGGGGAGCTGCAAGCCAACCTGCAGCATAGCAAGGCAGCAACAGCAGTCCTTACAAACGCTATGAGAAACTTAGCGTGGCCCTCATACAAGAACCCTGGGTCTACGAAGGAAAGGTAAAAGGTTTAGGGGACGTGGATGGAGAACTAATATACAGTAGAACATCCGACGTACCCAGAACGTGCATAATAGTCAAAAAGGACATAAAGATACTACCACTAACTGATTTCTGTTTCAGAGACCTGGTAGCTGTTAAAATTAGGTCAGGGGATAGGGCCATGCCGAAGAAATTAATTTTCGGATAGGCATATCTATCCTATGATGACCCTGACCTACCACCAACCAAGGAGATGAAAGACCTGGTGAGAAGCTGTAGAGAAAATGGATCGCAGCACATCCTAGGATGCGATGCAAATACACAGCACATCACCTGGGGAAGCACGGGCACAAACCCACGAGGTGAATCTTTATTACAATTTATTATGGCAAACAATTTGGACATATTAAATATAGGCAATAAATCCACTTTTGTAAATAGTAGACGAAAAGAGGTACTAGATATAACACTAGCTACAACCTACGTTGGAAGCAATGTTATCCACTGGCATGTATCTGAGGAAATGGGTTGCTTAGATCATAGACACATAAACTTCACGATAGGGGGACATGAACCTACTTTAAGGCAGACCTGGAATCTACCTTGATAGGGACAAAGCGAAAAATAAACAACACACACGACCTAGAAATAACAGCGGAACAAATACAAGATGCCATTATTTCTGCGTACAATGAAAACTGCCCACTGATGATAAGAAAGTACTCGAGAAATGTGCCCTGGTGGAACGATGAACTCACCAAACTGAAAAATAGGGCACGGAGAGAATACAACAGGGCGTCATCGAAAAGGAAATCATACAAGAAGGCCCTTACCGAATACAACAAGGCATTGAGGAAAGCTAAAAGAGATTTATTACGAGGCAGCCAGACTCCATGAGATTCTTTCGAAAGAACCTCAATCACAAATATTTACTTTAAAGAAACCCACAGGAGATCACACAAGAACGGCAAATGAGACCATGAGGGAACTACTCAGGGTACACGGAAAGAAGAAGAAGAACGTTAACGCAGTTTTAAAAAAGTCAATAAATTAAAAAAAAATATTATAAATAAATTAGAAAAAATAAGAACATTACCATCAAAAAAAGAATTTGATTCTAACAAATTATATAAGTTAGTATTTCACGTTTAGAAATTATATAGATCAACACCTTAAAAGTTATGTTTAAAATAATAATAGCAGCATTAATTCTAACTTTATAAAAAAAGTGTTATATTTGCCAAAATATTTATAATTATGCAATTGTCTGATTTTTCTTTTACCAGTATATTTTGGAAAAAATTTCACCAAGACTCTTTGTTCATTCTCCTATAGGATAAACGCTCATATATTTTCCCAATACAAAAAAAACATGTTTATTTTGTTCTCCCAATAATAAATCGTTAAAAAAATGTCTAAAGTTTATTTGCTTTTTAATAAATCAAAATCACATTTTACCGGAGCTTATTTATTTGCCGACTACCAACTATGATGGCAAGTTTTTAAGGCCAAAATATCTACTATGGAACAATACTGCACTGTGTTTGGATAAATTAGAACTTAAAAATTTATTAAATTTCTTCTTTTTCCCCGTATTAACAGTTTTCTAATTTACCCATTTTATTTTATGATTTTGCTATAATGCAAAAAATATTTACAATAAAAAATTTCCAACAAAATAACTTTAAAAGATATAAAATGTTCTCTTTTACTCTTTTTTACAGGATATAAAAGTAAAGTAAATAAATATATTACCTGTTCTACCGTAATGCACTTTTTTATCAAGTTATTTTTTAAAACTTTTTTAAGTAAAGAGTAAAAGGATAAAGGGTATACATAATTTTGCACTTCTTTTCTTAAATGAGAAAATAATGTAGGCTTATTATACTTTTATCCAATAGAACTGTTACTACAAACTTTGTATAAAAGCTTTTAATAACAGTTTTAGGGCAATCGTCATAAATTTAAACCTGTCATTAATCAAAACTTTATAAATGAATGAATTATGTATGTTGTAAAACTTTGAGGCATATTAGCATATTAACCATGAATACCAAAAATCTAAACATATATTTTAAAGGTATAGTCAACTTAGTCGGGGACTGTTAAACCACCCAGAATAGCTGCTAAAACAAGATATTCCGTAAAGGGTAGA
This sequence comes from Listronotus oregonensis, assembly GCA_019359885.1. Taxonomy (NCBI): domain Eukaryota; kingdom Metazoa; phylum Arthropoda; class Insecta; order Coleoptera; family Curculionidae; genus Listronotus; species Listronotus oregonensis. The sequence continues at coordinate 44,255 of JAHBCN010000401.1, read as the reverse complement.
TTTATCTACCACTAGTTCGGGAGGCCACCACAAAAAAGCAAGCCAATAAGAGGTACGCATGAAACAATTTTTTGTATTACTATAAAATAAAGTCAATTCAAAGCCGCACTGCTGCCTTAGCTCAGCGGGTTCAAATAGCATTTTTTTTTACCTAAAAAAAATCCTGAAAAATCGATTTTTTCAATATAACTCGAAAACTATTAATTTTAGGAGAAAACGGTATGTAATCAAAATTAATGGTCTAATAAAACTACGTCTTTTTTTTATAAATTTTTTTGTAGCCCTTAAAGTTTTTAAGATATTAATGATTTAAATTTAAAATAAAAATGCAAATGTTTTAAAAACTAAAAGAGTTACAAAAAAAATACCAACTCCGATCCATCTAAAAATTGATTTAAAATGTTTTATTTTTCACTTTTTTTTTGGTAAAAAAATTCAATAAACGCACTGAGGTGAGGCAGCAGTGCTGCTTTGAATTGAGTATAGTTCATAATAATATAAAAAATGTTTCATGCGTATCTTTTATTGGCTTGCTTTTTTGCGGTGGCCTCCTAGACTACACCGTATTGAACTGCCCAAAAGCTTTTAGAATTTCTGACAAGAAAGTAACCAATATTTTTATTTTAACTTGTAAGATTATATCTAGTTTTGGGGTAGTGTTCAAAGATTTTTTTGTTTATTTAGTCCCATTTATTTAATTTATCGTAATGGCGCATGTCTATTTTAACACAGTTAGTGGGTATGGAATGATTTAAATTCATGTGCCTTTTATTTATTTTTTTAATAAGGTTTCCACATCAAAGTAGATAAAAATACAAAGTTGCAAAATTACCTTAACCAAAGACATTTATAGTTTTCACTATAGACGCACAAAACAATGCTAAATTTTTGGTAATAGGTTTGCAGGGCTGGGACTCTGTAAAAATATAAGGAAAGGGAAAGTCAAAATAAGGATCACATGTCCTTGTTGCCCTTAAAGGTAACTCATAAGTTTGTCACTGTTTTGAAAGAGATAGAGAAAAGGAATGTCAAAAAATTTGCTTACAGGATCGGGCCTCAGGCTCGCTAATTCGAGCGGGTGTCGATCAGGAAAAAGTACGTTTACATTCTGTTATATAAACAAACACTATTGCCAAAGCTATAACACTGATAACAATAATTGGAAATTATTTATGTCAAAAATAACCCAAATTTGTTGTAATAATGATAATTACTTTTTTTTGCTGTATTATTTTAAAATTTTAATTATGCAAATGTTTAATTTGGATATACAGGGTGTCCTGATAAGTTTGTCCTCCGGCGATATCTCGAGAACCCTTCGTCGCATAGCTTTCGGAAAAAAATATTTATAGTAAAACCAGCCTCGAGAAAATGCTGGAAATTATTTTCAAGTTTCTAATTCTACCGCTAGAGGGCGTAAAACTTAAAACAAAATTGAAAACATGGATCATTTAAAAATATGCCCTATTAACTTATGTCGTTGATAGTTTTCTTACAAACCATGTAAAATAAGAAAATTTATTTCTTCTTAGCGTTTTTCCCTAACCTTTTAAATACAGGAAGAGGGGAGGAGCAAATGTATATTTTTTAAAAAATTAAATAACCTTTTTTCGGCTTAACTGATTTTGATAAACTAGGTCTCGTTTAAAAGAGCTTTTACGAGGGCTTAAGATAAAATATTGGTAAAATTAATTTATTTTTTTGTTTTATCCCTTGGGACTGATTTATGTCAAAGCTATAAATTTTGTCAATTTTTTCGAAAAATTTAAATACAATGATATTATTATTATAAGCCCATTAAAAGGAGCATAAAAAAGTCAAGATACTACTGACTAAAATTAATTCTCGAGTTATTGCCAAAAAACTGCACAACTCGTATCCTTTCCTATTTTAAGCTGTCAGATAAACAACGCGGCGTTTTTATGAAGAGTGCCGGGACTTCAAAAATTATAGAAAACAGGGACGTCAAAAATGACAAGTGCATTGTTTGTCAAACCTGATAATTTTAGATTTAGATCTTGTTTATCGTTATTATTAGTAGTAGTGTTGTTAATTGTTATTAAGTAATTTTAAATTATGTCTTATTTTACTACCGAGGCTCGGTAGTAGAATAAGAGGCTATGTTCGCCGTTTATTTCGAAAATTTTTAAAATGCCTTTATTGCTGAAAGGCAATATGCCATAAGATATTCCGAAAGACGGCATTTTAATAAAAAAGTGTTTAGACGTTTGACAACCCGTTCAAGAGAAACAGGAAATGTGCATCCTATTCTAGCACAATGAAGATACAATTAGCGAGCCCATAGGTAATAATAGATCAGCTATTATTATCAACATGCCGTGTAATTATGAATATTAAATTGATGATATACAAATAATAAGAATATTATTAATATTATTTAATATTCATAGAAATGGTTTTTGTTGTCATGGCATTCTCGATAGAAACGCCGTTTTGTTTATCTAATCACTTAAAAATAGGAAAGGGTACGAGCAATGCAGTTTTTCTGTAATAAGTCAAGAATTAATTAAGATATCGAGATGCGGTTTTTACCAGTTTCTTGACTTTTTTATGATCTTTTTAATGGGCTAATAGTAATAACATCATGGTATTTAAATTTTTCGAAAAAAATTGACAAAATTTATAAGTTTGACACAAATCAGCCCCTAGGGACAAAACAAAAATATAAATAAATTATACCAATATTTTATTTTAAGTAAAAGCTCTTTCACACGAGACCTAGTTTATCAAAATCGGTTAAGCCGAACAAAAAGTTATTTAATTTTTTAAATGTACATTGACCCCATTTTGACAGGTAGGAACGTTAAGAAATTATTTTACAGTTTAAAACTATTAACGACATAAGTTAATATGGCCTATTTTTAAATTATCCGTCTTTTCAATTTTGTTCTTAGTTCTACGCCCTCTAGAGGGGGAATTAGAAACTTAAAAATAATTTCCAGCTTTTTCTCGAGGCTGGTTTTACCATAAATATTTTTTTCCGAAAGCTATGCGATGAGGTGTTCTTAAGATATCGCCGGAGGACGCCTTATCAGGAAACCCTGGTTGTATGTCTTTGTATATTTGTCTATTTAAAATTAAACATAAGGCTTTTGAATTTGACAAATAAATGTTATAAAAAAATGAACACATTGTTAAGGGCTAGTTTAGTGAATGTACGTAAGAAAAAAATGTAATATTGACAAATATCTCTAGAGATTTTAATAATTGCACCTAAAAACTTTAGTAGGAATATACATTTTAATGTCTTATTATTACCTCTACAGAGAAAACACAACCCAGAAACAACACCACGATATGCAAGACATCAAATAAAAATAAAGGTTATTAAAGTCTAGAAAACTAGTCATTAATGTATTATTAAATTGTTAAAAAGAATCAATCGGATAGTTCGATTTCTTAGTTATAAATGAATAATAATTGTTGTGAAAAAAATAAAAAATATAAATTGAAAAATTCTAAATAATAGTTAACATCGTGTATTCCATTAACTATAAATATTTTCTTAATTAAATTTTAATTTTCCAAAGTAAAAAAATAACATAATTATTTTTTTATCATTATACACCAAAAAAAATTTTTCATTATTACAACAAATTTGGCCTATTTCCCACAGAAATGATCTAAATAACTGTTACGATTGTTATAGCTTTGGCAACAGTGTTTGTTTATACAGCAGCGTGTATTAGTATTTTCACTCGATGGACGCCCGTTCGAGCAAGCAAGCGTTCAAACCTCAGACGAAAGAAAGAAATGACTTAACATTTAATTCATAAGTGACACTTTGTTTTGTCCCAGAAATTATCAATAAAATCATATAAGGGGAAAAAGGATAGAAGATAAATTAGGACTGATCAAGGCAACATTGTACCGAGCCTTGCAGTTTCGACCAGTGGCGTATGGTTTATGTTAGAAGTTTCGATTAGATATAAATTTATCAAAAATATTAATAGTAGTATTTAAAAAAATAAAATTAATGATGGTTTAACAAAAACGAAACGTCGTACCGAAAATCTCTCATCGCTGTTTTGTAGAGCTTAAAAAGTGGCCATAAAAAGTGTCTTTTATTTTTCCATATCTCTTTAAATAACGTCAGAAAAAAATATAAACGAAATCGGCAAATTTCGGTTTTTTCCGGATATCTCCGGAAGTATTCGGAATTTTACAACTTTCTAAACGGCATGTTGTTAGGCACCTAAATGCGCAACTTTGCAATAATTTAACCGACTTTGTATCTTTTACGGTTTCCAAGATCCCCATGCATGTACTCGAATGTGTGGAATCCTGTATAAGGATGATCACGTGACTTTTTTTAGCTGTCAAATTTGATTTTTTTTTTCAGAAAATCGCAAAATGAAGCATTATCTTTCAAAATTTGGAAAAATTGTATTGTCAAGTTGCAAGTATATGGTGGGGACAGCTAAATTGATTGCAGCTCTCGCTGTGGTCAAATTTTTCGATAAATCATGCACCCAATTATCCATGGATATGTCTTCATCCCTAAAAGTTAATTAAATTAAAAACATATTTACATTAAAACCTTTAGAAAACTTTTGCTGATTTTGTAAGACCATATTTGCTTTATTAATTACATACCCTTTCACTTTCCTAGGGGGAGTCTCAAGTAAAGTGGAGTCGGAGCTAAAAAATACAGTTATATTAATTAAGTTAAAAAATGAATGGGTCAAAAAAATTGTACTTGTTTTAAACATAAAAGCTCAAACGTTATTAGATAGACCTACACCAAAGAAATGATGCGTTTTTTAAATCAAGATCCAAAGTTTACGAAGTTTCGTAAATATACAAAACAACGTCAACAATAATTTGAATGTATTAGTCTATATTAATTACCTTCCATCAACAGATTGATTGTCAAATATATGATGTGAAATTTTTGGGATGGCTCCAGGCCTTAAATATTTGCTATTGTTTGCCTTAACCAAAATATCCTGTGGATCAAAATGGTCCGAGCATAGCACAGGGTGCTTTGGTAAATGTTGTCCCTCTTCAATTCCCACAAGAGAAAACTAAATATTTCTTATCATTGGATCTGAGGGAAACCTATAATATTAGATGATCATTTTGTATAATGTATAATTTCTCCCACAATATTATAAACCTACTGACAAACTAATAAATTCGATAATATTCTAATAAAAATAATAAAACAAGTACAATGAATACATTACTTTTGGTCTAGTTACTTTTCTTCAGGCTATTGTAAATCTACGCCACTGACCTTGGTAAAAACATCGCCTAGCAAACAGAACCTAACTTACCTATGAAAAGACACATCTTCGTGTAAATAGTCCAATTTTTTACACAAAACACATTCACGCACCATTTTAGAGTTTTTAATATAAATTTGTAAATAGTTTTAACAAATAGTTTTAATAAAAACACCACAAAGCGCTTAAGAAAATCCAGGGCAACGTCGCACTACACCTAATCAAGTTCATTCCATTTATCAACGGACAGGTTGTAAAATTCCTACGCGCGTTGAAGCGGCATTGCCACATTCCGCCTGCGAAATTTCCTTTGCGGGCGAAATGTAGCAATGCGAAACGTATTTAACCAAATAAAAATAAATAAAAAATGGTTTATGTAGCAAAATTATCTTTAAATTATTTATTTTTTAAAGCCAAATTTAGTAATCTATTTATTATTATGCCCATTTTTTATTATAAATATAGAACTTAAAGGCAATTTTATTTAGAAATGTTTAAATTCACTTCAAGCTGGCAACAGAAAGTATCAACTTTAGTTACGCGTTACGTCCTTTTTCAATGTCTGACCGTAAGTTCGTGTTAATCGTGTTATCTTTACTATTCAAAAATCTATGGTTCAAACCTATTACCAAAAATTTTGCATTGTTTCGTGTGTCCATAGAAAAAACTCTAATTTTGTCTTTGCCTTAACATTACTGTTTATAGTTTCATCGAAAACAAAAAACAATACAATTTTTGCGCAAAATATTCGCAACGCAAAAGATATGTAGGAACGTTTTTTTTTTTAATTGAACAAATGATTTATTTAATTCTTATACATAAAGAACGACATACCGCAACATTTGCTATAAAAATTACCCGCAATTTAATAATTTTATAAATTATAGTCACCCAGTTTACAGTGGAGCACATAAAGTATTTTACAGTGTGTCTACTTAAGTTGGAATCATATGGAAAACTTTTTGTTATTAAGTTTACGATAAAAAGTTATTCCTGATTAAAAGTTCTACATGGTCCAAGCTTAAAATGCAACCATTAGATATCAATGTTTTAAGCCGTATACGAGGTTTGTCAAAAAATATAAATTTTACTTAGGATTAAAGTACCTTTATTTTTTACAATACAAGAAGGATGTTACAAAGTAAAGTTATTAATTGTTCTGGCTTAATACAATTTAACTTAATCTAGGATGCACTGACACGAAATATTTGACATTGTGTGTCAGGGTTATATCGTTTAAAAAATTACAGTAAAAAAGGCAAACTTACTAAATCCTAAAGAAAAAATAAAAAAAAAATAGAAAAATTATTAGAAAATAATCACTAATTCTAAATTTTCTTGCTAAATAGCTATAATTGCATATTTGCATATACATGAATATAACTTTTGATTAAAAATAGCTTTACTTTATAACATTCTTCTGTACTGTAAAAAATAAAGAACCTTTATCTTGAGTAAAATTCATATTTATTGACAAACCTCGCATACGGCTTAAAAAATTGATATCTAATGGTTGCATTCTAAATTTTGGACCATGTAGAACTTAAAGCATTTTACAGTGTGTCTACTTAAGTTGGAATCATATGGAAACTTTTTTATTATTAAGTTTACGATAAAAAGTTATTCCTGATTAAAAGTTCTACATGGTCCAAGCTTAAAATGCAACCATTAGATATCAATGTTTTAAGCCGTATACGGGGTTTGTCAAAAAATATAAATTTTACTTAGGAGTAAAGTACCTTTATTTTTTACAATACAAGAAGGATGTTACAAAGTAAAGTTATTAATTGTTCTGGCTTAATACAATTTAACTTAATCTAGGATGCACTGACACGAAATATTTGACATTGTGTGTCAGAGTTAGTTCGTTTAAAAAATTACAGTAAAAAAGGCAAACTTACTAAATCCTAAAGAAAAAATAGAAAAAAATAGAAAAATTATTAGAAAATAATCACTAATTCTAAATTTTCTTGCTAAATAGCTGTAATTGCATATTTGAATATAACTTTTAATTCAAAATAACTTAACTTTATAACATTCTTCTGTATTGTAAAAAATAAAGGTTCTTTTCTCTTGAGTAAAATTCATATTTATTGACAAACCTCGTATACGGCTTAAAAAATTGATATCTAATGGTTGCATTCTAAATTTTGGACCATGCAGAACTTTTTATAAAAAATAACTTTTTTTCGTATGCTTACTAATAAAAAAGTTTTCCATATGGTTCCAATTTAAGTAGACATACTGTATAAAACGATTCCATTTTTTTAAAAGCGTTTTTGTGCTACCAGTAGCATACTTTATATCTCCCTTAATTTTTTGGGATACGTTTATAATTGCCCTGTATATTTTATTACATCTTATAATATTACATCTAACTATCTATCTACCAGTTTTAATCAAAACAACTAAGAATGTTTTATATTCTTCTTAAAGTGGGGCTACCTTATAAAATGGCTTAATGTTTTATTAAGTAATTTTTGATATTTAATATATCAGACTGCTCAAGAACTTATTTTTTGTAGTTTCTTTTTTGTGGTTTATTAAAGACCAAAATTTAACTAATGAAGATTTTTTTAAACTTCATAAATAATTTACACAAATCCTTACAAAATATTATTCACAGCGACATGCTTTTTACATTTTTTTTCTATAAAAACCCTTTTTTAATTTTGTACTTCGTTCTTACGTCTTTCTAACAGGATAATCGATTTTTATTTATACCACAAAATAGCGAGTAAAGTATTAGTACACTTCGTGCTGTCAGAAACCGAAAGATAGTCTTTAATTATGTCTTACATTCACTCTACTGCTAATAATCCTGCTTCTTTCTCACATTGGTATTGACGTCAAGAAAAAGCCTTTAATTTCGTTCTTTACGTTGCTTTTAATGATGCTTAAGTAGTAATTTAAACAAAATTAAAATTTACATGTAACTCATAGATTATTTTAACATTGCCTTATGCAACTATTTTTATAATAGTTTAAAATATGATACCACATTAAACTATTTTTTTACACAATGTGTAGTTAATATTTATTGAACTCAATAATATATACTTAATTTGTATTTGGTTTGCTTTACATACTTACTTTTATAATAATATAATATATTTATTATGTAATAACATCATATGAACATAATAATATACTTATAATAACAGAATACACTAAATATTGGCAGAATGTATGACACACATTGGGTTTACCTAACAAAGTTTGTTTCATAATAGATATAGGTATGATAATAAACTTATTGTATATTTTTTAAATATTTAGTATACATTAAACTTATTTTTTGATGTCACGTGTTAACTAACCTAATATGGTGTTTAAAATCTACGTTTCTTATTATAACATAGCCAAAACGTAATAGTAATAATACTTATAATAATCAACTTTTCTAATTATTTATGACGCATATCCATTTTTTAATGACTAATGCAAAAATTATTAAATATTTATTACATGTAATTACAATGCCGAATTAACCACGTAGCAAGAGTAACACTTGCTAAACTTAAAACCACTCATTTCTGCCTGAGCGTAATTTTTTAGTGAAACTGAGATGTGGTATATTGAATTTACTTAATGACACAAAAACGTGGAACGTTACAACTTTTGCTACTAAGACAATCCACGTCAGACAATCGGTAACCGACTTGTACTTTCCTTTATTTTAATTTTTCATAACCATTTCGTAATCCTAACATAGTAAGATCATTACCAAATACATAAAGAGCAATACATAAAATAAACTATTTCCAGAACCAAAGAAGCTTAAATTCCAAGGGGCGAGAGTCTCACGCGTGTTTTTTTTATTCTAAGGTTGGGTACCCTACTCCTTATCGGTAAAATTGACACCAGACCAATGAATAGATGACGGTATCAAAAGCTGCACTAATAAATATCAATTAACATAAATGTCTACTAGATAAGTTAGCTTAAAATTGTTAGAATTGTGGCAAAAAATATGAGCGATAATTCATTTGATTTGAAATCTAATATTGAGAAAGACATTTTTTTCTGGAAATCAATATTTTAATTTGTTATTATTAATAAACCTAAACAAAAAAAAGGGTCTTAGTTTTTTGGTCGAAAATCGGGAAAATATTCTTAGAGAGGAAATTTCTTTGAAAAAATATTTATTTAATATTGAAAATAGGGTTACGCGTGATTGCTGTCGCACGGGCGCGCCTTCATTAGAAAGATATAACCTATAAAATATTTTTTTTTAGTGTAAAATATTAATATCCAAACATTAAAAGACAGCAAGTCCGTTGGAAAAAAAAAATTCATTGATTTTTTAAGAATTTAAAAAATTATAAATCTACTAATTTTTACCCTAAACCTGAAACCACAGCAGATCAAGCTCCCCAAAGCTGCACTAAAAATGTTTAGGTTTGTACTGAAAAAAATTAGTTGGAAAAAAGTCGTAACTAATAAATCGGTTTAGAAAGTCCATATCACCGTAATCTTTAAGGCAATTGTTTCTGCTTTTATGTTAAATTTAAACATAAAGTTATACAATATACAAACTGAAAAACAAAATTTATATTTGTTTTAATTATAAAAAGGGGATTTTATTATTTTTAAATTTTTTAAAATCAAACATTTGGACAATACATGCCCAACTTAGCACAATTTACCCTTGGTTTTTTTAACATTTATTTGATTTTAATGGAAGTTAGTTAAAAAAAAGTCAGATTAATTAGATCCTTAATATTTTCTTTTTTCAGCTTTACTTACAAATAATTATATGATTATTGTTTAGAGAAAACCACAAGTAAATAAAAAGCATCATTATAACATAGCTAGGAAAGCGTTAATGATTTTTATTCGGCTTATCAACGATTACCTAGTGATTATAATGTTTATTGGCAGCTATTTTTGATTCTATTTTCTAGAACTAATATATTAGTTTGCAATAAGATATATTGTACAATTAGGGAAAGTCATTAGGATTACTGTTCTGAAAATCTAAATTTAAGGCTTTTCCACTGCTGTGGGCAAAATCAATAGGTATTTAAGTCTTACTATTAGCATTAGCAATTTTGTATTGTAACGAACTTTAAAAATATGTGTTTAAGTTACCGGATTGTAGGAAGTTATGATCATTTAATTTAATTTAATAATTAATTTTAATAAATTACCCTAGTTTTTCCTCATTTCGACGACTATTTCTAAGGGTCCTAAATGGTCTAGTGTCAACAATTTTGCACTTTTCTTGTTGTATTAAAAATCTTTTAGCTAATTCCAGACTTTTTATTTATTTCACCTTTCCGGTAAAGGGAGACAAAATCATTTACACAGTTACTCAAAATTCGAATGTAGTACTGTTTACTTGATGACAGTGGCAAGTAAAGAGTTACCATAGTTACGTTTTATGTTGTTATCATACTTACGTGCCTTTGTAAACTGGATTGGTAACAAGAAGGGGTAAAATGACGATAGTGTTTTGTACGGTGTCGAGAAGCAGTATTTAGAAAAATTACCTCCTATACCCTATTTTTATTAATCTCTTTGAAAAGCAGGTTTTATATTTTAAGAAAAATAACTTTAAAACATATTTACAATAACAGATAGAAGATAGCAGACCGCCACAGGACTAAGAGGTTATGGTAAATAATGTCTTAAAAAAATACCCCGTTATATTCTTAGAACAAAGATTTTCTACATCACTCTGTAGATTTAAAACCAAGAGAGCAATGACATATTTGACACAGATATTATATTATTTTGACTAAAAGTAGAATACTTATGTTAAAAATGCAACACACAACTTTAATAGCAGCTTTAATACCTCCTGAAAGAATCAAAAATGGAACATCGTTTGTATGTATTACCTAATATATAGTCTTTAACGACTTAGCAACAATTTTAACCAGTACGTACGTTTATAGTTTATAAATTAAAGTACTACCAGAGAGAGATTATCCGACAGACTTTTTTTTGTAATGTAGAAATTGTAAAACTTGAATATTTAAAGACGTATTAAAGAGTAATTTGTTACGATTATTATTTTTTTTTAAAAAATATTTTGTAGAAATAATATTATAATATTAGTGGTTAAGCACGTTTTGTTGAAATAATTAATTAAATTCCATCTTTTCTCAGGTCTTAAAACATCTCTCTAAATATTACTAAGCCTTTTTGCAAAACAGTATTTGCAATCTTAATTAAAGCTTTGAAATTGTAATTACAGAAATAATCCCCTTAAAATTATGCTATTGGGTATGAAACAAAACAGGATTAGGTTCTTTGGAAATTAAAATCAGTTATAAGCGATATTGAACTGTTAATATTTTATGACAGACTTAGTAAGCATTAATTATTATTAAATGTATGCCGTCGAACGTTTAAAATAAAACATGTTTGGGTTATTATTATTGTGTTAACCTCTTTTTTTGTTAGGACTGGTAATTTTTTTCAGACGTCTAAACGAAAATCTTTTTTACAGTTTTTTTTAGACCAAAATTACCTTACTGACTCAATTAAATTTCGGTAAACAGTTAATTTTATTGTGCTACCCGTTTAAAATATATGTTAAAATTTGTTTTAATTTATATAATGGATAGTGCCTATAAATAAATTAATACATCTGTCTACATTTTCATCATCATGTATGGGGCACCCTTTTATTTTTGAATTGAGTAAAGTTTGTATAGTATAGATTATTATTTATAGTAGAAACCTGTAAAATGACTTTTTCCTTTATTAATTAAGTATATGTGTTCTTTTCATGTTCTGTTTCTTGTTTTAAGCTTTATTTTTGTAAAAAAGACTGATCTTGTTATTTAACATCGAGCAACTTTAAAACTGAGAATTTAAGTTTTTATTTTAAATTTTTTAAGGAAGTTTAACTTTTTTATAGTGTATATTATTAATATTTTTGGTATATTTTTGATGTTTTTGCAAACCGTACAAATTCAAAATTTAACTTAAGCACAAGAAATAATTTTAGAAAAAATATATGTTTATAATTTGTTATACAGTAAATTTGAAATGCTTTTGGGTGATTTTTTTTAGTATTTATTTTTATTTTAAAATGTATTATGTCTTAGCTCCTTTTAATTATACAAAAGAAGTTACTGAATTATTTTTTGAATATATTATACTCGTATTTTATGCAAAAGTTCTCCAGGCTTTGTTCAATTTTATTTGGGTTACAGCATGAAACGGTTTGTAATATGTGTCTCATTTTATAGTAATATTACCATGTATACCCTAAATTTATATTTAAAAAAACTATTGCCTTAGTATATAAAAAAGTCACCCCTTGAAACATTTTCAACTTCGCAAAAAGTTTGTATAAAAGGCCGAATAAGAACATCGTCTTTATCAAAAACTTGTGATTTAACTTTGTAATTACTTAAATTATTTGATTCCCGAGGAAATGATATTTTTAAGTTAAAACATTCGTACAATGTAATTTCGTTAAAAAGAAAAGTTAGTTTCTTATAAGTGATGACAATAAAATTGTCATTTTCTGGTTAAAGCTTTAAAGAAGAGAACTCTAAGAATCACGTTTTGTGTAAGGCCAAAATTGAAACAGAAAAGGGATTAAAAAGATAATGAATGAGTTGAGGTAAGCCATACTTTAACAATAAAGCGTTTTTAAATCATCCATATTTAATTCGCCCGTTGCTGTAAAAAATGCATATAATAGCTATTTACAATTGAAGTACGTTTATAAACATGATTACAACAACAAGTAGTGTAAAAGATTAGAATGACAAGGTCGTAGAACGAGTCGTTCTAATTACACGAATAGTGTAGCCACGTTTGAACGCACCTGTTAGGTACAACGCTTTATCTACATCCCGAAAATAAGTAAATATTGTTTTAATTTTCCGTTACTATTTGTCCACCTTTAAAACCTTTAATTATGATGTTTGTTACATTTTTTAATTCTAACTGTGAGCAACTGTCACGTGCTTTAGAATATGGTTATAAACGTCATTTACCAGGTAGGCGTTTCCTTTGGTATTAAAAATGCAGAGGGGTAGTTTTTTCAAACTCTCAACCAGGATTTTTTTATAAACATATTTATTTTAGTAGTTTTAGAGTTGGAAGGCCCTTTCGGTCTTCGGGCTTATGATATACCTTGTCCTACCCTTAACTAATTCTTAATGTCTTTCATCAGTAGAGACTACTCCAACCCTGCTCCTAAAGAGCTTATCCCTATTTGGATTTCTTGTCGGTGTGGCGGTCTTATTATTAAAGATTATTAAAGAGTGCAAATTGTCACAGTCTAGGTTAATATTGGTAAGAATAAGGCCTCTCTACGAACCCACATCCTTATCAACCCGCCTGCCTCCCGGTGTTCGTTCACCGCCAGGAAATGTGACTTACAATTAATGAAAATTTATAAGGTAATGTATCGGAGAGTAATATTGTGTTTAAAAATTAAGTCTGATGTGCAAATTCTGGTTTAAAGGAGACTATATAGGGTGTTATTGTTAAGTGTATGTATTATGTTCAGCAACGCTGATCTCTAATCAAGAAGTAGTTAAGTATCGGAAAGGCAGTTTAAAAAAAGATTAGACAGATCTAGCTTTAACACGGTAAGAAAAAGCTTTTCATCGGTAATAAGTGCTTTACATAGTTTCACAAGTTATAGACTCAGTATTAATAAATTAGTTCTAAACGACGATACATTGCTTTTTAACTGCTAAAAAAATTTCATAAGAACCTAAATTCTTACTGTGCTTTTGAAAAGTTTTTCGCAAACACTAACCCTTAATTTGGCGATTATATTCACCATAAAATCACTAATAAGTGTTTCTCCAATGCAACACAAACACTAATATTTTCAATAATTTTTAATTAATCAATGATTTGACATAAATTAAAAACTAAAAAATTAATTGATACAACTTACATATGTAGGTAGTACAGAATATTACAGAATAAATACTAGAAAGTTGAAAAATCAATTAAAAATTTTAAAAATTAAAAATTAAAACCTACACGTCTGAGAGAGAGCAAGTAAAAAATCAAAAATAGCAAATATTAACCACTGCTTCCATTTTCTAATTTATTTATGTTAACTAATTGAGTTTGAATAATTCTACAAACTATTATTAACATTTTTTTAAAAGCTTAAAAATTAAGAATAACAAGCAATTAGGGTTATTAAACTTTACAAAATTCTTAAATTTTGGCAAAAATTCTAAATTGACAAAAACTGCTTATTATTAGATTATAAATCTTAATAAATCCAAATAATTTTAGGTTATGTTGGATTAGTAATAACAGTTCGAAAAAGTCTTTAGAAATTAAAATTTTGACACCATTGGGGTTTTTCGATCCGTTTCAGGATGGTGCTTTTTATTAAACAATCTTTAATCTGATTTAAAGGAGTTCACTTTGCAAGGTTAAATCTAAAGGTATTATTTGGCAAATGGCTACGTAATAAATCTTTTAAGTTCTATCCCAAGCTACTTTTGTCTAACATTATGGAACAACTGGACTTCGCGCTCGGTGGCATCGAAAAGATTATTTGCCAGAAGAGCTTTCTTCTGAAAAATGATAGAGCCTATTCCAATTCTCCCGGGTTACGTTTTAGGCAGATAGTCACCCCGCGAAGCTACTCTTATTAATCTTAAATCAAAAAACTACACCGAATCGCAACATCTCCTATTTTTGCAAACACTTTTTGAGATTAAAGCAAGTTTACCTCACACCAACTGGCTTGTAATAGATGTTGAGTAATTACAAAAATCAATCTTCTCTTTCACCTGCTGTGTGTAATTGCAGGGTATATTTCTGGAGATTGATTGACTAACCAATAGACTTGAGGCCTGGCTTTCGAGCACCAGGGAGTCGCAGATGTTATCTTGATATAATTGAAGTTTAGCTATAGTTATGTCAACGTATTGCTAGAACGCGTAATTTTATCTTAAAAGGTTCTGATCAGTCACAGAATTCTTGTAATGCGTAAAATTACCTTTTTGTAGCAGGGGTCCCACCTATGAATCAAGATTTTCAAATTCTACAACTTCTTTTTTGATAAATAACTTCTAAAATCTTAGGTGATTTTAAAATTTCCTTAATATTTCATTTAAAATAAGTAAAAGATTTTTTTTTCTATTGTAGTTTTTAGATCTCGATGTTTTCCTGAGCCAAAAGTTATTCTCAAGCTTTTTTGCGGATGTTTCTATTCCTTACTTTTTTATTTATTAATATTTTTGAATAAACTAATATTTAAAATATAGCTTAACTTTTAAGCCCTAAGATGTACAAAAAGAAATAAAAATGTTCTTAAGTTTTTTCCAAATAAGTGTCTTTCCTTGAAAACGGTAAATAAATTTTAAATTTAAAGAATTTAATAAATGTTTTAATATTAAATTTGAAAAAAGATATATGTAGATAATTAGGCAAATTTAAGTAAAATAAATGATATTTTTCTCGTGAAAAAACTGATTTTTACGCCATTTGTCGCCTTACGTGCTATGGAATCAATATTGCCAAAAAAGTCGCGTTCAGAATATGAAAAAATCTTAAACCAGTTTTTAACATGGGTGATGGCAAAAAGGTAAAAAATCACTGCATTGAAAAACTCATTTTAGCATATTTTAAGAATCTTTACGAAAATACAGCGTATCAAGTCTGTGGACGTTTTATTTTATGTTGCGAGCCATTATTTTCCTAAAAAAGAACCTTGATATAATTAATACGTCTAAGTCATTGCTTCCCTCAAAAGGAGATCTAGAAAAAAATTTTAATAGAAAAGTTCCTAAAAATAGCTGATAAACAAATTTTGCGTATAAAGGTAAAAAATTACCATATTTTATCCTTATAGCACGTTTATGCTAACGTATGCGTTTTTTAGGTTGCATTGATAAGTGGAATAGCAGGGGCGTGCAAAAAGGACAAATTAACTAAATTACGTATTGAAAATGCAACTAAGGAAGGGGCCCATTTTTAGGTAAGACTGCCAAACAAGCAAAGAGGGTTTTGCGTAACAACCAGAGGTATATAAGATGTTAAATTGGTGGAAATCGTATACAGGATACATTTTTCGAAAAATGTGTCCTGTATGTTTCTATATATATCACTATTTTTAGGGTTTTCCTTTAAATACTGATATAATAAAGGTCAAGTTCCTATCCTAATATCGTCCCTTAGCTTACAACACCGCTCAAGTCGAAAATTGGCGGTTTTCACATTTTAATGCCTTTAGATAGAGCTGCCCATTTCGCGTCTAACCATTGGTCGCATGATATAGATTTCAGCCGTAATTTGAAAAGTAGTGACAGCGCTCAAGTCGTTTGGCCCCTCAACACCGCACAAGTCGTTAGTCTGTCATACAGCTCCATCACACATATAAAGAGAATTGTGAGTTAGAGGGTAGAGAATGCCTTGGCCGTAAATTATTTGACAAATTATATTTGAAACTCAATCTGAGCCTCTTCAGCACCCTAAGAAAGACCAGTGTGACGTTTGTTGCAGTGATTAAATCTGGAAACATTACGGATGAAGAATACGCTTAAAAAGTTTTGAAGATCGAGCCAGAAAAGAGAAAGATACTGACAACGGTATTGCACAGTCCGGAGCTTGTCACGTATTTACACTAGATGTTAAATCAGTAAAATTGGCTCCGTATCTTCAAGCCAGTAGGGTAGGTTTAAAGTGAGTGGGTATAACACCCTTCCACCGCGATCGATCGGTCTATTGTAGCTATTTATTATAAAACTAAATTATGCGTCCATAATTTTACATTATACAATGTAGCAACTAGGGAAGTAATGTGTTATTGGTTTCAATGAGTCAAATAACACGCTTGAAGCCTCTGTTTTTGCTTTATGCTTGGTAGACCATTTAGAAAAGGTTTTGAGTCAGAAATCATTGCCTGTGATTTTATATTCCGATGGCTGTTGTACTCAAAACTGCAATGTTACCTAAAGCAAGCATGATGAATTGGTTTATAGATCTATACGGCCTGATAAAAAAAAGGTGACCCATTCGTTACAGATGTACGTATGCTAGAATAGAGACCAAATGGCACAGTTTGGTATAAAATTGGTTTTGATGACGAGCTTCAGCAGTTGCCAGATCGTCCCATGCCACTTAACAGCATTAAACAAATAAATAACCAGCAGAAATTGTATGTAGCTAGAATACCAATTACAAAACGGAAGTATAATTTGCCCGACCTAAAAAGTGTATTACCATCTAGTTGCCACTCTTTTTATGATGACCTTCCGCACAGCAATCGTTTAAGACTGCAACTTACTATTAGACTAGAGATTTCGAGTATTATTTTTTATTTTTATAATTTTTTTACTATATCTTGTTTCGTTGGTTTTTATTAAAGACTATGTTTTAAATATTTACCCATAAAAATAATTGCACTTACGCTCTAAATGTTCATGTGTCACCAAATAACTTTAAGCAATTGATTTTAACAATGTCATTTAGGTTCCAGATACCTATGTTATAACGAATGTTAATTATTCTTAAAATATTTCTTCATAAAACTTTTCTTTGTAAATCATCTAATAATACCTTATTCCCTAACATTTCCGCAAACAACACAGCCTTAAACTAATAAAATACCAGTCAACACAGCTCAAGTCATAAAATAAAAGTTAAAATAAAATATACCAAAATAAGCATAAATATTTTTTTCCTAACCGCTAACTAGAGTATTTATTAAGTAACAACAGAAAAATTTCACCCATTTTTTTAAAATAGACAGTTTTTTTCGTCTCCTGTAAAGTTGGTAAAAATGACTTATGCGGTGTTGTTTGCTAAGGGACGATATGTCGGCCTATTAAACCATTGTTTACAACGTGTTAACTAATGTTAACTAATTCGTATTTGACTGATGTAAACTTAATAGATAACAAGTTTTAAATAAAATTAATGTTGCCATTTTCGTTTATTAAAGCCCCAAGGGCTGTTACTTAATTGATTTTTTTGTTTTATGATGTCGCTGGGTAGGAGAAGAACGCTTTAAGTGTGGGATTATTATAGAGCGAACGGCTGTTGTTGAATGTAGTAGTAAAGAGTACTATCGTCCAATGGGATTAATTGTCTAAAAGAAAAAGATCTTGATGTAAAAAAGAAATAGAGTTAATGCTGGTACTAAGCACTGCGGTGCCCAAGAAGTAATTTGGTAAAAGCTAAAAAATGAACATTTGCAATAACAGATATACGTCGATAAGAAAAAAACTAAAGAGCCAATCACAAAGCATAGATGTCAGACCGTGTAAAGGTAGTTTGTTAGGAGAGAATCATTCCCTGTGATCAGGAATTTTTCAAGAAACTTAAGGAACTTGTTTTGAACATGTCAAACAAATGAAAGAAAAATCTATTAATTTATTTTAAACAATAATTTTCGTTCGAGAAGTTAATACAGAAGTTCTTTTTCACAAAAAAACAAAAAGATTTACCGCTATTTCAAATAAATACTTTGAGATAGTTGGATTGTATGGGTTTCATGCTGTGCTTGTTGATTTTTAGTTTTAGAATATAACGAAAATTTTTTGTGAAACTTGATTTTTAAATTCTAATTATCTGTTCCACTAATCAAATAATCTGGGTATTTATTTTATAAAAAATCTATATGGAATAAATTCCTTTTTCAATTATTAAAATAGGCACAAAGAACAATTTGTAAGTCCAAATTAATCTGCTTTTAGCCCTGATATTAGGTTTGATCAAAAAAGCCAAAAACTAGTTACATTTAATATTTCTTTACCAAAATTTAACGAGTTTTGTTGTTGATCTTAGAATTTACAAAAAAAAACCTATTACCTTACTCTATTTTTACATGTACAATTTTATTTTACCTATAATAGTGCAAATTTCCATATAAATTGCATGTAGAATAGAAAAATATAGCAAAAACACAACACGAGAAGTAGCAATTCTGCTTTTAAAGATTAGATTTTCCTGTCAACAGCAGGTGTCTAAAAATGTAAGAATGGTTACTGTGGGAGTTAAAAGTTTTTCAACAACGTTGAATGATGATTAAGGTCGTGGGTAAAGTTCGGTATTATTATATAATACTTATACAGGGTGACGCAATGGGCATTGACGATTTTTAAGACGCCACTGAGTAAAGTGCAATGCATGTAATGCATTTTAGTAGCCATGGATACCTTAACGCAGCTTTTAACGTTAACACATATCACCGATCGGAGTCTGTTATTGAGATGTAACGATCGATGTGGCGTGGATATCACATTTCAAGATGAAGTAAAATTCCTTCGCGCAACAGAATTTTGCGGTGGGTTGCAAAGTTTCGTAATTGTGGAAGTGTAAGAAATAAATTTGTTGGTTCTGTAAAAATTGTGTGCACACCGGAAAACATAGAGCAAATATTGCAAGTTGTCGTAAGGAGTCCAGTTCGTTCAGCAAGGTGTCAAGCAATAGCCTGAACATTACACAAAGAAGTTTGGGTCGAATTTTACACGAAGACCTACGATTCTATCCATACAACATTTGAGTTGTGCATAAATTTTACCGCAAGATTTACCAGCACGAATACAATTTTGTAGAACATTTCTTGGCGTACTGAACACCAATGTAAATAAACAAAATTTTTATTACTGGCCTTTTGAATCATTTCAACAAATTCACGAACAACCTCTGAATTCCGAAAAAGTTACCGTATGGTGCGGTGAGTCTGCATTCGGAATCCCACGCCCGTATTTTTTTGAAGAAAATAACCATCTCAGTGGTATTTAAAGATGCTTCAAAATTTTTTACCCGCTGAACTGCAACGACTGGGAGTAAAAAATAACGTTTTATGGTTCCAGCAAGAAGGAGCAACAAACCATACTGCGCATATTTACATAGCTGTTCCAAGAAACATGTTTTTTAAACGAGTTATATCCCGTTATGGCGATTTTAATTGGTCGCCGAGGTCACCGGATTTAATCAGCCCTGATTTCTTCTTATGGGGATATTTTAAAACTGGGGTTTTCGAAAATAGACCTTAAATACTACAAACTTTAATATATATATTATATATATATATATATATATATATATATATATATATATATATATATATATATATATATATATATATATATATATACAATATTACTCGAGAAATCAAAGCAATAAACAAAGAATATGATGCTACGAGTTACAGAGAATTTTCAATCACGACTTCAGGAATGTCTAGAAAAACGTGGTGGTTATTTAAAATAAATGTATTTCACCTTGGTCGTTTCATAACTATATCCATAATAGCACTCTAAAAACCGTCAATACCCACTGCGTCACCCCGTACCTAACATGATTATGTTGTTTTTTGTCTTAAAAATAATTTTACAGTGTTAATTATAGTTTCTGCAGCCTATACTTATCTTGTTAAATTTAAAACTATCAGACAATTCAATTTTTATAGAGTAGTGTAAAAATGTTTATTTGTTTTTTTCGTTTTCTTTATGTTTAAGTATCTAAGAGGTTGGTAATGGTAAAAAAATGGTTTTTGAATTAAGTTGATTTTCAAATAATAGTTTTTTATGTATGTGACCCGTTTATTTTGTGTCCTATAATAATGAGACTTCGCAAAGTTCGAACTAAACAAAATTTAACAAGAAAAAAAATATTGTAGAGGTTTAAAATCAAACAAAAAATTAATTTTTTAAAGTGATTCTAACTGAAACAAATCGTGAGAATGTTAAAAAACTAAAATACAAAATGCCCAAGTTTGTTTATAAAATTACTTCTAGAAGTCACACAGTCACAGAAAACATTTTTTTAGTTTAGGAGTTAGAATACAATGGCTAAATTAAGAGGATTTAGAACCAATATAGCTTCATTTCTTTTTTTGCAAATTTAATGCATTTTTTTAAATTATAAAATCCTATAGTTTTTTCATATGACGAAAAATATTTTACATCACTAATAAATAAAATACACTCCAGTAAATGTAACAGAACCTATAAAATTAAATTACCACTTTGATTGTCGGAAAATTAAAAGTTATTTTGTCAGCAATATATTCTAAGAACTTTAGAATGGAAACTCAAACTCGGTCTCTAAGATTGATTAGGAAAATAATCTGTCAATACTTATCTTTATACTTATATTCTGCAGAACTTTGCTACTTGGCCAAGTTCTGCAGAACAATGATTAATTTAACTTTAAGGGCATTACTTTCAAAAATTACTTTAATTAGCACAAACACAAAATAAAAACTGCATAAAATTTTCCTTTTGACCCAGACACAATTTTTGAAATACTGTATAAATTTTAAATTAGACCCTGCTTGAAATAGTGTTTTCTTAGTACTTTTCGATTAGACCCAGCTTAAAATACCGATCTTGTGTTTTTCCACAACTCCTAACATTATATATTTTATCCAAAGAAGAGCAGTATGTCTTTTTATTATGCCTACTCTAACCAGGAAGCACGATATCAATTACTCTTTTATAAATATTTTTACAAATTCTGATTCCAAGAAATAGCCAATATAATTTCTCTCTCAGGAGCCCAACACGAAGTGCCACTCTCATGCCTTTATTTACTGTTCATCTACAAAAACCCTTAATTTTCCTCTTTGTTCGTTCCTTTCTTACTAGAGAATACCAGTATGTCTACTTTCTGTAGATTTTAAAAATGTCCAAAGGCTTTTTTTAAAAAATTGCAAAAAATAGTGGTATATTAGTACCGTCATGTAGAATAAAAAAATAAGAATGGACATTATACAGGGAGTTTTTCCAAAAAAAATTGTTTCCAAATATTCGTAACCTTGACCACAGTGGCATACAATTACATACGATATTTGACAAAAAATAATTTTTATTTTGTTGGCAGATGGGTAAAGATCATCACTAATTCGGATTTTAAACTAATATTAATAAATTACAAAAACAATTTAGTTGTGTATTAAGATCTATATTCCTTATTTTAAATAGAATCTTAAAACTTAAAATTATAAATTGTGGTTTTTTAGTTTCTGTGACAAAACTAAATTGTAAAAGTCCAATTTACGCAAAATTTTATCAAAATCCTTGTTCATCACATCTTAGCGTCTAAGCAAGAAATCAATATAACCATACTATTTAAGAAGCCAAAGACTGTCTTCACAATTGTATTAAAGATAAAGTCCCATTTTACTCGAAACACAGCAAATCTTTCTGTTTTTTTACCAAAACCATTAGTCAAAACTTTTGTACCAATTCTTTTCCACCCCTTACATCTGAAGATGAAATTATTTCTACCTCTAAATGAATTTATTGCCAGTTACACTCTTAGTCTACTCGTTATTACCTTTCAATAGCTTCTGTTTCTCATAAAATTCCCGAAATTATTAAAGTTAAGCAAATTCGGCGTATCCCTTCTTCTTTTAATACCAAGCAATAATCCAGGCTAGATGGCACACCAACAAGCGTCTTATAAAATGTGCTCTCGAGCTTGCATACCACCCCAAATCTTATAGTCCCGTATCAATAAACTACCTCTTACTTCACTTAAGGCCCCTACGATACATCAGTTATGTTAAGCTTTAAGCCATCGTGGACTATCCCAAGATTAAAAAAGGTTTATTATGCTAGCAATTATTTTTAATAATGCCCCTATCGGCATCCCTTTTCACGAAGATCTGAAATAATTAACTTGGTCGACATAACCTTTCTTTCTGAGAAAAAATAATATTCTGTTTCTAAGCAAAACTTCTTATCCGGGCATTTCTTTTGAGTACATAACGGACACATGGACGTATTTTACAAAACCATATCCCAAATAATAATATAAAAGGGTCTTTTTTGCCTTTGAAGTCCCACGAGAAAAACCTGTTGTGTTTTAAAAACCCGTATAATTTAAATGTGGATATTTTTCCTTTTCTTGTAAATAAAGCAGCCTTTAATAGAATGACTGCCGCAAAAAAGTTATACCCGGTGATCACATTATCCATGTTAAATTTAGAATATTTTTTTATTTAAATTAATTACACAATTTAATATTAAAAAAAAAAGTAGTTTAACCGCCGCGCCGTGCTATAGACAAAGAGGGACAATAAATTTAATAATGGTACTTAAGAAAAGCTTTTTGCCGACTAGCTAGCGGTATGTTCGCCAAATATAAATTAAGCAAATGGAAATTTTTTTAATCTAAAAAAATCTGGATTAAAGCTTATGTGTAAATGTGTACTTTTTTTAGTGTAAAATAAACTTTAAAAATGATGAAAAAAAGTTTTTTAATAAACTTGAATAAGGGTAAAAATTTAGTTATGCTTAACTAATACTGGCTGCGTTAAAAATAAGTATCATTAAAAAAACAACAGAAAGCTCCGGATCTGCTGAAGGCAGTGAAGATATTCTGAAAATAAAACCAGACACTATAAATTCAACCTTTAATACTTATTTTTTCCTTTAGAAAGATATAATTTTTACATTTAGAAAGATATAATTCCCACACAAATTTTCTATACTGGATCTTGTCATCTGCTATAAGCAATTGCCTACGTTTTAATAAAAAAAGTGTTACTAGTTTACAACCATTTAGGGTATAGTATCATAGATTTTTAATTTTATTTTACGAAATGGATTTTTATGTCATCAGTAGATAGTTAGATAATTTTTATTTTTTAATAAACAAATTGCATTTTTTGAATGAAACATTGGTGGTATACTTTAGAAAGCCATTTTTAGTTTAAATTAAGAGTTATCGATTATTTAAGTACTTACTAGGATAGATTAAAAGATATATTGAATTAAAAAATTGTTTATTCTTTGTTTAAGCGCTTTTATTTTATTTTTTCATTTTTATTTTTAGTTTATCAAGAATCATTTTTTAACTTAAAGACAAAAGTATAATGTGTTGTAATACTGATTAATATTTGCATAAAATAAGAATATACATAAATAAAAATAATGATATCTGGGCTAACATATTTATACATAATTTAATTTTAAGATGTAATATAAATAAGGTACTTGTTATTCCAAAGCGAAAGTAATCCTCATCAAATATTTAATTAATTTTTGTACAATCCGACCGTCATTATTTTGTCTTTAAGTAACCGATGGTAGGTAGGTAGGTAGGTAGGTTTAAAGTGAGTGGGTATAACACTCTTCCACCGCGACCGATCGGTCTATTGTGGCTCACACCCTTTTATATTTCTCCCATCAGGTCCAGACTCCTAATAAATCTGATGATCCTGTTGGGAGAGAGATCTTTCACCTCCCCCGGCAACAAGGTGTCATTTCCGAGGATTGCGAATCTTAGTCGTGCCATTGCTGGACACGAACACAGTATGTGTTCTGCCGATTCATCCCCCTCCATGCACCTACGGCATTCGGCGTCTTCCGCTAGGCCGATCTTGTGCATGTGGTATTTTAATCTGCAGTGTCCCGTGTACAATCCCACTAGAGTTTTAAGGTGTACCCTTGATTGCTCCAGTAGTTTGACAGTACATTGTTGGTTCGGTGGGCTTATGAAGGCCTTCGAGTGTCTGAGACCAGGAAGTCCATGCCAGTACCGAAGATTTTATCTTTGTGTTCAAGCTGATATGAACTGCTTGGCCGTTCCATAAGATATACCGATGACCGGTTCCGGTCCTGTGAATTTTGTCTCCGCCCCCCTTTTGGCAAGGAGGTCTGCGGATTCATTACCCTCTAGGCCGGTGTGTCCAGGTATCCACAGTAGTGTAACCTTATATTAACTCAGTTTGGTCAGCGCATCCTTGCAATTCCAGACGGTTTTCGAATTGCACCGACTAAATTCAAGAGCCTTAGGAGCTGCTTGACTATCGGAGAATATTTTAATTGTCTTACGTGTGCAGTGCCGATCAACCAGCGGTCTAGCACACATCTCAACCGATGGTAACTGCTGGTACAATTTTTTTTTCTAAAGTTTATCCCTTTTCTTAGCACCCCTTTTATGCACCCAGATTGTTATCACAAAATTTTAATTCTGTATTATTTTTTCATACGTACTTTTTTAATTTATTAATTAATTTTACAGTAGAGCAGTAAACAGTTAGCCATAAGACTTTAACTAAGTGCTTAATATATTATGTATGATTTTAATATTGTTAATCTTTTATGATTTTTAAAATACTGCACTTTGTTTTACATTCTAGAAAAAGCAGACTGTTATTTAAAAAACTCCGAATATCAGTTTTTTTAGCAATAGTTAATAGTACTTTTTTCATTTTTAGCAAGCGGTGAGAACTAAAACACTTTGTGGTTTTAAAGTAGTTACTACATTTCTCTTAAATCATCAATTAAAATCGAAAAATCAGTTGTCAGTGATAAACTAGCGTGGTATTTTGCTGTATTTTTAGTGGTTTACAAAATTCTATTTATTTCCGAAATAACAATTTTTTTTTCGGGGCGGTTTTGAGTGTATCAGCCTCATATCATTCACTTGTCTTAATTGCACATATTATTCCAATTTTACCCATAAAATATGCTTCCCCGCATTTGGGCGATAGTAAAAATTTGAAATAATAAATATTTTTAATTTTATTTAATAACCCAACACGCATCAAAATGAATAAATGAACCGTTATTAAATGATAAAAAATCCAACAAAAATATTTTTTGTGCCTGAGAATCATACAAATAAACAGGTATCATTATCAAGAAAACTATGATTTGCATTTGTTATCTTTAATTAGCAAAAGCTTATTTTTTTCTTAAACAAAGTTATTGTTGTGTAAAAATACTTCCTGCTTCGCTGAACTGGCTTCATATTTTTTTACGTTTGATAGAGTTTTTTATGGCTTAGATTAAGTTATTTTAAAGTTCTTTAAAGTTCCAAATCACTAAGTTTAATTAAAATTAAATTGTCCTTGGTCCTTTATTTTTAAGGGAAATAAATTTTCCAAGCCTTGTATTTTCCAGACTAATTGCTTAAATTAGGGTGAAATTTGTTTGTCTAATTTATTTTTTTATTTTATTTATATAGACGAAACATTTTAAAACAAATCTACTTACAATAATAATATGAATTTAAATCGAAAATTTAAAATGTATCCAAAAATTAAAAAAGAGATCCGAAGAAAAAAACGGCAGTAGAATTATTACATTTAAAATTGTTATAATTTAATAATAATAATAATAATAATAACTACCTACTGTGTTTAAATACAGAACAAACGATTTATTTAAAAAAAAATGTAATCGCCCCAAGCTTGTATTTTTTATCCAACGTTATTTATAAGGATTCGACCACATTGTAAATTATCATTTTCTTACAAACACTGTTCATGAAGGGTCTTTTATTTCATGATTTGAATTTAGTTTATAAATATACGTGGTGATTAGAAAATACCTTTACAAAATTTAATAAGATACTTTTGAGGTCAAAATAGCATTTAAAATATTTCCATTTATGCTGAATTACGTATCTCTGAAATTCCTTCGATCAGCCAGTTGAACATCAAAAGTTTTAAAAGATATTAATTATACAAATTTGTTTAAACCAACTAATTGAAAGTAGTAAAAACAAACTCGTCATTACCAATATTTTTTTTTCACGATTTCTTTAACTTATAAATATTTAGTCGTTTTGACAAAAAAAATCCAAATGACTTTCAAACGATTATTATTTGTACCGGTAAAACAATTAAGAAATGTTAAAACTAAATTTGTTTAAAAAAAAAAGTAAATTAAAAAAAACCTATCTTAAGCAAATATGCAAAATGGCCAATACATTGCAGAATACACCTATTGAAACTCTTAAAAAAATATAACTGGACCTTTTCTCTCTATAATCTCTACAACTATGTTCAGTTATATAATAAGACGGATCTTTTAATTTAATAACCACATGTATTTAATTTTTTTTAACTGTTAAACATTTTTTGTTTGATAACGAACAATAATTAAACTGATAAACTAGAAGTAATAATGATGCGCTGGTAAAATAGCCACCGATTTTAAATATAGATATATAGAACTACAAGAATTTAGTAAACACTGACGAAGATTTATTGACGACCTTTTTAATACTCCTGTGTTATTAGATAGAGACCAATTTTATATTTTTTTTTTCAGTGTTTTGTTTAAAATGGTGGCCCCTATACATATTTGCTTAAGTAATGTAATATTTAATGTACTTTTTCAGTTATAAGTTACCTAAGCAACATTGTTAAAAGTTCAAAAATATTTTAGGTACTTACATTCCATAATATCTGAATTACCTTATTGCTGATAAAAATATCTTTACTGGTCATTTTACTTTGTATAGACCTCTAATTTTTAATAACTAAAACTTTGAACACGTATTTTGCAAACATCTGTGTAAAAGTAAAATGATTTGGCATTAAAACATTGTTATAGCCAAGAACATAAATCATACGTAAAACAAAAGTCAGTTTTTATTATTAAAGGAAACGTGTACAGTCAACAATTCATGCATTTATTACCAATAGGAAACACTGTGACCAAAATGTAAGGGTAGTTTCGCCACACCTAACAATAAATAGCTTTTAGAGGACCAATTTCCATTCCCCAGATAGACATCAAAGGTCAACGTCCCAAATACAAGATAAATATATAATGTATGTAACTTTAAACCATTTTTAGTTCGCTACATTATTCAAAAAGATTGGTTTCAATATAAGTACGAATATATTTGTTTCATATTTGGGACTATTAAACATCCGAGTGGTGTCAATTTAATGTTTATTTATTAACAAAAAAATTCTTAAAGTTAGGTTGAGGTTTAAAAGCAAGCAAGATCAATTTTGATATTCTTTTATTACTTCATGGACTTTGGTGTCCCACGTGATCAAAAATGTGCTTACCCTTTTTTAAAGATATTAATTTATTTTGCGATATTATTTTTATTTGCAGCAAATATTTGTTACTTTTATTTACGGAAACATAAATGAAAGTTAACACTTAAATTAAAAGTTTTGAATAAACAAATCCATAAAATGCAAAAGTCTAGAGCACTGTTACACATTAAAAAATTTAAAAATATTCCTTATGTTATAATAAATTAAACGAAAATAGTAAAAAAAACCGATCACTATTATTTACTAAGATATTTCACTCTAAAATTATAGGTCCAATACCATACCTAGATATACACGTCAAAGGAAAGCCTTTGAAAGTCCAGTTTTTAACACTGAAACAGTAATAAAGTTGCTATAATTTCATGACATTTTTACTCGCCCATGTACATACAGATGCAGTATTATACCCTGCAAAAAGAATCTTAAAATATACTTAATTTGAAATATCTGTTTAAATCTAACCTTTCGTTTTAAATAGTACAAAAATAAGTACAAAATTATTATAATACTTTACCTTATTTCCGCACAGCAAAACGAATTATTTACTCCTTAAAATACACATTAACGGCAACACTATTTCTGCGTAAACCTTTTACTATTGCTCATGTTTATTGCCGCACAAGGAACTGAATTACAAACAAAAATACAAAAAAAATACTCTTAATTTTGGTGACAAAATGGCCTACTTCACTCCATTATTACATTAATCTTTAAATCGTTTTTTTCCTTAATTTTAGAAAATTGCCTGGGTTGTAATTTTAATATTATTTACTGATATGTTTAAATATAACGTATGTTAAAATAACATTTTCTAAAAATCGCACTAAAAAATCGTCAGCGTTCCCGAATGTGTCGCGATAAATGGCTTGTTATTCTATTATAAAATTTTACAAAGCAAATTGTTACTAATTTGATATGAATTTACGACTTTCATCCAAAATGTAATACTTTGCCTTAATATATATATATTTTTTTTTCTCTAATTTTCGTGTCTTAATGCATTTTGTATGTCATATTTAATATTTATCCCACTGCTTAAAGTTCCGTAACGTAGATAAAGCTGTGATTTGTCTATGCTTATCATAAGCTTTTATCAAACATGTCATTGTGTGGACGTTTAACTTGTATTATAAATGATCCACAGATGTGTAGACATTTAATTTAAAAGAAATCGTCCACACATTAAAATAATGTCCATATGAGTGGACAATGAGTAAAAATTATTATTTATCCAGACTCCTTTGAACTTCTTTTGCATAAATCCATGTCTCATAAACTAAAAAATAAAAAATAAACTTTCAGTTCACGTTTACACAAACACAAAGTTCATAATGTGTGGATGAACAATGAAAAATATTATTTGTTCACACTTGCGTGGACAACTATTTAAAAATATTAATCGTACACTATTTAATATGACAGGATGATAACCAATCAGAACGCTTCGTTACCAAACGTTACAAAACGAAGTTATTCTTTTACGTGTAAAACAATACCTAAACATATTGCGCCAAATTTACTAAACTTATGTGTTTTTATGTGATCGTGTTATATGAATTAATATACAATTCAGCGATATTCAATGGAGTTCACTAACTTTTGCTCAACAAGCAAAGCTGCTATATGTGGAGAGATATCCAGATAGTAACACTTTAAGTAAAAAAACTTTTGTTTTTGTAGTTGAACAAATTCGAGATGGTGAAAGCTTTCGTGGTGTACCCGCGGATAGAGACAGTGGTCGTACCGAGACTATGCTGGCACTGTTTGTTTTTGTGTGACACTATAAAAAATTGTTTATTTTGATTTAAGTAATATGAATTACCCTTTGGAAATAACGGTAAACAACGAGCTTATTTGGTTGTGTTTAAAAGAGAACGGAGGACGTTTTGAGCATATCTAAGGTATCAGTTCTTTTTTTTTTGTTTTTTTGTTGATTTTAATTTACAAAAAATAGGCCCATAATATTGAATGAGGCCACTATTACTAATGTAAATTAATTTATTCTTTAGTAGTAATGTGAGGCACAGTTATAAGATTAGTCTTATCA
This sequence comes from Listronotus oregonensis, assembly GCA_019359885.1. Taxonomy (NCBI): domain Eukaryota; kingdom Metazoa; phylum Arthropoda; class Insecta; order Coleoptera; family Curculionidae; genus Listronotus; species Listronotus oregonensis. Next base: position 14,236 of record JAHBCN010000401.1, on the reverse strand, counting down.
TTTAATAATATTTTCCCTTTCTATACTGTACTTATTGTATTTTTTATGTGTACAAAATAGAATTTTTGGTGACTAGGGACGTTTCAGTTAGGCAAAAAATGTATTTTGCAAGATTGAAAACATTATTAAATTAAAAAAAAAGTATTTAGTGTGTCCCTCCATTACCCAGGGAGTCAACCATTTCAATGTATTAAAGTATTTCCATAACCTCCTGTATGTGCACTTTAAAGGAAAATGCAAGACAAAGATTTTTTTAGATTTAGAATAGCATAAATTATACCGCGATTTGGCTACGGACCGGGAATTACAAGTAAATTGATCTGAGGATTGTTAGTCCAATTTACATACATATAGAATTAATAAACAGCAAGTTGTTTAAGTCATAAGCTTGAAACAGGCCAAAAGGGTAAAAAGTTCTGGATTGCCTCTTCATTTCGTTTTATTTTGATATATTTAAATTACAATGCCTAGTAAACATTTTGGGAGCCTCCTAAAACTAAAGATTTTTTACACTGGTCAGCGCCTAACTTTATCACTTTAAATGTCCTGAACTACCAAAGCAAGTGAGTAGGTCCTTTAAAAAAAAGTTTGTAATTATCTAATCTAACCAGTTAGATTTGAAAACTCTACATGAACAAAAATTTTAAACTGATATATTTAAAAAGAAATTTTGTTTTTTTACCAAATTTAACATCACAGCCCAAATAGTTAATACTGGCCTAAAGACAAATAGTAAAGATGTTGGTTTTACAAATTATCTACACGTTACATAATATTAGTTCTAGTGTATCAAATCTGATGAGATTGTCTACCTTGACTAAGCCAAGGGATTTAAGAAGATAAAAATTAATAATACTTAAAACTTATTTTTAGGAATGCAATCGATGCAAAGTTGAACGGAAATGCTCTAAAGTTTTCAGAATAGCTAAGTACAAATAATATATCCAAAAATATTTACTTTGTTACACTAAATTGGTATCGATTATTTAAAACGTTTGTCAACTGGCTAAAGCTTTCATTACTCTTCTTTGTAATGAAGTTCCATTGTTAAGTAATGTTATTAGTTTGATCTGGTTTACATGACAAATATTTTTTTACAATATATCTATAGCGATATATATATATATATATATATATATATATATATATATATATATATATATATATATATATATATATATATATATATTTTTTTTTCTTAGAGGTTTCACGGATAGATGAATGTGAGTTGTTTTCATTCCGGGAGTATATTCGTTTGTCATTAGCTTTCCTTGCGGAAGTTTGCAGACGTTTCGCCAAGATCGCACTTGGCATTTTCAATGCTGTCTAACTGGTGTCAGAAGATTGACTGAGGTTATCTTCTGCAGTGGTCCCTTTTATACGGTTCCTTGAGCGAAGGTTGTAACGCATGGTTGGTCTCATGTCTGAGGTGGGTGCATCCAAGCGTGTCGCGTCATCACTGGTTGTTGGTGGTGTTTCAGGATTTGTTCTGGGCAAAATTGTCTTCCACGTTGTGGCTAGGTGTAGAGAGTCGTCTCTTTTGTTGAGTCCTCCACTTTTTTGAATTTCTATGGCTTCACGGATTAGCCTTGTCTTGAGATTGTTTACGTTGGCCACCTGTTTGCAGCTGTCGAAGTCTATTTGGTGTCCTGTTTCTAGGTGGTGTTGAAACAAGGCAGAAGTCCTTTGCTTGTTGCGAATTGCTAATTTATGCTCTTCCAGTCTAGCCGAAATTCTTCTGTTGGTTTGTCCTATGTAGGTTTGTTGACAGGTACCGCATGCGATGCTGTAGACTCCTTGGTTCTCTAGTTTTATTTTGTCCTTGGGATTTCTTATAGTGGATCCAATGGTTTGTTGGGGTTTGTAGGCTGTGGAAATATTATGTTTTCGTAGGAGTCTTCCTATTTTGTCTGTGGTGCCTTTGATGTAGGATAGGGTGGTTCTCACTTTATTTTTCAAGGGTTCTTGCTTCTTTGGCTGGACATGCGTTTGATTTATAGCTTTCCTTATCATATGTGATTTATAGCCGTTTTGTTTGAGGGTATTTTTTATATTACAAAGTTCTTCCTCTCTGTTGCTGTCGTCAGTCAGTTTGATGGATCTGGAAATTAACGTAGTGGCAACTCCTTGTATTTGCGATGGGTGGTGGTGGGAATCGGCGTTCAAGTACCTGTTGGTGTGAGTGGGTTTTCTATAGACAGTATGTTGTAACTTGCCGTTTTGGGTCCTAGTGACAAGTACATCCAGGAATGGTAGCTGGTTGTTTTCCTCAAATTCCACTGTGAACTGGATCCTCTGGTGGATGGAATTTAAATGATCTAGGAAGCCAAGTAGAGTTTCCTTGCCAACGGGCCATACGACAAATACGTCATCAACGTATCTGACCCATAGTTTTGGCTTTAGGTCAGCTGAATCGATGGCTTTCTTCTCGAAGTAGATCATAAACATGTTGGCTACTGCTGGCGAGAGGGAAGATCCCATTGCTGCTCCATCTGTCTGGCGGTAGATTTGGGAGTCGAACCTGAAGTATGCGTTTTTGAGGCAATGTCTTGCAAGTTCGGTCACATGACTGGGGAGATTTTCGTTGTCATGTATCTGCTGCAGTGCTTCGTCTACTGGTATGCTTGGATACAAAGATTTCACGTCAAAGCTGGCGATTATGTCATCCTTGTCAAGTTTTAGAGTGTCAAGTATATATATATATATATATATATATATATATATATATATATATATATATATATATATATATATATTTTATATATATATATATATATATATTTAATATATATATATATATTCTTTTATAAAAAATTGTATTTTCTGTAACCCAAAATGCAATCAACAGAAATCAATTTTTTTCAATTTTATACGAGGTATGTCAAAAAATATGAATTTTGCTTAAGAATAAAGTACCTTTATATTTTAGAATATCAAGAACCTTTATTATGAAAAGTTGTTCGAAATTAAAATTATGTTTAAATTGCAATTAAATCTGTCTAACTGAAAAAAAATACAAATTTTGCTCTCATTCTACTGAATTTCTACAAAATTTCGTTACATACTACTGATGTTTTGAATGCCACTGTCAAATATTTCTTGTCAGAGTATTCTAGAATACTCGTATATTATGTGCAATAATTACTCTCTTGTCGGAGCATCCTAGATTACATGTACAATAATTACAGTTAAATTTTCAGTAAAGATGTTTTAGAAAAAAAAATATATTATAAAAAAATGCAACTGCATATTTAAACGAGATTTTTAATTCCGAACAACTTTTTATAATAACAATTTTCGATATTGTTTAATATAAAGGTACTTTACTCCACTACTAATTCAAAAATTAGGAATAAAATTCGTATTTTTTGACTTACCTGGTATAGGATTAAAAAACATTAATATTTATTGATTGTATTTTAGTTTTTAAAGCAAGCAGAACTTTTTATGAAGAATAACTTTAGTTCGTAAAATTAATAAAAAAAAAATTTTCCATATGTTGCCGATTTAAGTAGACACACTGTATATACAAATCTTGACAAATTATATATATTTTTTGATCTTAGCCACCAAATCTAAATAGAGAATAGATAGTTTGCTATTCCTAATAAAAATCTAATCCAAAATTGAATTTATTTATTTTATTATTTTTTTAGGCTTTTAATGTGGGTTTTTCAATTTTATAGAGCTTTCATTACTTTTTGCACTTTACACTATGCTAACATTTGTTACTCAGTTCATTGGAAAATAAATATTTCTTTTGCGTTAAAAGCCTTATAAACACACTTAAACAGGAAAAAGAAACTCAACAGCAGTTTTTATTTGTTTAAAGATAAGAAGTTAACTTGAGTTTAGATGTTATTTTAGATATAGAAAAAAAATGACTAGATCGCGAGGATATATTATTTTATTTTTAAGAGCGATCCTATTTTTAAAAAAAATTAAAAAAACGACTGTCTTAAAGACGGGGGGCAAACTTTCCCCCTCCTCTGCCCCAGAGGAAGATTATGTTCCCCCGGAAACCAATTGCTGCATGACAAACCTTTTTTCCGCGTCATTGGCTTAGCGCATCCGCCATGATTTTTAATGTGTCTTGATAGGAGGTGAAAGTAAAAAGGGGAAGGTTTAAAAAAAAATTTTAGAATGGTAAATTTAAAAAAAAAATTAAAAAACCGGGCCTTTTTATGCGGCCGATAACAAATAATACTGTTAAAGCTTAAAACTAAAAATAGAAATACATTTGGTTTAGTAGATAGTTTTTTATAATTTTAAAAAAAAGTAATGTTCGTTTCCAAAATATTGCTTTAAAAAAATAAAAAAAATGTAAAATAAAATATAAAATATAAAATAAAATAAAATATATTAAAATAAAATATATTATATATTATATTATATTATATATATATATATTATATATATATAAAATAATAATAATAATATATATATATATATATATAAATAAATGAAAAAAATTAGACTTTTTGAGCCTTGTTAAAAAATAATATAAATATATATATATATATATATATATATATATATATATATATATATATATATATATATATATATATATATATATACAGGGTTATCCAAATTAAGTTCCAAAATTGGGAAAATTTGTTATTTTTTAAAATACAATGTTCTTAAAATTAGCAAACTAGAGCTTTTTTTAAGCTGGAAAAAAAGGGAAATAGAAAAAACAATTGAGAAACGTTTTTTTATTTTTCATTAAAATAAAATTTTTTTTGGAAACCCCTGTATATTACATGTTTTTTGTTAAAACATCAAATTGTGAAAAAAAAATTTATAATGACTTTTCCGCTAGGGGGCAAAAATAAAGTCAAAATAACGATAAATATTTTTAATTATTTGCAGTATTAAAAAAATTTAAAACGGCTATGAAAACCCCCTGGCCTTCGGATTTGACAGCAAAGATAAGCAACAAATTGCTAAACTGGACATACTCGCAACTAGAAGGCTTTGGAAAACAATGATAAAATCCCCAAAAATGTTAAACATTAGTGTGTTTGTCAAATACTTGTTTTTTAAAAATTTTTTTTTGTCAGTCATTAATTTAAAAAAAAAACCCCCCTGAAGCAAAAGTGTGATATGTTAGAATGCTATTTAGGGGCAGAAAAAAAGGGCCACCAATCCGTTTCAGTTTCAACGTTTGGTGCGGTATAATTGGTTCAAAAATTGTCGATCCGTTCTTTTATGAGGGCACTCCCCAAATGGTGAAAAAAATGTGGAATTTTTTTACAGAAATTTGAATAATTTCTTAGACGAATTGGATCTTTTTTAAATAGACATTATCTGCATTTTCAGCAAGTCCAAACCTGGACAACTCCGAGGTACTTATTATTTTCTGACTACTTTTTTAAGATCCCCTGGATAGGGGAAAAATGGCCCAACCGGGGGGCCCCCCAGATCACCAGATCTAGCCCCACTTGATTACTTTTGGGGACAAAACCAAATTTACAAGCGAAGGTACGAAAACCCCCGCTTTAAAGAGTGCAGTTAGGAAAAAAAAAAACCCCCATAGATGGTAGGACCAAATTTTTAAACAGTTCGAGCAGTTGAAAAACGTGCCCAAAAAAAATTTTGAAGAACAAGGTGGTGTTTTGAGCATCTTCTTTAAAAAAAAATTTTTATTTTATTTTGTAAGATTATGATTTGATGTTGAAAATAAAGTTTGTCGATACAATTTTTTAAATTTTTTAGATTGGGGGGGCCTAACTTCAACAATTTGTAACCTAGGGGGAAAAATCATTATAAACTTTTTTTTTTTTAAAAATTTTATGTGTAAACAGAAAAAATATAATATACAGGGGTTTCCATTAAAAAAATGTTATTTTACTGAAAAAAAAAGAACGATTCTCAATTTTTTTTATTTCCATTTTTCCAGCGTTAAAAAAAACTACTAGTTTTTTTAATTTAAACAACTTTTTTTTTTCACTAATAAAAAGTTACCAATGGTGGACACTTAATTTGGATAACCCTGTTTTATATATATATATATATATATATATATATATATATATATATATATATATATATATTATTTATGCTTTTAAAAAAATTGGGGGGCCCCGTAATTTTAAAAAACCCAAAAACTTAGTACTCATACCTAACAGAAATTTTAAAAATTTTTTTTTAGTTCATTAAGGAGCCTATATGCCCAAAAAAAACTCTACCTATTTGTTATTATTTATAACAAGGCTCAAAAATCTAATTTTATTCATTTTTTTTATATATATATATATATATATATATATATATATATATATATATATATATATATATATATATATATATATATATATATATATATATATATATATATATATATATATATATATATATATATATATTACTTTTAAAGCAATATATTTGGAAACGAACATTACTTCTTTTAAGAATTATGAAAAACTATCAACTAAACCAAATGTATTTCTATTTTTAGTTTTAAGCTTTAACAGTATTATTTGTTATCGGCCGCATATAAAGGCACCGGTTTCTTTGAATTTTTTTTTGAAATTTACCATTCTCACATTTTTTTTAAATCCTTCTTATTACTTTCACCTCCTATCAAGACATATTAAAAATCATGGCGGATGCGCTAAGCCAATGACGCGGAAGAAAGGTTTGTCATGCAGCAATTGGTTTGCCGGGTAACATAATCTTCCTCTAGCATGCAGAGGATGGGAGTAATTCGCTACCCCCGTCTTTAAGACAGTCGTTTTCTAATTTTTTAAAGATAGGATCGCTCTTAAAAATAAAATAATATATCCTCGCGATCTAGTCATTTTTTTTCTATATCTAAAATAACATCTAAACTCAAGTTAACTTCTTATCTTTAAACAAATAAAAACTGCTGTTGAGTTTCTTTTTCCTGTTTAAGTGTGTTTATAAGGCTTTTAACGCAAAAGAAATATTTATTTTCCAATGAACTGAGTAACAAATTTTAAACATGTGTAAAGTGCAAAAAGTAATGAAAGCTCTAATAAAATGAAAACCCACATTAAAAGCCTAAAAAAATAAAATAAAAATAAATTCAATTTTGGATTAGATTTTATTAGGAATAGCAAACTATCTATTCTCTATTTAGATTTGGTGGCTAAGATCAAAAAATATATATAATTTGTCAAGATTTGATATACAGTGTGTCTACTTAAATCGGCAAATATGGAAAATTTTTTTTTTATTAATTTTACGAACTAAAGTTATTCTTCATAAAAGTTCTCCCAGAAAAACAAAAACAATCAATAAATATTAATTTTTTTTAATCATCCCAATAAGTCAAAAAATACGAATTTTATTCCTAATTTTTGAATTAGTAGTGGAGTAAAGTACCTTTATATTTAACAATATCGAAAATTGTTATTATAAAAAGTTGTTCGGAATTAAAAATCTCGTTTAAATATGCAGTTGCATTTTTTTATAATATATTTTTTTTATTTCTCAAAACATCTTTACTCGAAAATTTAACTGTAATTATTGTACATGTAATCTAGGATGCTCCGACAAGAAATGTCAGAGAGTAATTATTGCACATAATATACGAGTATTCTAGAATACTCTGACAAGAAATATTTGACAGTGGCATTCAAAACATCAGTAGTATGTAACGAAATTTTGTAGAAATTCAGTAGAATGAGAGCAAAATTTGTATTTTTTTTTTCAGTTAGACAGATTTAATTGCATATTTAAACATAATTTTTAATTTCGAACAACTTTTCATAATAACAGGTTCTTGATATTCTAAAATATAAAGGTACTTTATTCTTAAGCAAAATTCATATTTTTTGACATACCTCGTATAAAATTGAAAAAAATTGATTTCTGTTGATTGCATTTTGGGTTACAGAAAATACAGAATTTTTTATAAAGAATACCTTTTTTTCATAAAATTAATAATAAAAAAGTTTAACATATGTTGCCAACTTAAGTAGACACACTGTATGTTATGTCCTTTTTTAAGAAATTATCAGGATTTGTCTAACCGGTTGGAAAAGGCACTATTTTTCGTAACGAACATGAAAAATAGTTTTTCCCAACGCGTTTTACTCAATATTTTTTCTAATTTTGAATATAATATGATTATTTTTAACATTTTCTAATTTTAATATTTAAAGTGACAGTTTTTAAAACTCATTGACTATGTCAAATATCTTACTTTTCATCAACAATCGCGAAAAATTTTACTTTTCGTAAGTTATCGTAAGTTTCGTGAAAACGAGTGCCACTTAAAAATCAAAATTAGAAAAAACTATAAGAACCACCATACCATTTTTTAATACATAAAATATCTCTTGCAACTGTGCAAGAAACTTAAGAAGCAAGAAAACAATAACTTTTTTGGCAAATTGCAAATTTAAAATAGTCACATTTAAAATGGATAATTTAAATTGTTTTTTTATGATTCTGGAAAATGCTATACCAATAAAATTTGGTTTTTATCTAATCGGATTATTATTGTAAATAAAACCGATATGCCATCTTAGAAAAAAAATCCCAAGAAAACTGACAAAAAGAAAATTTGAAAACCATTATTTTTCTTTCAGCCAGAATATGAACTTATTATTTTCTTTATCAAGACATATAACATTTGGAATTTTAAGAAATAAAAGATTTTGACGATTTAATAAAATTGCGCTCTTGGTTCACTGAACTTAATTTACCAATGAAAGATATTTTTTCTAGTTTCATTGAGTCCACAAAAGGAGTCATACTATCGATGGCTTTATGAATTAAAAAAACGCCCATAAGAAATAATATTAATTCTATATTTTTTAAAATATCTGTTTATAATTTAAAAATTTTTATTTTTGACTTTCCAGTAATAAGTTGGTTTCTTTAAATAATGCATCTTTTGCGAACTATTAAAATTTTTAATATTTTTTTCTCTAATACAGTTAACATTAGTTTTAAAAATGAATTTTGTTTTCTTGACCGTTTAAATCAACTATACTTTATTGTTTATTCTTTGGGTTTTCGGTCACTTTTTGAAATAAAAATCAATGTTTAATTGACGTTTCGGTTTATTTAGTTAAACCATCTTTAGAATAAGCTTAAAATAATTTTTTGTATTTATCTATAATTAAAGTAAACACTTACCAAGTAATTATTAAAATTACAAGCACTGAATAGAATTCTATTTTTACTACATTTTTGTTTAGTGGTTAATATATAAAATATTTCAATATATCAACCAATAATTAAAAATGAAGCAAAAATAACATTCTATTTAATACTTGCAATTTCAACAATTAATTGATAAATGTTTTAAAATAACCGAAAACCCAAAAAATAAACAATTAAGTATAATTCTTTTTTTTATCTAAATTGTATATCAATAAACATTTTTTACGTTTTCCAGTATATATACATCATACGATTTTTTTTGTGTAAAAAATATTTATAACAAAATTCTATGCATGAAAAACAATTTTTAGGTATTAATACCAAAATAATAAAAAGAAAATTAATGTTTTTTTTATAACAACAATTAATGCTATTTACAGTTTTGCTGACGATAGTACCTTCCTTTCTAATATTCAATTTCTCAAGCCAGCCTTTACAGGTTAATGGTGATATCTCTTTTACAAGACCTTAAACTAATCTTGGATAGGGGCACCAAAAATTAGGTCTAGTTTAGTGCCTTCAAAATATAGTCATGTTCGATGTGGCGAAAAAAGTCTGCCAATGCTTATCTGTTACATATAAGCGGCCAAGCTCTACAAAACAAGGATAACCTTAACGGGCACAAACACATTACATCCATAGCCTTACCAGCTTTAAAAAAACTTTAATTCCTTTATCGTTAAAGAAAGTATTTCTCTCCTTCTACTCTGCATATGTATTCCAAGTTAGACCCTCTTAGAATTTTTTTCATGTCTGAGGAATAGCGTCTTCTACAATTTTTAGAATCTTAATTCCATTCAAAGAAGAGCTGTTTGTCTTATTAATGATCCCACGCCTACAGAAAAGCTTTCTTTTTTGCTCACGGATGAGCTGTAGGGGATCTCTCGCTCTTTTAAAGGTTTTTACCGCTTCTGCTTTGAGGAGTTGGGAGAGTATAATTTTTCCTCTAGCAGCTCCCAACAGAGCAGCAACACATAGGACCACTTTTATGCATCCTTTTACAGTCCAACCCGAGAGGCGCCAAAATTCCCACTTTGTTCGTTCTTTCATTCCTAGAGTGTCCAGAGTATGGAACCTGCTACCCGCAAATGTCTCCGTTCTCCTCAAAATCTTCAAATATTTAGGCCCCGTGTGAAAAAACTTCCTCTTACCACACCTAAGACATCCATGGTACGTTATTACTTGAGTATTCAGCTTTTGTGGGCTCTCCCTAGATAAAATTAAATGATAAAATAGGGCTGTTTTTTTCAGAAAATAGAAATAAAGAAAAATTTGTTAACATTAACATTAACTATTAAAAGTTGTAGTGTCAAAGTATGTTCATTACCATTGCAAGTTAAATATTTTTGTACTAAGCTGTTCATGTTTTGCATTCTATTAAACAATGTGACCCACGGCATTTCTAAAAACACCACATGTCATATACTACTCCTATTAGTAATATCTTCTAGAATTATTTATATCGTAAAAGCAGTACTTTATAAAGTAAATGTAATTAACAATATGCCGTCTAAAAACTTTTAAAATTCCGAGTATTTCGGGAAATGTTTTAGAAAAATCGAAATTTTGGAAAATCTCTTCTATTTTTTTTGGCTCCATTTCAAAACTGATTTAAAATAAATTCCATTACTACGTCATTCGGCCATAAATTCGATTTTTACGTAGGTTAATTAATAGTGCTCCATATTCTTATTTCAGCAATGTATTACACTTTAAAGCTTGTAACCTCCTTTATTTCCAAAAAATAAATATCTCCTTAGTTGGCCTTGATTCTGGCGACTTTATTTTTTTTAAGAAAATATCAGTACAGATTTTTAGATAAAATGGGGGTATTTAAATAAAGGAAAGCAAGATATAATATTAAAACGTTATTACAAATTTAATAGAAACAGTACAGAGCAAATGTTGGTAACATAACATATATAAACACAAGAACATAAATAAATATGGTGCTGGTGCTGTGATAGTAAACATACTAAAAAATATTGGTGATTTGAAAAAATTACAAATAAAATGTAAAAACTTCCACCTCCTTGGATACATAAATGCACTCGTCTTAATTGTTAACAGCCCTAGAAATATATTTTTTTCTAAGTATTCTAAATCATGCCCTTATACATTTGAAAGGCCTTGTGCAGTAGCATATTGCTTCTTATAATATACTCCGTTTTTTAAAGTGCCCTACAAAAAAGAATTTAAAATCGTAAGGTCAGAGGACCTTGGCGGCTACCTAATAGGTTGCGCATTACTTATCTATCTATGCGAAAATCTATCTATACATATATATATATATATATATATATATATATATATATATTATATATATATATATGTAAACTATCATTCCGGGATTCAATCCGTTTATTTAAAAATTTGTTTTCACAACGTTTCGCCGAAATCTCATTCGGCATTTTCAAGTGATGTTATTCGCTCGGCGTCTCGACTTGAACTACCTGGTCTGTGGGCTTGCGTTGGGTTTTATTGCCTGCCGCTGCCGGAGGTTGTAACGCGTTACGGTCTGGTGAGCAGACGGGATTAGCGTGGGTTGTTGCTGGGTGGCAACCGAAGGCGGCTTGTTTGGGTTTTCTTTGCTTTTTGCCTTTAGGATGGTCGTTTTCCATGTGCTTGGTATGTTGATGGCGTCGTCCCGTTTGTTCAGAGTACCGGCTTTCTCTATTTCGAGGGCTTCTCTTATTATTCTGGTCCTGTGATGTTTAATTGTTGATATTTGTCTTGAGTTGTCGAAGTCAATAGTGTGTCCTGTGTTGTGGTGATGTTGAAAGAGGGCGGATGTTGTTTGTTTTGATTTTATACTGTTTTTATGTTCTTGGATCCTAACGGATATGCGCCTATTTGTTTGTCCCACATATTGTTTGTCGCAGTTTTTACACGAGATACTATACACTCCATGGTTTTCCAACTTAATCTTATCTTTTGGGTTCCCTAAGATGTTGGCTACAGTGGTTTGTGGTTTGAAAATTGGTGTGATATTGTTTTTTCTTAGGACCCGTCCGATTTTGTCCGTGACTCCTTTTATATAGGGAAGTACGGCCTTTGGTCTATCCTCTTAGTCCTGCTTTTCCCTTTTGGATGGATATTTTTGTCGCCTGAGTGCCTTCTGGATAGTGTTTTCACTGTAATGGTTTTCTCTTAGCGTTGTTGTGATTGCTTTTATTTCTTTTTGTCTATTGTCCTTTTCCGTGAGGCGGATCGATCTTGATATAAGAGTGTTTGCTACTGCCTGTATTTGGGCTGGGTGATGATGTGAATTGCCGTGCAGGTATCTATTTGTGTGGGTTGGCTTTCTATAGACTGTGTATCCGAGTCTTCCGTTGGGTTGCCTGGTTAGTAAGAGGTCTAGAAAAGGTAGTTTTCTTTCCTGTTCTATCTCTAGCGTGAACTGGATTCTGTGATGGATGTTGTTTAGAAAGGCGAGAAACCTTTCTAATTCGTCTGGGCCGTGAGGCCATATGATAAATACGTCGTCGACATAACGTTTCCAAAACCTAGGTTTTAGAGTGGCTTGCTTCAAAGCTTCTGTCTCGAAATATGTCATGTATAGGTTGGCAATTACGGGGGACAGGGAAGAACCCATGGGAGCTCCATCTGTTTGTTTGTAGTACTGGTTGTTGTAGATGAAATATGTGTTTTTAGGCAGTGTTCGGACAGTTCTATAATATCTGCTGGAAAGTTTTCATTCATGGCTATCTGGTCGAGGGCTTCATTTATAGGGATGCTTGGATAAAGGGATTTGACGTCTAAACTCGCTAGGATGTCATTTGGCTCTAAATGTATTTCTTTTAGTAAGGTGATGAGGTGTTCTGAGTTTTTCACAAACGAGTCGGCGAGTTCGACTGTCGGTTGCATGATACTGGCAAGATATTTTTCTAGCTTTTGCGTCGGCGAGTCTACTGCGCTGACAATTGGCCTTAGTGGGACGTCTGGTTTGTGGATTTTTGGGAGTCCGTAAAGCTTGGGGCAACGGCTTGACTTTTCTCGTGGGATGGTCTTTTCTTTGATATCGGGATCTAGTTGTGACGCTTTGATTTTGGTTTTGGTTAGTTTTTCCAGGTAAGTTGTCGGATCATTGCTTGTCGGTTTGTATGCTGGATCTTGTAGGATGGTTTCCATTTTTTGCCTGTAATCCCTTTTGGGGTTCATTACTACCGTTGCATTTCCCTTATTTGCTGGAAGAATGGTTAGATCTTTGTTGTTCTTGAGATTCTTTAGTGCTTGAATTTCATCTGTTTTAAGGTTCGGCTTAGGTGGGCGGCTAGTTCTAAGGATTCTGGCGATGTCCTGTCTGACCTCTTCGGCGTAGTCTTCTGGCAGATTACCCAGTGTTGTTTCGATGCTTGAAATGATGTTCTCTATGGGTACTGCTTTTGGGGTGACAGCGTAATTGAAGTTTTTCCTATTTAACACCTTTTCCTTAGACATACTACCAGTACGTCCACGGAAAAGTGTTGAAAAGGAAAAACTTCTTTATTTTTAATTTTATCAAAAAAAGCTACTCTTAAGAAAAAATTTTGCTACTTCTTAGAGTCAGATTGGGATAGAAACATTTAACAAATTTTATATGCGGTATTCAGAAAATTGAAAAATCTTTAAATGGTTCAAAAGTAAAGTGCATTTATTTAAGAAGATATGGAAATAAGTTACTAGGAAAAGTTGTTCAAAAGTAAAAGGTAGTTCCTTATATCAATTTTCAAAAAAATCGGCCTACTTTTAATAATTTGTGATGAAAATTATTTTAATATTAATTAACTAATTCCAAATTAACAACTCATTATTGAACTAGTAGGCGTTGATAGTGACAAGCTTTATTGACACTTCGCTTTTATAATTCATTAGCCGCAGTATCGTCAGCTTAACAGCAAAAAATTTGATAAAATTGATATTAAAAATTTAAATTGATATTAAAATAAATTTAACCACAAATAAATAAAAGAAGGCCGATTTTTTCGAAAATTGGTATTAGAGACTACCTTTTAATTTTGAACAACTTTTTCTAGTAACTTATTTCCATATCTTCTCAAATAAATGCACTTTACTCTTGTACCATTTTAAGTTATTTCAATTTTCTGAACTC
>JAHBCN010000400.1:0-194457 GCA_019359885.1 Listronotus oregonensis | reverse complement strand
TTATTTAAGAAAAGAATCATTGCAGCTGGAGAGCATTTCGGTTGAAACCAAATATTTTTCAAAGCCTTAGATTTTCTTTAATAAAGAGGGCTCGTATGTGTATACAAATGAATGGAGGTCACGTAGAACAAATAATTTAGGGTCATTATTCTATGATTTTTATAATAATAAGTAATTTAGCATTAATTTAAAAAAAATAATTTACGTTTATTTTGTTAACTTGTTAAAATGTATCTAGATTTTAAAATTAAGATATCTAATAAACGGATTCTCAGGTCGACATTTACTAAGAATACTTTTTTTACAAGAAAAGATTGGATAATTAGAATTTTTTACTAGAACTTTATTATACAGGGTCAAAAGTTTTGGTATTTTTAACACTGCAATATACCGCAGGTGGCGCCCTCTGCAACGTATAGCGAATCCGTGAACGGATTTCAATTTCGTTCCAAAAACCCCTAAACCAAATTTAATTTAATATCTTATGAAACACTCGACTTACATTCAAAAAACGATTTTATATTTCTCATTTTGACGCCCTGTATATTGAATACCGAGCGCCCAATTAAAAAATGGCATAACGAAAGTCGAATTATTTTGGTTCACCCTATATGTGGCCGGCGGATTGGCCTCCTTTTCCGGACACCCTGTATATATAGGTAAGTCAAGGACAGGGTTTTAATTTCACGATCACCTATACACGGTGAGTTACGATTTTACGTTTAGTACAGTTGCCTGTAAATAACAATTAAAATATGTGAAAACAGAGAAAGGAGTATAAATAACGTACTGGTAGTCAGAAGTCCGGTATTCGGCTACCTTTATGTGGGGGGTAATTTTTAAAATACACTTTTCACAATACAATTTCCGGCTTCTCACTTATTAAGTTTTTCTAAAATGGGGCTGTAATTATTAACACGTTAAAATTTTGCGTATTTTAAATAAAATAGGGCAACGAAAGTTTAAGAAACCTCCTCTTTTAATCTCTCCTTTATACAAGAAAAGCAACTGAGTTTTTTATTTGTGTAAATTATAGACGTATACCAAAACACTTTTGGAGAGTCAAAGGCTTAGTTGGCAATTTTAGAAGAAAAATTAAAAAAGAATAACAAAAATACTCAAAATATATAAACAAATTGGTACGCCGAATTTCAGAAATATTAAGGTTGAGTAAGGTATAATCGTAAGATACTAGACTTTCCCAAAGAGGTCTTGATAAAAAAAAATAGAATAATATAATTCAACAACCAAATTTAATGCAATCTCATACAAGCATTGTTTAAAGTATTAAATTTTAATATATTTGTAACTTAAAGCCGTGCAGCTAAAAGTAATGAAAAAAAATTGATAAAAGAATGCAGAACTAATAAATCAAATAAAAGTAAACCAAAAAAAAAAAAAGTGTAAACAAAATGGCCTTAACAATTTTAATTAAATTTGTACCTTATTTATGTAATAAAACGCATCCGTATTCATTAATTTTAAAACAAATTTGAAACGACCATAAAAAAGAACCTAATAGGGATGTACATTTTACAACATAAATTTTCATTTTTTTTTGTGATATTAAAGATTATAAGTTAAAAACAAATATACGTATAAATTAACCAAATTAAATATAATAAAAAGTAAAACCAATATTTAGAAGAACTTTGAAATAATCCAAATTTAAATTGGATTAAAAATTGGGATTAAAAATTTCAATAAACTAAAATTTTTTAAGAAATGTATTTTAATTTTTAAAATACAAACAATAAAAATACAATAAAGATCCTAAATACATTTTTTAATTTAAATGTCAAATTTTTTACCAATGTCGTATCTGTTATAACCGTTTACTAAAAATGAATATTTGTGTGAGTTTTAATTTTGGCTCTGTCATGTTATTTCTGATAGTTATTTTTTACTTGCTTACTATTTAAAAGATATGCTATTTTTGGCAGATAGTCGAGGAAACCAAGAAATGCCCAAGGGATTTATTGTGCAGTAAGATGAATTTAAATGCCGTTTTTTGCATTGGATTCGTATGAACGTCTACAAACTTTGTGAACAAATTTAATTAATGGGAAATGACAAACTGCCTTTGTACAATAGAAAAATGGTACTTTCAAAATGCATTTAAAAGTTTGCAATAATAAAAAAATCATAACTAGGTAAATAATGATAAAAATGAGCCCAAATTTGTTACTCGGGGGTTATTGAGGTCGCTGTACACGAATATGACATTTCAAGGGCCTACGAAGTACCTGGTACGCGCTAAGGTTTCATAAACGTAGTCTTCTGGAGTTTACGACAATTCCTTCTAATATCAACCAACTTTGTTACTCGGAGGTTTTCGAGGTCGCTGAACACAAATATGACGTTAACAAGGGCCTACAGAGTACTTGATGCGCCCTAAGGATGGTGTAAACGTCGCCTTCTTTTCAATTTCTTTACTTGGAGGATTTTTAAGGTCGCTGTACACGAAACTGATATTTACAAGAGTCTACGGAGTACCTGGTGCGCGCTAAGAATGGTGTAAATGTCGTCTTCTGGAGTTTTACGACAGTTCCTCCTAATATCAGCCCAATTTTGTTTCTTGGGGGGCTTTTAAGACCCTTGCCAATATCATATTCGTTTTCAGCGACAACAAAAAAACCCCGAGTAAAGAAATTGGACCGATATCAGTAGGAGTTGTCGTAAAACCCCAAAAGACGACGTTAATACCATTCTTAGCGCGCCCGGGTTCGCAGGCCCTTGTCAATGTCATATTCGTGTTCAGCAACAACAAAAACCTCTTAAGTAAGGAAATTGGGCTGATATTAAAAGGATTTTTCGTAAAACTCCAGAAGGCGACGCTTACACCATTCTAAGCGCGCACCAGGTATTTAGTAGGTCCTTGTCAATATCATATTCGTGTTCAGCGACCCTCGAATAACAAAAATGGTCTGATATTAGGAGAAATTCTTAAACTCCAGAATACGTCTTCTACCCTATCCATAGCGGACACCAGGTACTCTGTAGGCTCTTGAAAATTTCATATTTGTGTTTAGCGACCTCGAAAACCCCCAAGTAACAAATTTGGGCCATTTTCATCATTATTTAACTAGTTATAATTTTTTTATAATTGGAAACTTTAAAATGCATTTTTCTAATGCACAAATGCAGTTTTTCCCGTTAATTAAATTTGTTCACACAGTTTGTAGACGTTCATACGAATCGAATGCAAAAACCACATTTAAATCATCTTACTGAACAAAAAATCCCCGTAAGGCCTATTTTTGTGCTACGTTTCATTGACAAAAATAGATTTCCTCTAAAATCTATCTTTATCTTTATTTTAATACCTTTCCCAAAAATAATTAGGAAAATATTTTAAAAAATCATATTATGTTTAGTAAAACAAGTTATCCTTATATACATCTGTTTTTAGGATATTAGTTTTCCTAGTAATTTTTAAACTCAAAACAAATGTCTGTAAAAAGTAACTAAAACTTAAATAAATAGTAGCACGACATTTTTCAGCCTCATGAAATTGCGGTTAAAAAGATCACGTAGCCATCGCGACTGTGCTTTCCTGATAACCTCGATATTATTGAAAGCAACGTGCATGCAGCAAATGGGGTTTATGTTGGACGTAAATGGCAACGCTTTCGTAAATATTAATGTGGTAAGGTTATTTGGGAAAAAGTTCTGAAAATGGGCATAGTTCGGGGGTTTAACCACCCGTGATTGACTTTAAAAATAGCATTTTGAATTACTATTTGAAAAAAAAATGTTTAAAAACTTACACGTATTTATATCAAAAAGGTATAATACTTATACAACAGCTAAAATTCAACAGTAAGTACGGGATTCTCGTAGCCAGAGCTTCGAAATTAATTAAAATAATTGAAAATGGATTCTTTTTCAGTAATTGTTTTTTTGATTCAATTCTTTAAAAAAAAAAGTAATTTATTTGGTATCACTTAATAGGATAATGTAATCGTAATTGGTAATTGATTTTCACAATTCAAAATTAATTTCTTAGAAAGTAATTTAATTTTTTAAAAAGTAATTGAATTACTTAGAAATTAATTAAATTACCCAATAAATAGTTAAATTACTACGAAAAATGTTATTACCTTGCTTTATGGAAAAACTGCCGGAATTTTGGCCAGCCAGAAAGAGCATCTTGAAACACGACGGGCCGCATTAAATTCGGCAAACGCCGCCTTCGCGACGGTTTCGTATTTTCGATTGATGCTTACCGCCACCGTTTTTATACTTTTTTTGTGGAAAAATATATTGATGTTTGGGGTAGGATATTTTTTTTTTTTTAATTTTAAAGTCAATTATTATTGAACTTTCTGACAAAGCAGTTTAAATAGTTTGACGTGCCCGCAGGATGCATATTAGTATAAATATTTTATTTGTTTAGTATATCGTGTTTAATATATGTGGTAATTTAAATAGAGTAATTGCTAAAATATTCGATTACTTTTAGTTTTAATAATTAAATGAATTACTGTCTAAAAGTAATTGCGACAGCTCTGCTCGTAGCAAATATAAAAGATGCAAATTATTGCATTAATTATAAAAAAAAATAGTTTTGAAATTTGGACTGATAAAACCTATATTACACATTTTTATTAGACACTTTTGGTTCAAGTAGTATTTGTATTTAAGGAAAAAATAAAATGTTAAAAATCTGTACATTTTGAGTCCGGAGGCATTAATAAAATGAAGATAATTGCTTGCTATAGAGCACTGTTTCTTTTAAAATTATTGTCTTGACGATTTTTTTAAATTGTAATTTATTGACACATACGTAGATTAACTTTACTTAAAACTGAATTATAAACCTAACTTTTGTTTTCTATTTCAGGTAAGAATTGTATTCAAGTCAATCAACGCTGTGGCTAGCAGTAAAATGGAATTTGGTCAGTTAATGGTAACAGTACAAATATACTTTAGCATATCCTTTTTATTTTTAATATTAAAATGGTTCTCAAGTTTAAATTTACTATATATGTTACAGGAAAAGTAGATTCTCCATTAAGAGTTGACTTGGTAGTAAAGGTGGTTAAAAGCGAAAAGTGATAAATTTTAATCAACATTTACCAGTCAGAGTTGACTATATCTTGGGAAAATATACTCTTACAGCCTTGAATTAGTAAAAGTTGACTTTCTGCAAGAAAGACGGTCTACTAACTAACAAACAACAAATAAAAAAGCAAAACCTTTATAATAAAAATTAAAGTATTTATTACTAAAGGAGCATTTTATTTTAGTTTAGTTCAGTTCAAACTTTTAGTGATTTTTCACTAATTGGGAAAAATAAAAAGCCGGTTTAACTAACCAGCACTAACCATCTCCGACCAGAACTGATGGCTTTGGAATTTGTTTAAATTATCCCTACGTAGAAGTTAACAAAATTTTAATAACTTTCAATATGGTAGCAACATCTCGGAATTAACTTTTACTAAACCACAGCAGGTATAGTTAACTACTTCTAGGTAAAGTTGATCTGCTTATTCTTAATCAACATTTTCTGGCATTTTTTCTAAGAGTTTACTCTTCCTAGGCAGAGTCAACTCTCCCTAAGAATCTACTTTTCCTGTAACATATCAATGATCGGCATATTCTGCGACCTATCTATATAAATGTATATTTAAAAAATGTATTTTTTTTAATTCCTGCATATCTTCAGACTTATAAAAAAAGAACGGATTAGAATTTAAATAAATTATAACTAATACAAAGTAAGTACAAGTTAACAACCAACGTAAGAGAAAACTACGACGTTCTTTATATTTCGAAAAAAATTAGAAAACCTAATTACAACTAAAAGTTATGTTATATCTAAAAGGAGTAACCTGCGTCGTAAAAATCGAAAATGAAATTTACTTTTAGAGTTTACGCGGTTTAGCTATTATCGCCATTTTGCAAATTGATTGCAGATCGTGTAATCTTAAATAGCTGGTGGCTTATGGACGGGTTTATTATACGGCTTATACATGTTATAGTCAATCCTCAAAGCTCCGGCGTTCCTAGGTTTGAGTAGTCAATCCTTAGGTCTGACTTAAAGTCTTAGTAAAGCCCAAACAAATTAGGTTTTTCGGCCTCCGACTAAAGAATTTTCTTCAAACCTAGGAGAAACTAATTTGGTCAGGCAAACGTCAAAACTTAATTTAATGAAATCGGGGTTTGACCAGTCAAACTTTAATTAAGTATTGAAAGTTTCAGTTTATTAAATTAGATTAATAATTATATATATATATATATATATATATATATATATATATTAATATATATATATATATATATATATATTCATTAAATTGTTATGTTTTGTTAAAATAAAAAATAGTCTTTATTCAAAATGTGAGGCATTATGACATTTAGAATTGCACAATACATCAGATCTCTTACATTTACAACTAACCACAACTAACCGCAAGTTTAAACTTATTTAAACATGTTACAGGTACCATCGACGTTTGACCGAGTCTGCCAGTCGCTTCTCGAATCGACTAGGCAAAGCCCGAAACAGATGATTTTACTTTTGACGTTTGACTGAAAAGTTAGTTCTAGGTTTGACTAGAAATACTTTAGTCAAAGGCCGAAATTGGAATTTATTTCGGGGTTAGCCCGAAGGCTTTGGTCAAACCTAGGATAAACCAGTCATTCCGCGAAAAGACTGCATATCGACCTTTGACTATGACATATACACCTATTATTGTTTGACATATATTTACTTTATATTATACTAGGTACTCATAAAAAGATTTTTTTGTTTTTACTAAATTATTGAAAATAACGAAGAAATACAAAAGGGACTAAACTAAAAACTGCAACAGCTTTGCATGTTGTATAAAATAGTCTACAATTACTAAAGTATATGTAAATCTTCCTTACCTACAGGATTTTAGAGCAGTTTAATATTTTCGCACTCTGTGCGAACGCTCATAGGAAAAAAGACAATTTACCGTTTCTCGTAAGATCAGCAAAGTTATGGAACGTTTGCCATGATTAGTAATGGGATAAATATAGGTGTCGTATGGCTGACATTAACATGACGTTAATAGGGGCAGTTTGGAGGTAGCAATTCTTTGTATAACGTCTGTAGTGGCACTATCATGCTGTTTACACGACACCCTAAAAATGCAATACTGCATGTTCCGGTACTTGGACAACGTTGGTGGAACTGGGAAAACCCTCGTGATAAAGAAAAAAAACATTGTCTCATTAAATTACTTCAAAAAATTTGATTTCCTGTGTTGTTATAATATGTTTTTTTTGCATGTTTTCTTCTAAAAGATATAATTAACGTATGCCCAAAACTAACACGATCTTGGTGCTAGGTTTGGTTTAATTTGGATTTTGCATGTTTTCGTTATCGTAAGACGAAACATTAACAGACATACACACATAGACATCTTTTTTTTTTCCTTTCCTTTTAAAAAAAACTGTGTTTTCTGTTTAAGGTGCCCTAAAATAATTAAAAACAAAACATTTTTGTTTTAATTAAAACAATATTTATTTATTTTTTCTTTTCATATGCATACAATTATATTAAGAAAAAAATAAGGGTAAACATAGGTTTTCTTCTTATAAAACAATAAAATATCTTGTAATACTTTGTACTTGCTTAAGAAGAAACAAACTTATCCAACCTTTCTTACATCTATAAAGATATTATTAATTACCAAATTGCTAAGTGTGGTGTTTTGTATTATATTTTAAACTTTTTAACTGTCTACTTATATTTTAGAAGTGGTTATACACATAGTAGATGGGTATTTTAAGTGAAACTATTTCACTAAGCTTTTTATTCAACTGCTTTATCATCACTTGGCCTGGGCTTATCGAAGTGGCTTATAGAGCATGTCGTCTTTATTTAAGAAGCTAAAAAGCCATTCTTTCTAAAACCTGTTTAACGTAAAGAGTCTGAAAATGTTAGACTTAACTAACATTGAGTAGATTAGATTAGATTAGATTATTTGAGCGGAGATGGCAAAAATGACCTTCACCACTGCAACCTTACCAGATTTATTGTGGTTTCTCCTATCGTTCTTAAGAGTACCACACCCGTCTTCTTAACTAGACTCCGGAGTCTTGACGCTGGTCACTCCATATATCTTGCCGGTTTTGTCTTTTCCTCACCAAGCCTAGTAAACCTAAGCCTACATAGTGCTTCGCAGTGGCACCACACATGACGGCTGTTTCTTCAGCCTCCTGACAGAACCTACACAGGCTATCCTCCACCAGGCCTATTTTTTCTAGGTGCTTGTTGAGTTTGCAATGTCCTGTTAGTTGACCTACCGTTATCCTTACGACTTTACAACTGTGGCTCAGTAGGTCCGAGGTAAACTTGGCCGAGCAGGTCTTAATGAACTGCTTTGCCTGTCGTTGTCCTGGTGTTTATACCCACCAGCTTTGAAACTATCTGTCTACCCAACTCTTAATAGATGCTTTAAGGAGTCCTGCCGAGATTCCACAGAATGGCTTAGGGCGACATAGAGTAGCTAAAACAAATCTTAGATCAAAGACAAGTAGGACTTTTCGAACCATTTTTTATTTTTGTGACAATTAAATATAATACAAACCTTGCTCAAACCAGCTAATACTCTAGAAAAAAATCATTTTAACTGGATAAAAATAATTTAAAAGATTTATTATTGTAAGCTGTTTCTAATAAAATTACAAAAATATTTGTTTGTTTTTATTAAAATTTGCTTTGTTTCCCCAAAACAATACCACGCCACAAATAAATCTGCAATATGGCAGAACTTTGCGTTTGTTAACAGGTAAGTGGTCAAAGCTAATAGAAATTAGCGTGTAAAAATTTTCTCAATTTTAATTGGTTTTAATTATTGTTATTTATTTGATTAAAACGCTTGTTTGTAAATTGTAAGTAAATTAAATACCAATTTGTTTGATATCTGTTTGAAACTATTTTCATTGCTTATTTTATTAAAAGGTAACTTAGTTTTAAATATGTGTTTTTAAAATTTTAAATATAACAATATTTGTAACTAAAAGTGCCAATAGCATATAAAATTTCCATACACGTAAATCGCAATGAATTTCGTTTTCGGTTCATCTTTAACTATTTTCACAAATTGATTTCTTAAACTGCAGCTACAATTCCTGTTTAAATGAAGGTTTTTTTTTTGTTAACTAGATGTTACAAGACTTTCTTAAGATCTGGTACACTAGTAGTCACCCATCCAGTTACTAACCATACCTACAATAAAAATTTTGTGCTTAAGTGTTTCTTTCTTATAGCTTAAAATATTTGTTGCTTTTGTTCAAGTGTTTAGTTAATATTTAAAGTAAACGACTTTAACATTATTTAACTTACAAATTTAATAAATTCCCATAAAATAAAATTATTTTATGGGAATACTATAGAATAGGATATTAACAAACTAGATTAATTTACCTATATACTCCTATGATCAATGGCAATTGGCGCGTTGTATCGTTAAAACATCACTTATTGTCAGATCAGCGAAGTTAGGAAACGTCAGGCTTGGTTGGTAGTCTGAAGCTGATGAGTGTCTGTGTATAATTTAAATTTCCTAGGTTCCCTCTGGATAATATTATCCAAACATTTATGTAAGGTAATTTATAGGTAAAAATTATTTGCATAAAGTAGGTGATGGCACAACGCGTTGTCTAAATTTGTTTTGGAAATTTTTCTGTGGACCTTAATATTTGGCCAGAAAAAAAAAACATCATGCTGTAATGATACATAATCCAAAATTTTGTTAAATTCGGCTTGATAGCTTTTGCGCAATAATTTGGCAATTTAATTTTGTTTGAAAAAATTGACAATTTTACAAATTTATTAGGGTCCAAAATATTGAACCTGGACATTTTATTCTTTTTTACATATAAAAAAATCTTAAGATTTCCAACGTTTTTTTTTTTAATAAAAATCTAATTATTTGGACATTCTCAGCAACCCGTTAAAAGTTATATTTTTTTGCTTTAGAATAAAAATTAGAATATTTCCAGAATTTCCAATAAAAGATTTTACTGCAAATATGGCAAAAAAATTGTCAAATTTTGACTTTTTGCCAATTTTATAAACGCTTTTTTTCCCTTGTTTTACTTTTAATTACTATAAAAAAAGCAAAGGGTAAAAGAAAATATTTATATTTTATAAATACTAACAAATTAATAAATTAATTAACAATTTAATAAATTCAAACAAACTTAAATATCCTTTCAAACAAATTTAATATTTTATTGCGGCCCCGTTTTTTTCTAAGACAGAGTTTAGCCTCTCAGGCATCGAATGGACCAAAGCTCGGGCGTAGTCCGGATTTTCTCGTAACTTATTTTATGCCTCTAAAATTTGATCCTTAAGTTCGTTTACATTTTGCGGCCTTAACTCATTTTCCTATTTATTTTTTTAACTAATAAGCTCCAAACATTGATATGCTGCTTTTCCATCCATTTATCGACTTGCTTGGGCCGTATGAACGGAACACTTTTCTTGCTAAAAGATAAAATTTCTGTCCGGAAATCATTCCAGTACAGAAGGAAGCATGGTTTTCAGGTAGATCTATATATACCTTCGCATTGAACCTTCCTTCGATAAAATAACATACAGCCAAGTCCTTGTGACTACCCCCAAACATTTACCGAAAATCGCCCATACTTTATCCTTTTTGGTATATTTTCATCAAATCTGTGTTCCTGAGCCTGTAGACCTTTAATATTCCATTATAAACGACTAAAACACTTTTACATCGGTAATATTATATTTTCCCAAAAATCGAAGGTTCCATGTAAAATTGTAGAGCAAATCCAATTAGTTGTTCTTATTTGCATTTGCTAAAAACGCTTTTAAGGCTGCCGGGTGGCTTCGCAATTAGGATATTTACCTTATTCTTCGCCGTGCCGTTCTAACCGATGCTGGAAAATCGCTTTTTGTTTTTGCTGTAACTACAAATATAAATGTTGGTTTCTCAAAACATTAACTTAATTATTTTTTTCCCCTTTTCGATTCGATAGTTTGTGGCGACCACTTCCAGCTCTTTTCTTAAAGAGGTGTTTCCTGCCATTTTTTTGAACAAATCAATAGTACTTTTGGAGATGTTAAGCTCTTCCGCCACATCTCTTTCTGGCCAACCTCTCTGCTCAATATAATGAATAGATAATACTTTTTGATCCAAAGTTAAGTGAGGCATTTTAAAAAATATTTTTAGACACTGACAACGGACACCTGTCTCTTTATTAGGTTTTTCAACAGGTATTTATATTCAGTAGAAGGTGGTATAAGCTTGTTTTACGAAAAAAAAATGCTCAAGATTTAATGGCCGTTACTGTACTTCGAAAGACGCTTCTTTTGATAAATGGACATTATTGTCAATCGGTCGATGGGTTGCCAAGATATAAGCTTTTTAAGTTGACATGCGTTTACAGCAAATGTATAATCTTTAAACAATAGCAAATATAAAATTTTTGCCTTGGAAAATATATATATATATATATATATATATATATATATATATATATATATAATATATATATATAAATATATATATATACATATATATATATATATATATATATATATATATATATATATATATATATATATATATATATATATATATATATATATATATATATATATTTAGTAAAACTAGCTTATACCACCTTCTACTGAATATAAATACCTGTTGAAAACCTAATAAAAAGACAGGTGTCCGTTGCCAGTGTCTAAAAATATTTTTTAAAATGCCTCACTTAACTTTGGATCAAAAAGTTTTAATTATTCATTATATTGAGCAGAGAGGTTGGCCAGAAAGGGATGTGGCGGAAGAGCTTAACATCCTCAAAAGTACTATTCATTTTGTTCAAAAAAATGGCAGGAAACACACTCATTTAAGAAAGTGGTCACCCCGAACTATCGAATCAAGAGGAAGAAAATAATTAAGTTAATGTTTTGAGAAACAAACCATTTATATTTGTAGTTACAGCAAAAACGAAAAGCGATTTTCCATCGGTTAGAACGGCAGGCGAAGAATAAGTAAATATCCTAATTGGAAGCCACCCGGCGCCTTAAAAGCGTTTTTACAAATGCAAAAAAAGAACAACTAATTGGATTTGCTCTAACAATTTACATGGAACCTTCGATTTTTTGGGAAAATATAATATTCACCGATGTAAAAGTGTTTTAGTCGTGCTATAATGGAATATTAAAGGTCTACGGCCTCACGGAACACGATTTGATGAAAAATATACCAAAAGGATCAAGTAGTGGGCGATTTTCGGTAAATGTTTGGGGGTTGAGTGCACAAAGACTTGGTATGTTATTTTATCGAAAAAGGTTCAATGCGAAAGTATATAGTAAAGCGACCGTACCGAACATAGGAGCTCCTGGACGATTTTGGATGAACCCAATTCTAAAATACCAATAATAATCTTGTGGTTGCATTTCAATTTCCTCTCGTTTTTAGTGGCTTATTTTGTTGGGACTGGTGGGGAATGCGGATAAATTCTGGAAGAATTATCGCTCAGTTAGTTGTGTATCGTTTTTATTTTCAGTTAGAGGATGCAGTTTTGTAGCAATAACAAGAGCCTAGCTAGCGTCAACCGACTTCGATCTGATTTTATAAGCCATAAATTTAAAATTAGTTGCTTACGAGACCGCAACGTTTGCTGCGGTCTTAAAACCAAACAGTTTTCCTAATAAAATAAAATAATTTTTCTAATAAATTGAAACGTAGAAGATATTCTTAAGAAAACAATTTAATGTGCATTCATAAAATATACAAAAAACTCTTTCAAGTTATCAAGATGCTCAAATAAACCACCTTCTTGAGCCACAAAATTACAAGATTGCATAAAAACGCCTTCTGATATTTGCTAGAATGTTAAGGGTAATAATCTAAAAGAATTCTCAATTTGTAATTGTAATTTTTGTAGATTAATAGCCCTATTCTCCTGGAAACCATAAATTTCTGATTTTACTGACCCCAGAGAAAAAAAAATCGTTTGAGACCATGAAGTGGAAATGTCGATTTATCAGTAAAAACAATGTTTCTTATAAAAATGCATTGTTATTTTTCATTTCCATTACAGTTTAAAAATTGTATTTGTCTAAAATGATCATCAGGGTTAATTTCGTGGGTTTTTCTTACTTTGTAGAACGGTATAAATTTTTTCAGCACTCTTCCCACTGATCTTTTACAAATCAACCTGTTCTGCAATTGTATTAATGGAAACGTAGGATTTTTAATAACACTTGTCACTACCATAATTTCTTTCATTTTCCTTTCCTGGTTTTTTTCTGGGCACTATCATGTTTATGTTTTCTTGGAGTTAAACAACCAAATGTCAGAAAGTTTTAATGACTCGGTAAATAGTGGAAATCTGGGAGTCGGCTTAGTTATAAATAAATTAATAAATAATTCCTAATTCCCCTAACAGGTTCCACGGTGATACCATTCAAATATTTTAATTTTTCTTTCAGTTCGTAAACATCCATACTAACAATAATTATTTTATTAAAAAAACTTTTTGTCGTAAATATTCGACACTGTACAACTATTGCTGTCGGCGTTCGATACTAAAGGAATTATTTCAGAAATAAACGTATTGAATTGTTTGCTGGAAGATTATTGATCGATAAGCAATGCGTTGGCGTTTTTAGGTACATCAAAATCGTCCAAGATGTCCTATGTTCGCAGTACTCTGCGCTTTTACTGTAAAAGATCTACGGAAAACCATGCTTCCTTCTGTACTGGAATGATTTCCGGACAGAAACTTTATTTTTTAGCAAGATAAGTGTTCCGTTCATACGGCCCAACAAGTCGATAAATGGATGGAAAAGCAGCATATCAATGTTGGAGCCTATTATTTTAAAAAAATAAATAGGAAAATGAGTTAAGGCCGCAAAATGAAAACGAACTTAAGGATCAAATTTTAGAGGCGTGAAATGAGTTACGAGAAAATCCGGACTACGCCCGGGCTTTGGTCCATTCGATGCCTGAGAGGCTAAACTCTGTCTTAGAAAAAAACGGGGCCGCAATAAAATATTAAATTTGTTTGAAAGGATATTTAAGTTTGTTTGAATTTATTAAATTGTTAATTAAATTATTAATTAGTTAGTATTTATAAAATATAAATATTTTCTTTTACCCTTTGCTTTTTTTATAGTAATTAAAAGTAAAACAAGGGAAAAAAGAGCGATTTATAAGAATTGGCAAAAAAGTCAAAATTTGACAATTTTTTTGCCATATTTGCAGTAAAATCTTTTATTGGAAATTCGCGGAAATATTCAGCTTTTTATTCTAAAGCAAAAAAAAATATAACTTTTAACGATTGCTTAGAATCGGTCGATGGGTTGCCAAGATATAAGCTTTTTAAGTTGACATGTGTTTACAGCAAATGTATAATCTCTAAACAATAGCAAATATAAAATTTTTTTATTGGTATATATATATATATATATATATATATATATATATATATATATATATATATATATATATATATATATATATATATATATATATATATATATATATATATATATATATATATATATATATATATATATATATATATATATATATATATATATATATATATATATATATATATATATATATATATATATATATATATATATATATATATATATATATATATATATATATATAAATTATTGTCTTATTTATATGCATATTTTACCAATAAAATGTTTTAAACAAATATATTTATTTTTTAATCCGTTTAACATTTATTAATAGCGCCTAAATAATTAAACTTTTATTAAAACAAAAAAATAAATATTTGAAAGTTTAAAATCTTTAGTTCATGTGAAAAAAAGTAAGTGTCCAGGTATGATATTCTGAAATATAACCACTTTGCAAAATTTTCAGATTTAATTTAACGAACTTTGGCGTAATGTTTTTAAATAGCTTGATGTTTCTCTTGGCCCAGTAGGTAGGTAGGTAGGTAGGTTTAAAGTGAGTGGACTTTTTACCCCCTCCACTGCGACCGCTCGGTCTATTGTGTCTCACACCTTTTTATATTTCTCCCAATAGGATTGGACTTCTAATGAATCCGATACCAGATTGGGAGAGAGTTTTTTTTTATCTTTTCTTACTCGTGTCGCTACCGGAGACGAGCACAATGTGTTCTGATGTGTTCTGGTGTCCCTGTCTCCTGAAGAGTATGACGAGCAGACGATTAGATCCATCATGCCCTCCTCTCCCGTTGTAGTGACGTCGGTAGCTACCAGGTCCTTGTTACAGGAACCAGATATTCTTTCTGAGGCCGCATCTCCGGCCTTATCCTATGAAAACGGTCCTATCCGCTTTCTGTTTAAATCCAGGGAACCCTTTTTTCTATAAAGGCGGTTCTGTCCGCCTTCTGTTTGGATTCAGGGAACCCTTTCTAAGCACCTGTTTGTTCGGGATGGATTAGTCCTTCCCCGCGAACCAGGCGCCGGTGACTTCAGTGGCACCTCTCGAAACGGATATATCCGTTTCGGTCAGCGCACCACTTTTTTCCTATGTTTGGAGCTAGGGAAGTAATAGTCCACCACGGCAGAGCCCCGCATTACCGCAGTATGGCTAGATACACTGAGAGGTCGCCCTGTATCTCAGAGGCACCGTTGGAGACACCTGTTTAAGGCACAGGATGTCATTCACTCACTTGTGTTCATCTTAGCTTTGGATCCCGTTCCATACGCTAGCCAAGAGAGTTACCCATAACCAGCAACTCTAGCGCCTGTTCCAAAAGATCCTACTGGGCCCAACCACAACGACGATGTGTGAACACGGCGGTTGGGCTTGGCCAAGTATAGAGAAAATTTAAATCTGAAGAGTCTAACAAAATTTTTCAAAAAACTACGCTATTTTTTTATTGCTTATTTGCAATAGGCATAATGCAGTTTGTAATTTCCAATCACTCCCGTTTAGTACGAAATTTAATTAATTCATATTTCTCTTCCAACAAATTTTCTTTACGACCAATACTTACACCATTACTAACAAATGAAGTAATTTTTTTGTTTTTTTTTCTACGTTTTGTTTATTTCTCAAATGTTTTGGTTCTTTTTAGGAGGAAGTATTCTAAAGGCTTCTAGTAAAAACATGCATGCCACCTCGTATATCATCAAGAACTTATAAAATAAAAAGGTGTCCAGTTTCTAATAGGATTTGAATCTATTTTAATAAACCTGAGACCAAGGCTTTTCGACCGAATCTTGAAAAGTTAGGAGACCTAGAGCCTGTAGTCTATTTATTTCGTTCATATTATCTATATCATCATACTAAGCTTCGCGAAATCGTCAGAAATGTAGTATTATAATTTATCCACTTGATGTTCATTTACAGGTAATCAAACACGCACTGCACATACAGCGGCGGTTTTGACAGAGCTGCAAGATGCGAATATAAATAACCTTCTCGCCGCGCCCTAATGAAAACGCGGTTGTTGAGACCACATACGAAGCGGTATCAAATAAGACATGTGACACCTACAGGTTGTTTGTTTAAGAACAACTTATTTCGCATTTGCTCAGGCTTATTGTACCTATGTTTTATTATAAAGGGTGTTTTTTTAATATTTGACAAATCGTCCATTAAAAGTCACTAAGTACCATTTCAAAAAAAATCTAAAAAATTAGTTGGATATACCTAAGTAACCTGCTCTTAAAGTTCTATCCTATAAAAAACTTGTCAATTACCTTTACGGTTTCTAAACCGCTCTAGTGAAATATTGAACTCTTCGAGCATATACCAACCCAGAGGCAGCCTTGCCGCTTGGCTGTGCAAATAGCATGCGAGAGAGAAAAAGCGCGTAACTCCAGTACCTTTCTCTCTTTGTGTGCTGATTAGTCCTCCCAGACCGCCGTCTGTTAGAGTCATTTTCATTTACTTGATGTACCTAATATCGTTAGTTTATAATGGTAAAACCTAGGTTTTTTTAAGTATTTACTAATAGTTGTTGTTAAGTCATTACACTCATAGGCAACTGTTACCGTAGATTGCTGGGATTATTTACCACTGATGCAACGATTTCTATCTAAATTTTTTCGACACGTACAGAGTCTTTAATTATATGAAGTCTTTATTTTGTAAGTTTTTTTCCATAATATCTTTTGAAATTATCAGAAAAAATATCGCAATAAGCAAAAGGCAACTTCAACTTTTTCAAATTGCGCTACAATAAAAGATCTTTTTTATTCATATATATATATATATATATATATATATATATATATATATATATATATATATATATATATATATATATATATATATATATATATATATATATATATATATATATATATATATATATTATATAATATATATATATATATATAATATATATATATTAATATATATATATATTATTATTTATATATAATATATATATATTATATATATTATATATATTTATATATATATATATATTTATATTATATATAAGTATATATATATATATATATATATATATATATATATATATATATATATATATATATATATATATATATATATATATATATATATATATATATTACAGTAGTTACGAAAGGTAAGAAAAAAAATTTATTTTTGATTTTTCGAAAAAGCTACTCTTGATAAAAATTTTGCTACTTCTAAGAGTAAGATTGAGATAGAAACATTTAACATATTTTATACGGGGTGTTCAGAAAATTGAAAAAACTTAAAATGGTACAAGAGTAAAGTGTATTTATTTGATATGATATGGAAATAAGTTACTAGGAAAAGTTGTTCAAAATTAAAAGGTAGTCTCTTATAGCAATTTTTGAAAAAAATCCGCCTACTTTTATTTATTTGTGATTAAATTTATTTTAATATCAATTTATAATCAAATTTTTTGCTGTTAAGTAAGCATTTAAAGCTGATGATACTGCGGCTAATGAATTATAAAAGCCAAGTGTCAATAAAGCTTGTCACTATCAACGCCTACTAGTACAAAAATTTTAAATTAGTTAATTGATAATGATATTTTAATTACAAATACATAAAAGTGGGCCGATTTTTTTAAAAATTGGTATTAGAGACTACCTTTTACGTTTGAACAACTTTTTCTAGTAACTTATTTGCATATCTTTGCAAATAAATGCATTTTACTCTTGTACCATTCTAAGTTTTTTTCAATTTTCTAAACACCGCGTATAAAATATGTTAAATGTTTTTATCCCAATCTTACTCTAAGAAGTAGCAAATTTTTTATCTAAGTAACTTTTTTCGATAAAATTAAAAATAAAGAAGTTTTTTTTACTCCACACCTTTTCCGGGGACACACGAGTACGTCCACGGAAAAGGTGTTGAATAGTAAAAAACTTCTTTATTTTTAATTTTATCAAAAAAACTACTCTTAAAAAAAAATTGCTACTTTTTAAAGTAAGAGTGGGATAAAAATATTTAACAAATTTTATACGCGGTACTCAGAAAATTGAAAAAACTTTAAATGGTTCAATAGTAAAGTGCATTTATTTAAGAAGATATGGAAATAAGATACTAGGAAAAGTTGTTCAAAAGTAAAAGATAGTTTCTTATATCAATTTTCAAAAAAATTGGCCTACTTTTATTAACTTGTGATAAAAATTATTTTAATATTAATTAACTAATTCCAAATTAACAACTCATTATTGTACTAGTAGGCGTTGATAGTGACAAGCTTTATTGACACTTTGCTTTTATAATTCATTAGCCGCAGTAACGTCAGCTTTAAATGCTTACTTAACAGCAAAAATTTGACAAAATTGATATTAAAAATTTAAATTGATATTAAAATAAATTTAATTACAAATAAATAAAAGTAGGCCGATTTTTTCAAAAATTGGTATAAGAGACTACCTTTTAATTTTGAACAACTTTTCCTTCTAACTTATTTCCATATCTTATCAAATAAATGCACTTTACTCTTGTACCATTTTAAGTTTTTTCAATTTTCTGAACACCCCGTATAAAATATGTTAAATATTTCTATCCCAATCTTACTCTTAGAAGTAGCAAAATTTTTTATCAAGAGTAGCTTTTTTCGATAAAATCAAAAATAGAAAAGTTTTTTCTTTTTCAACACTTTTTGTGGATATATGTATTATATATATATAATATATATATATATATATATATATATATATATATATATATATATATATATATATATATATATATATATATATATAAATATATATATATATATATATATATATATATATATATATATATATATATATAATATATAAATAAAAAATAAATTTTATATATTATATACATTGATGATATTTGGATGAACCATTTTTGAGATATTTTAGCTTAAAATAAAAATAAATTGAAAAAAAATCATATTAGTTCCAAGAAAACCATGAAAACAATAAAATTGTTTTAATAAATTTGACGTTTGTTGAAAGTTAAGGTTTATTATTTTAACTATTAAGAATAATTTATATTGCTTTCTTGTAGATGGGCTATTCAAAAGAACAAAAAAATCGCTATTGTGCGTCTTTTTTATGGTACAATAATAATGTGACGACAGTGCAAAGGGAAAATTACTTATTATATCCTTAACAATGGGTACCACCTGAGAGTACTATTAAATACAAAGTAAGAAACTTTAATGAACGAAAAAGCTTAAAAATGAAGAAAAGACTCTAGCACGAAATAAAAACGAAGTTGTGGATATCCTTGTTTTTTCTAGGAAAATTATTATACTTTTTTTATTGGATTAGCACTAACTACTTTTAATAATTTTAGAAAATCCTAAAATATCAATCTCAGATGCGGCATTTAAACATAATATAACAGATTGTAAAATTTATTCAACCTTAAAATTTTACAAATTTCATCCTTATAAATTTATGTCTGTCCAGAATCTTTCTAAACAAAACATGCAGGACTGACCTGAGTATGCATTGGAAATAGCTAGGTTTATGCAGCAGAATCCAGAGTTTTTAAATAAAATTCTATTCACCGACGAGTCTTCCTTCACTATAGCAGGAATGTTTAATTACAAAAATAAACATAATTGGTCTAGAGAAAACTCTCACCAAATTCAGCAAAATAACAAGTTTATTTTAAGCTAAAATATCTCAAAAATGGTTTGTTCAAATATCATCAGTGTATATATATTTGAAATCAGAAACAAAGGTCTTCGTTTTAGCTCATAACATACAGGGTGTTCCATTTTAAAAAGTTTAAGTTGCCTAATTTTTTTTTTTTTTTTGTTGCGATATTTTTTTACTGATAATTTAAACAAATAATATGGGAAAAACCTACAATTTTTATATAAAACATTTTTTTCTGTCTTCAAAAGTAAAGGCTCCAGATGTCACGTAAATATAATCAAATACTCTGTACAATTCCGGTTCTTTGATATTTTTTATGTGGTTTCTTATACTCAAACGACAGATCGAATAATTAATAAATTTTTAATTGAAAATTCTTTAAGACTCATGAAAATTACGGCCAACCTCGGCGTAGATAATGGTTGCCTCTGATTTTTCTTTTGACGATCTAAGGTGAACTATTTTTTTAATAAAAACGAAATAAAAATGAATACCAGGCTTAATGATGACACTTATCAGTCGAACACTGGAAATGGACGAGTTGCACAAAAGTTAACAACGGGTTGGAATGTTCAACAAAATGTCAGATTTTGACAGGTTGCCAACTAAAAGCATTGAATAACACTGACATAAGGTTTTGTTAAATATTCTAAACCGTAAACTTTTATGCAACCCGCCATATAGTATGTTCATTATTACGGTAACTAGTAATACATTGTTATTTTTTATAGGCAAACAAGAACATTCCCAAATCTAATTAACAAAAATATGGGCTTTATTGTTAAATACAATATTTTAGTTTTATTCAGAATATGATATATTTTAGTAAACAACTTATTTTTCTTACCCACTAAATGTCATAAATAGTTACAAATAAACCAACCTTTTCTTGGTTTCAAATTTAGACACGAATTGGAGTTATTGGAATTGAAAAAACTGAACGTCGTTAAATATATCCTTAAAATACCTTTTAAATGTGTGGCCAAAGAGGTACTTCGGCACCAACTTTTAACATTTTATATTATTTCACAAGAAACTGGGAAAAGAATTTTAGAGTCGGTATATGTTACAGGTAAATTCGGCACCGTTATGCAGGTACTTACCTACTTGGACATAAGGATTTAATTTTCCTAAACCATGCTTGGTGTAAGTGAAAGCGACAACCGTTAATATTTACATTTGGCCAAACGCTGTCGATAGCTTTATGTATAGCAATTTCAAAGTCTACAAATATTTTACATGGTTCAAAATATAATTCATATCTGTCTGAAATATTAGTCTTTAACAACAAAAAAAGATTTTTATAAGTTTCAGTAGTTTTGTTAGGTAGCAAACAATAAAGTAGTGGCATGTAAAAAACCGTTTTGTAATCCATGAATTGTAAATAATTGAAAGAAATATTTAGTACAATGCGAAAATGTCCCATCCATGTACAAAGTTGACATTTTACATAAAGTTTTTATATTGGATTCACACGAGAAGACAATAATGTTATTCTCGGGGCAATTTATAAATAAAAATGATTCACCTTTACTAGTAGCAGGACTGTATGCTTGGACAACTCTATGTACTTCCTCCATATTTTTCGGCAGCGCGGATGGTAGAATCTTGCGACGGCAATTGTAAATGTTTTTTCGTATGTTATTTACATCACTGAATGTTAAAGCTTCTGGAAGATTTGTAGAAAGATGTTTTCTAATTACTTTAGAAGGTTTCTCACTGATGTCTTCTTCGGCTTTGCGTTTACAAGCGTTTGAAATAATTTTGGAATGTAACTTCCTGATGTCAGCTTCATGATTATGTTGTAAGTCGCTTCTTGAAATAGTTAAGTCAGGGCCAATAGTAAAAACTTTAGCGGGACATTTCAAATTCTTTTTACTGCACCTCCAATAAACTTCACCGCTCTTCAACTCTTTAGTTTTGGAAAATAGATGATTTTCCAACGACAACAAATCGCATCCACGTTCACTTTTATTAGAACCGCTACAGGTGTCATTTTAAAGAAAAACAATACGAGACTGGACTATAGCACAAATTTAAATATTATAAAAATATATGTACGTATTAGCACTTCAAGATGAAATAGGAAACTAAACTAAAACAATATTTCTAACTACCCCCAAATATGCCCCAAATATTTTAAAGCCCATATTTTCTACCTTCATTACCTGTAATTGACCCTCATTACAAAAACTAACCAAAGTGTACGGCGGCGCCCAATATTCCTAGTTCTTGCCAGGTACCTGTTCTCTTAACAGGTATAAATGGTCATTTAGTGCCGAATTTTCGCCCGCCGTTAAATGTAAGGTATAGTTTGCCTCAAAGTATATCGCTTTGGCTTTCAACGGACAATACCCCAATAAACGATTTTATTACCTATTGTTATTGGGTTAACCCATTATTTCATAACGGCAGGGGTGGGCCAGATATTTCTTGAGTATTGACCATTAGGTATATACATATTTCGGTTAATATTTTAGTGGCAGTGTTGAATAACCGTTTTTACTGTGCGTTTCGAAAAGTTGTTTTACGGGAATATAACTATGTCGCGTCGAAATCATTTGTCATTAGATGCAAAACAGGTTGTGAAAGGTAGACGAAGGCGAAAACAATATAAATATTAGCCGTGCCACCCTCCATAGAGTTGTTTGTAAAATGGGATTTAAATGCCGCAAAATAGACATAAGACAAGTAGTAATGGAATTGCACAGATTACGCACTTGGAGATTTAATTACCTTCAAGAAATTAAAAGGTATAGGTTAGAAAACAGATCTATAATAATTAACCTTGATAAATCATGGTTTGATACACACGACACAGTATCCAAAGGATGGGTTGATTCCAGGCAAAACTGTTAGACCAAAGCACCTTCAAATAAAGGAAAACGCATTACCATAATGCACGCTGGTTCAGAAGACGGATTTGTCCCAAACTGCTTGCTGTTGTCTGCAAAGAATATTAAGGATTTTAGCTTAGATTATCATAAGGATACAAGTGCAGAACTTATTAAAAACTGGTTTCAAAATTATCTTTAAAAAATATTCTAAACAACGGTGTTATTGTCATGGATAACGCAAGCTTTCACAGCCGTCTGCTACACAAAGCACCAGCTTCATCAAGTTTAAAAACTGAAATCCAGGAATATTTGTTAGAAAATGATATTTATTTTGAATTCAGTTACAAAATGCGCAACTTTTGGAAGTCCTTAATACATATGCAATTAAAAACAATATGTATGTGATAACTTGGCTGAACAGGCTGAGCATACTGTCTTACGACTTTCTCCGTATCACTGTATATTTAACCCCATAGAGCATTTATGGAACCAAGTAAAATCAAAGATCAGAGCAGAAAATATTACACCTACTTTAAGTCCCAGTGTTATAAATTTGATAAAAAAATGTAATTACTAACATACCAGTTGAGAGCTGGAAAAATTCAGTACAGCACAATATAAAAATTAGCACTCTTACATTTCTATACAAAACAACATAAATTCTATTGTAATTAATCTCAATGAGTGATAGTAAAACAGAATTAGATTGAGATATTTAGATTAAAAATGTAATTATGCATGGATAATAGTAAATAATATATTATTTAATTTGTATAAAATTATTTAAACTTTGCATACATTTAAGTTCTTAATGTAATTGTATGATTATACCTACCCAAATAAACAGTAAATTAAAAATCTTTATATTATTAGAGTCCGTCCCTAATGTTCTGTCCTTTAGTATACCTTCTGATTTTACAAGACCCCGGTATCTTAAACTTAGCAGGGGGGAACTATTTACTCGCGCTCTGTGTAGTTTGCAAAATATTTTAAATGCTGTACTGTCATAGCTTCCTTAGGTTCAATTCTGCACTTAATTAAATTTGGTAATGTTTTACCTTGACAATAGGTTGATAAATTTAAACATAACCTATTATCTCAAGACAAAAGTATCTGTTTACAAATTTATGAAAGCTTACCTTTACAAACAATATGTGAAAAAAGTTACAAATGTTACTCAGAGAAATTGGCAAAAATTTGATTTAAATCAGCAAGAAATTTAGTTGACTGCCGTTTGAAATCAAAATGCCTTACGGAGTCTATAAAGCGCGAATTTATTTACGTTGCGGCACGATTGAAAATGTTTTTGATCACTATAAAGTAAAAAAAGTTAAAATCAAATTTAGAAGTCATTTACCGTTTTAAGGGCAAACGGTATTAATTCTTGACTTACTATCTCTGCTTATTTCCGGAAAACTACCAACTACTTTTCTTTTTATTCATTGTTCGCTTTTTCTTACAACACTTTCACTTAATGGCCAGTCCTGTCCTTTTCTTTTAATTACCTAACTTTCCTTTGAACCTTTCTTACTTGTCAAATAAAATTTGACAGAGAAATACTTGAACAACTTATCACTTTATTTGGTGACAGAAAAAAGAAGGCAGTAATTCAAACTTCCATAAGAATCTGGTATTCTCATCGAGGAATTAAATAAAATATTTCGGTAAAGCCCCCGAAATACAAGAACAACTTTCAGACCTCCAGAAAACATGGACCATGGTTTACAGACAAAACTCAAAGTCTTACTGGAATTTAATAAATTATTTTGGCTATACAAGAACAACTTTCAGTACTTTTTCTTTAAAACGAGAGGTCTTACTGCAATTTAATCTGTTGTCCCCTTTTCATCTCCGAGACTCGACCTTCGATGCGACCCACTTATTGGTCCACTTGCTTGACGCGCGCGTTACGTACTTTCTCGATGCTATCCTACCCCTTTTGAGTCTAAACTACCCTTTCACGTCCGAGCTCTCTTTGGCTGCGTCGACCTGCCACGCATTACCTTTCAAACTCAAACTCAAAGCAGTGCTTTATTTTTAAATATTAATTAACATTTTCATTTTATTTACAATATATATACAAATGTAACTCTAATTTTCCTTATACAAGATTTCAGAACCAATCTAGCCAGCGCGACCGGAGCTGATGTTCACTCCTTGGGGTAAATAAAATGATTGGGATAATACGGGTTTGGTCGTTTTCCGGAGTAACCATACAAACGACTAAGCAGTTTGCTGTTGCTTGAAAAGCTTGAAATTTAATTGTTTATTGTAGTTATAATGCGTCTGTAATATTAATTTTCTGCAGGAAAAGACCTGCAAAAACCTGCTTTATATGCCTCAAGTACGCGTAGCGCGCAGAAAACCAAGTTATTGTCCCTTGGTACTTTCATACTTCTATCATTCCTAGCATTTATTTATCTTTCATACTTTATATACAATATTATACATATTCACACGCTTTCACTCTTTTATATCTACAATATTTACAAGTAAATTACATATTGTTTGCAGTTAGGTGTATCATTTAATGCACGTACTGTTGTTATGGGAAATACTGACTACCTACGGTGTTTAATAAATATGTTGATTTGGACCAATCAGGTGTCCACTTCGCTCAAATTTCGCGTTTGCGGGGCCTGTTAAGGGAGTTCCGTGCAATGTAACTACCTAGCTGTTTGGTTTGTATTATCATTTGTATGTCTTATGAATAAATGACATTTAGGATTTTGGGGCGGGATGGGGTAAAAGGGACTAGTCCTCGTCTCCATAGTAAAATGGTAGTCTCCAGTAGAGTGGTTTATGTTTAGTTTGGTCGTGATGTCTTAAGTTAGTAAGGTGTCTTGTAAGAATAGACGAAGGTGCTTGTTTTATTTTACAAGCACTATTGTAATAACATTTTTCTACATCTGTCATGTTATGTAGAGTGTTAATATGTTCGCAGCGGTCCGAAGATGTTACACATCTTAAAACTTTGTTTTGGTAACGTTGTAGTCGTGCCATTTGGGTTTTGATATGCTGCACCATGCTGGTGCAGCGTATGTTATTATTGGTCGTATAATTTGTTTGTAAATTGTCCGTTTGTTTTCTGGAGAGAGGCCAGATCTGGGGGAGAGCATTGCATAAAGACTATGCAGTGCTGCATAGGCCCTATGCAAGACTTGGGTAATGTGCTTATTTCAGCGGGGTAATGGGATTATTATTTATTTTAATAGGAATATTTATTCGGTTGTTTGTAAATTTTTTGGTAATTATCATGCATTCACTTTTGCTTTAGTTCACACTAATTTTCCATTTATCCCACCAAGGTTTTAAATAGTGGAGGTGGTTTTGTATGTGTGTTTTGGCCACGTTGGCATAATATGAGTGTGAGTAAATCAGTGCGTCGTCGGCAAATAGAGCCACCTTAGTTGACGGGTATTTAGGGAAGTCTGCTGTAAACAAGTTGTACAGTTTAGGAGAAAGTACAGTGCCTTGTGGGACTCCAGCATGCACTCTTCTGAAGAAGAGTGCATGCTGGAAGAAGATACATGCTGGGCGAGTACTGGCTTTCCTTAGCCGACGTCAAGGAGATTCCCCTCAGCGACGTTCTCACCTACTTTAAATCAGTAGGATGGGCGGCGTACTGAGTGAGGAGTCCCGTTTAGGAGGAAGAACAACGGGCCTACTGAGGCCTAGGTGCCGTGATATCTATCAGCCTCCTCATCTTCAGATACAGATACTACGTACGCATTACCGATTCACGAGAGTATGCCGGTGTGTTCGTCTGCATAGCGACGAAGCTTTTTTTTTGGTTTCTTAATTTTAAATTGAAAGCAGTTCCGAAATCGAATGTCTGTTTCGATGTGTGGAATTTAATAAAGCGATGTTGTCACGTTTATTTAAGAAATTTACTGTTTAATTTTTAGATTCTTAAAATTTTATTAAGAATTGGAAGGGAAGTTAACTGACTTTGGGCCATTAAAAATTAGCTTTTATGTTGCAAGAACGGTTTATGCAACAAAGGAAAATATTTAATTGTAGTGCATCACCTTTGGTTAATAAGATTAATTAACCTCATAACTACAATAAAAATATGTGTATTTTACAATTTTACTAAATTAAACATCGAATAATAATTATAGAAGACATAAACATACCAAATATTTATAATAATTTACAACGTAAAATGTTGTGCAACATCTTAAAAAATATATTGTTTCATAACTTAAATTATCACTTGGGTTAAAAAATATTCTCTTACAGAATATTGGATGCACGGTACTGCATCAGGCCAAGTTCCGGCCTGACGCACGAAGTGTGTATATTACACAAATAGTTTCACCGTGTTTCCCCCCTATCATAACTTCGTTACGTTGCACATAGAGGTATGAAATTTTGTATTTAAATTCATATAAGTATCCTTAATACTTTTGAACAAATTAAGAAAGTA
Source organism: Listronotus oregonensis (assembly GCA_019359885.1). Taxonomy (NCBI): domain Eukaryota; kingdom Metazoa; phylum Arthropoda; class Insecta; order Coleoptera; family Curculionidae; genus Listronotus; species Listronotus oregonensis. The sequence goes on along the minus strand of JAHBCN010000400.1, from coordinate 167,141 downwards.
TTAAGCGGTTTCTGAGTTATTTGATTTAGAAAATCGCCGATCTTATTATTCATGAAATCATCAAAATTATTAGGCACTTTTCGAGGGAGTAGAAACTTTAAAGGTACATAAGTAGGTTTAGGGACACAAATAAAAGAAAAATTCTAAAAACTGCACTGGAACGCCCTGAAATAATGGCGGTAAAATCGTATACTTGAGGGGTATTTTAGACGTTTACAATTTGATTGAACCCGACTTTTTGGGGTCATAATTGTCTTAGAGTTTAAAATGCAGGCAAGATTTTCTATTTATCAAACTTAAAAAATAGAGATAATATAAAAAAAACATGTTACCATACAAAAATATCTTCATCTTAAAGTTCTAAGATCTAAAATAAGACTAAGGTCTTTTTGAAGTTGGCAAGTGCTTTACTGGCCTGTCTGTATTAATGAAAAAAATTGATGTGTTAATAAAAAAACATTTATCAATACAAAAAAATCAGTAAAAAACTTGCAAGTCAAAAAAGAACCTTGTCTAATTTTAAATCTCAGGGGACCAAATTTTTGGATAGAAACTTGACCTTTATTTTACGCAAGTGTTTTTGGTATAATATACAGGGTAATGCCCAAGTTAAGGATTTTTTTTTAACTGTGTATAAAATTCGCTAAAATAGGCAACTTTTTTAAATAAAATTTTTTAAAAACCCAAAAATATCAAAGCTACATAAAAGGATAGTTTATTTATTATTTACGCTTGTTTTTTGTCTTGTTAATCACGCAGTATGAGTCAGACGCATTGCTTTAACCGGACGAGGGGAGAATTACATTTATTTTAAATCATTGTTAAATCGGGGAAATTGCACAATCCAAAAATAATTTATACGTCGATATGTTCCTTATTTATGGAGAGTGTCGTTAATCAGCTACCGCTTCTTCGATATTGTACTCGCGATGGTTTTCCTTGCGGCCTTATTCTGGACCCAATTACTCGGGTGATTACAAGTCAGGTCAGTTTAGGTTAAAAAAAAAGTGTGGACAACATTGCGGAATAATCACGTCCAACGTGTCCAAGCACTACAGCCAAAAAACTTCCTGGGTGGTGAAAACTTAAGACAGGACCGTATTTGAAACACTTAATAAATGTAAGTTCCTTATTTTTCAGTCTTCTAAAAAAAGTGATTAAAATTGTTTTTTTTTTAATAAGTTCTAAAAACAGTTAAAAAGCGTCAACTAAGGAATCACCCTGTATAATATTTTAAAACATTAAACATTGTGTAGAACCTGAAAAATAACACTTTATAAATTAAATTACCAAAAAAAGAAAATAATTATTCACATACACAAAGCAAGTTTTATTTACTTGCTTTTTTTGATATGATTTAAGCCAATAATAGACCCTGACCCATTTTGATTGTAACAAAGCAGTATTTTTCTTTTATGCTGCCCTGCAGTTGTAAACAAGAGAAGTTGTCGTAAATTTTAAACTAGATTTAGCCAGTTAAGTATAGATTGAAAACTAAAAGAACACATATTTTTTGTTTTTGGATTTTCTTTTTCGTGGTCCAAAAAATAATACTGATTTTTGCTTAGATCGGCAAGACTAGAACTTAAGGGGGTGTACAATGTTATAAATGTATTAACCGCCTTTTACAGTCAATATTTTTAGGTGGCTTTTTAAGAATCCCACTTACTAGTTAAAAGTTTTTTAAATAACTTGAAACTATTTTTTTTTTAAATGCTTTCCTTTCATGCATAATATTTATATTATTTAATTTTAATAAAACGTTACCCAAATGCAATTTGTCCCAAATTGTTGGTGTAGCTGTTGAGATTTTATAAACTCTCGGAGGTAAAGGAACGTTAAAGTAGGGAAAGGTTTATTTATATACTTTTTTAAATAACACAGGCCCACAAAAAATAGGTGTTGTGGGCTGGGTGTCGAACTAGGATTTTCTGGGGTATTTTTTTCCGCTGAACACGAATCTAAAAACAAAATTGGAAGTCAATCAGCAAATAACCGAGAAACGGCGTAATTTCAGATATTGATTTTTTTTTTAATTTAAAACGTCAATATCTTAAAAACCCTAAAAGATACACGAAACTTTATATAACATAAACAATAAATGTTTACAAGACCTCTTTTAGTTGTAAAACCTTTTTGTCTAAATGCAATATTTTTGAAGTTATAATAAAAAAACCGACTTCTCAGGATTTTTTCAAGATATACTTCCGGAAAAATTTAAAGATTAAATTATTTTTATTTCTGTTCTTTTTTTGCAAATTTTAAATAAATTGGAATTCAAATAAATAAAATAAATGATTTATTTAAAAAACTTAAAAATCACATTAGTAAAAATTTCGTTTTTCCTTTTTTGGACTGAAATTTTTTGTCAAATAACATTTTCGTTTATACCTCCTTTATTATTTATTTTATCAAAAATTTTTATATAACTTTTTTATAGACAATTTGAAAAGCTTTTTTTTTTGTTTTACGAAATTTTTTGTATCTCCTATAGTTTATATAGTCGTAGTCCCAACATTCCGTGGTAGCCGATTTCTGCCGGTAAACGTACCGTGTAGATTTTTTGGGGTTTTCCCGTTTTTTTTTGCAGTTTAACCCCAAATTTTGACTTTAGATTTGTATTCAGCGGAAAAACATACGCCAGAAAATCCTAGTCTGACACCCAGCACCTCGCCCAGCACACACCACTTATTTTTTTTAAGGGCCTGTGTAATTTTATTATGCTTGTACTGCAATTAGTTACTTTATATTTATAAATATGCGTTAAAGCTTTTACCTTTAAAATATTTCATGAGTTAAAATATTTTTAAAATAATTTTTTGTGTATAATTTAATTCTAAAGTTTGTAAAAGAAATATTTTAGTTCGCAAAACCAGCATTTTAGGCCGGAATTATAGGCAAGAAGTATTTTATTAATTTCTCTTTAAAAGCATAGTATCGTCAAAATATTTTATGTGCTGGTGTCGATTTTAAACTTAAAATAGTTTGGGATTTTTAAATTGGAAAAATATTTCCTAATTTTAAAATTTTGAGTTATAAACGTCCTAATATAGAAAAAAATATTCCTTGTTAAAACGCGCAACTTATTAATTAAACTTATTTTAACTTTAAGTTATAAACACAATTTCGGATAGTATTTAAATGGATTTAAAACAATAAAACTCAGAGTTTAGTTGGCAGTTTAAGCTTAATTTTAATTACCACATTTTGTCTTTCGAACTAAGCAAAGTTTTTAAAAGTTTCTTTTGTATTAACAGTTAAACTATTTTCCTAAAGTTTTAGGTTCTAATGGGTATTAGGTAAGATAAAAAGAAGGCAATTAAAACGTGTTCTCGTTTATTGTACACGGTTAATGGCAATTTAACTAAATTCAAATAAATGGAAACTTTTTAAGTTCGTGTCTGGACTTTATTTTGCCTACTATAGGAGAGGATTTAAGTTCAACTATCTTGATGGATTTATTTTTTCAAAATTTAAAAATATTTATTTACTTTAAATTTAAGGTCTACTTCTTCGGGTTTATGATTATTTTTTTTTATTTTATTTACTTTAATAGGAATTTTTCTACCTTTGTCAAATATGACAAATAAAAAAATCTACAAATATTTCCTTTAACTTAACGAAATTTCAACACATTATTTGCCCAATTTTTGCATGCTCTAATACAAAGATCTATCGGGTTATCCACTTTAAGACTTCTTTGTTTATATATTTTTTTTCTATAAAAGGTGGAACAACCCTTTGTAATTTACAGCTTCAGTCTATGAAACTTAACTTTTGAGAGGCACAACTAAGTGCCTTTGCGGGTCCATATGAAGGTCAGTGAATTAAACAAAACACTATATTTATAACCAGTGCATTTTTCTATACTTCGGTCCCAAATAAGAAGACTGACTTCCAAGTAATAAATGACTATAAAACTTTCGGTGCATCCCTACTCATTATACTATCAACAGGGACGTATCTTTTTACAACTACAAACATTGATAATAAAAGTGTATTTCGTTATTAAATTTTTGTTTTCTTTTTTAATATTATTACTGTAACATATACTAGGATTAGATAAAGCGTATTTTGTCGTTAGGAATATATGACAAATATAAGCAAAAATACATTATATACTTATGCTAAACATAATAATCTTATTAGCTGTCTTTGCTGTTTTATATTTTTTCTTCTTTTTTTTCTCTTTTTCTTAATATTATATTTTATAAAATGTATTTATTCATATTTAAACCAAGAAAAAACCAGTCATAAAATTTTCGGTAGCTGGCATGACTCATCATTTACACAACTAAACTTTGAATAATGCCAAAAGTACGTTCGAAAATTTTTTCTCAGGGTAAAATAATTATTACTGATTTGTTCCAAATACTAAAAAATCTTTTTACACAGGTCTTGTCGTATTGATAATCTTTTAACAAAATAATTTAGTGCGAAAAATTGCTTTGTTTTGGAAAAATGCTTATATTTTGTGTGATTTATTGATGAACTCATCCCAACAAGAATGGTTTTTGAACATTCTCAGAAAAGTCTGACCAAAGAAAGGGTTTATGGAAACTGTACGGATTGTTTACTTAGGATATTTTATTGTTTTTTTTTTGCTCCCGGGAATTTATGACTGGTTTATTGTTAGTTTAAATATGAATATACTTTACATAATTAAATAAAATGTATCTGGTCAGTTACTTTACAAATCAGCATCACCAAGTTCATCAGAACTGCTATCAGAATAAACAGCCATTATAAGATCTTGTACGGTTCCAAAATATAAATATTTGTTTTCAATTTGTTTACCATGTTCATGCAGTTTTTCCAATTCTGTCCATCAATCTAACAGAATTTTGTTTTTACTAACTTTATTACAGGGCTTTTTAAATCAGGTGTTTTGGTTTCTTTTTCTACTTTACTCTTTAACTAAGCCCATATCAGTTCAACAGGATTAAAAACAATATGGCGTAACCTTAAAACAGTATTTCCTTTTTGTGACTCTAAATTGTCCACTACATATTTTTTTAAAAGTTTTTTGTTTGTAATACCCCAAGTAGTTTTTTTTTTCTGTATGGTTCTTTAAAATAAATATTATTTAAAAAAAACGTTTTAATTTCTCCTTTTGTTGAACTGGTGGTGATAATTTTGGACAAAAGTCTTCAGTGGTATGATATGTTATCCATAAAAATAACCCTGTTGTCTGGTAATAACGTTTTAGAACACCACTTTTTTAATAGGGAATCCTATCTTTATGGTAATCCAATGAATATTCCTTAATATGTTTCGCTGATAGAAGCAGCGCTTCTTCTACCCAACCATCAAATCATCTACAGTGTAAAATAATTATTCGTTTTCCCCTGCTGGATGGTACGTCAACACTACATTTTCTTTTGTTTTTGTTTATCCAACCTTTTTTAATGGTATCATGGGTGTCAGACCAAGTTTCATCCAGATAATAAATATGTCTGTTTTGATACTCTAAAATTTTTTGTAGATATTCATTTCTCCAACAAATAAGTCTGCGTTTTCCATAATCCTAACATGTGACCATTTTTTTATTATTTTAATCCATTATTTCTCAGAAATCTCGATAGAGTTGTTTTAGAGCAGCTGATTATTATTTTCTCTCCAATTCATTATTGTAAATAGCATGCTTTATATGCCTATGCCAAATAATTGCTGTTATAATACGGCATAGACCACTAACCCTTGGGTTTTTTTCTTATGTGTGGTCTATAGGTTATAATTTCAGACATCGTGGTCCCGATTATCCTAAAATACATGAGGGGAACTCTTCAAAATTTCTTTCATTTAGGTTATTACTTATGCAACCAAGACCCGATAGTTGTTAAAATTTAAATTTAAAAATAGTTATGGTGCAATTTTACTACAGTATACCTGTACTAATTAGATTTTATATACTTGTCCCAAACACATTTATTATAAAATACTGTCTCCTGATTTAAGAATATTTAGGAAATTTTAAAACACTTATATTCCACCGGTCGGTAAGAACACAAGAGTCTAAGGCAATGAAATACTTTGGGCGACTATATAAAAAAATTTCTGTACGTCCTTACCTTTCCCTACCTTATTTTGATACGAATAATACCTAGTATGTTATTTTGCCGTTACAGTTGTAGCTAACCAATGTCCTATGTTAGTAATTCAGTTGAAACCATGGTAAATAGTATATCTAAGTATGGTGTATAAATGATAAAATTAACGATAATAGATTAAGCGTGCAGATAGAGTATGTTTTGTCACATAGATTTTCTTAAGAAATATTACAGTTATATTTTAATTTTTTTAGGGTAATTAAAATTTGTATTACACAAATGGTTAAAAGATTATTAACAGTTGGATTGTTCACCTAATAAACTTATCTAAACAATGAAAAAAGTTTAAAAGATGCTAATTAATATATGATTAGTGCTTGTTAGTAATGGTAATCGGTATAACGTAATTATTAAAAGGATGAACCTATGTTGTACCTAACTAGTAACCAGTATAACTCACTACAACGTTTGCACCGATACCAAAAACCTTTAAATATTTTTTTTTCATTTGGAAGATCTCCTTCTAAATAAACATGACATAGACCCAAACCACAATAAACAAAATTCTAGGTATTTCGAAAAACAAAGCTTTGGTGAAAAGCCAGGAAATATACACTCTCTCTAGACACCATAATAAAGAAAACATCGAGCACACGAAATCCTAACCAGAATCCTGGAACACAAAAACAGCATAAAGAATAAGCTTAATACTTTAGCCTCATTTTAATAACCTTAAGAGAGTAAACATACACAATACTTTTTAAAGAAGCCAAACAGATCGCACCCATAAAGATAGGACTCGTAAAGAGCCGGAGTCTCATGCGTCCGATTTCCGACCATCCGACGTACGAAATTTTTTAAAATTTTATGTCGAAAAACTTGCATGTCTCCTGGATCCGAATTTCGAATCCAATATCCAGTCAAAGGAAAGGAAAATAAGAGCATTTTAAAAATAATAAACTAACTAATTTTTTTTTTATAATTTTAACTTTGCGATTTGCAATTATCGTTATAAAAACAGATATCTTTGTTAATTTTTAGCGGAACTAAAATATTATTTAATGGAAGAAAAGAAAGTGGTTTTTGAATATGAGGTAAATTTAGGTTAAGATTAATTTTTTTAAAGATTTGAAATTATAACTGTTCATTTTAATATTCAATGTAAATTATATTTACCCCAACAAAGTAAATAAAGTAAGGTTAAAAGACCAGAAACCAGAAAGAAACGTCCGACATCGTACAAAATAAAAATTAATTCAACTCCGTCCGACGTCGGATAAAATGTCAAAATATTCGAATGAAAAATGGCGCCAAAATGTTCTGACCAATCAAAATACTTTCGGATGATGGGATCGTCGGAAATCGGATGCATGAGACTCCGGCTTTACTCAAATGCATGTAAACGCACTACAGGAACAGATTAACAAACTAAGAAGAAACGCAAACCCAGTCAAGCATTAAAACTAACTAAGCAGTCCCATCTTGGCAAATACCCAACAAAATATTTTTAATACATGAATCCGCCACAACGATATAGGGCATATGTTCGGTTATTATTGGAGATAGAGACTTGCGGTTTTTGCGAAGTGTCGCTAGTTTTGGATGAATCAAAAGATGATACTAAATTGATATTAGTCGGTATTTTTACGTAGAATTTAGTGATTAAGTTAGATTTTTGTCAAATTTTATGTTTTTCGGGATATGAACCAAATATATGATTCTTCTTAGGAAAAAAATGTTTTTAAATTAATAATTATATTGAAAAGAAGCTTTTTAAAAATGTATTATCATTGAGAGACCTTAAATCGATGTTTTAAATTTTAAAATTGAATATCTCATAGTTGGCCGTGATATAAAGCCTTTATAAATAAAAAAATTAAGATAGCCGTCAGTCATCCGTATTTTTTAAGACTACAGCAATATCTTAGCTCTAACATGATTATTTAAAGTTATGATTTTTTTTTATTATTGAGTTTAAATGTTTTAGTTGCCATTTATCAATTTTATGTAAAAATATGGCACTTAATGCCAATTTCACAAAAGGCGAAATGTATGATAATAATATTATGTTGGCATGCTTTACAGGATGTGACTGAAATAGTAATCAGGCATGTATCCAGAAAGGTACTTTTATTTTGTTTAATTTTTTATTTGCCCTATAAACTATAATGCTATATTAATTCATTAGAAGGCAAGAAGGAAGAAGGCAACCACATTAACTAAATTAAAACAAAGCTTATAACATTTAAATCTTGTATAAAAGTTTGCTTAAAAAATTATGACAAGCCTTAACAAGAAGTTAAAAAAAAATAATGTTTTGGCCAGCGTAGAAAATACTCCTATAACCTTTTATTTTTTTGCGTTTTCAATCATCGTCCCACAGTAATTTTAATGTCAACTGTTAATGAATTTAGTCTTGTATCACTCTTAAAAAAGTATCCGACATAATTTCATGATTTAAAAATATAAGGAGTGTTCCATAAGAAAAATCATGGGTTTGGTTCATATCTCAAAAAATATTGAATTTGACAAAAACCTAACTACGTAAAAATGCGTACTAATTTTAGTTTTTGTTTTTTTTGTAAGTTACAAGACAACTAAAGTACGAGGGCGGTCCACAAATTAAAAAAAAACGAATTTTGCCCCGTATGTCAAAAACCAAGATAGCCACGAAAAATTTTATAGTGTAATCGTTTCATTGAAAGTTAGCAACACTTGACGAAAACTGCTCTATCTCTAGTAATAACCGAGATACTCTGTAATTACAACAAAATCCGGACACCCTAAACAATAATATACATTATAAAAGCAGCAATTAAATCTTGAAAACCAACAAGTTATTTAACAATTGTTTATTTTACATTAAGAATCCGATGTAGTTATATGAGAAATAGGTATTAAAGCAATTATATTACTATGCTTAAATTAGAACTTTGTTATGGTAATGTTTGTGTTTATTACCCAAATAAGTTTTTCGTATTAACTAAATACTTTAAAAGCTTTGTCTAATGGGAAATACATTAATTAAGTTTAAAAAGGATTAATTGTATTTGTAGTTATTTTTTATGTATAGCTTTTTTTAAATTTATTTAACTTGATATATTGATTTATACCTATGCTACATGTATATATATTTTTGTCCTCTTCAGATAATCTTAAGTAACACAATTTTGCTTTGGTTTTAAGTGTGTATAATTTCTTTTATTATGAGAGCTCACGAGGACTTGTATGAAGCCTAAGTACTGGATAATATGGTTGAAAGGTTTATAGATCTGAAACAAATTGTTCCATCAACGATGTCCTAGTCATGAAACATCCAGATAAAGTATTTTACAACACCTTTTAGACAACGCGATAACGCCACCACAGACCTTAGACAAAAAACAACTACCTTTGGACTTTGGACAAGCCCTTCCCTCCACATTAAGGGCAGACGACCATTTGGTACATTGAGGAAGTAGTGTAGAGACACATCTTTTTAATATCTTGAGATGATCAAAATTCCCTTTTTTTTAAAAGGACAACACCACACCACATTACGTGACCAGAGTAACCGTATACTTTGTGGATCAACAGCACATTAATCGCTCATCCTGGCTTTCAAGATTGCTTGCTCTATCTTTGATTGAATGTGTGTTTAGTGACAGATTGTAGCACTTAGGGTACGCCTCTTAAACCCTGGCAGTAATTACCGTAGGTTAGAGATAGAATGGAATAATATACCCCCAGAGGATATCGTCGACCTTATCAGACCAATGCTCAGACCTGTAAATGATAAGAAATCGAGGGTTTTAAATACATTATTAAACCCAATTTCAGTAATAATTATCCGATTTGGCTAAACACTTTACTATTTATTACCTATTGTCTGCTATACATTTAAGCGTAAAATTTATAAAATATATTGTATATAAGTAGGTGTCTGCCTTTCTTGGTATATATTTTTTTTTAATTTAAAATTTAGGGTAAGTTTAATTTTTTCGCTTCCAATTATCGCCCAACAGTGATTTTAATGTCAACTGTTAATGATTTTAGTCTTGTGTCACTCTTAAAAAAGTATATACAATTTTGTATGAGTAATAAATCAGCCAACTACATTTTTAGTAATTAGTATCACTGATACTCTTTAATATTTAATATTAATTACAGATAAGTCTTTATTAAGTGAGGTTAGCGTCTTATCGAAAATTAATATTTCGTGTCACAGTTTGGTCCCTCGTATTTAAGAATTTAAAAATATTCCTAACCGAAAATGGTCATTTTCATTTGACTCTATATCTTTATTATATGCATTTACTTTAACGGAATAATATACTTTGTTAATATTACAAAAATTATAAGAGTTAAATAACCCTTTCTAAAGACTTTTCTACACATACCTTAACCGAAAATAAAAAGCGATCCTGGAATTGTATAGACATGCCTTCTTTAAGTATTTTTAAACACCATAATATTTTATTTATGTATTTTTTGTTTTATTATGTTGGTAAAACAATATCATTATAGCAAATATCTTGACGCCTATCTACTATTGATTTAAAGTCACTGTTTATTATTTAATATTGAATACACTGAACAATAATTTAAGTTTTTTAGCCTTTTTAAAGGAATTTAACGTGCTGAATTAAAACTTATATCTTTATTAAATCTTGTTAAGTTCTATACTCTATTAAAACAACTTCTCTAAACGAATTTAAAATATATCTGGAGTGTCCTAAGGTTTCCTTGGAGCTTATACTTGCGTTGATCTAGATTTCCAAAACATTGCAAAGTTTTTGCCTCCTGAGACAATAAGCAAATCTGCATTCATTTTGATCGCCGGAACAGGCATCAAACTTAGTAAATAAATATGTATGTATTTTATGTCGGGTATGTTTAAATCATTACTTAAAATGAACTTTTTTAAATCGCTCATTGTACTCTTAAGTACAAAGGACACAATGTTAATGTTTTTTTAATGGAAAATTTGTAAGTCAACAATTTGGAGAACGCCCCCTTTCAAGTCAAAAAATATTAAAGGGTTTTAGATACTGAACTTTAATTTTAAAAATATATTAAATGTTTGCCTTAGAGATATATTATATTATATTATAAAAATTTAATAATAATATATATATATATATATATATATATATATATATATATATATATATATATATATATATATATATATATATATATATATATATATATATATATATATATATATATATATATATATATATATATATATATATATATATATATTATATTATTTTGTTGATCATTTTTATGTCTATCTTCAAATATTACAATTTTATTTAGGGTTAACAAAAGTCGCATACAAACATTAAAAAAAAATTAAATTAATGTCTTAGTTATGGACTGAAAAAGTATAAACATGTATTCTTTATTTTTAATTGGCTCAAAATAATCCAGAGAAAAGATTTACAGTTAAACAGTTTCTAATTAAAATCCCAAAATGTCCCGATTTACCTTTGTCTTTAAAAATTAAATTTGTCTCACCATCAGGCTCTCATATTTCAAAGGTTTACTTAAAATGCGACTTTTTTAAAAAGTTTTTTTAAACATACTTTTACGTATGTACATACGCACTTTGTAGTAATATTTTCTTGTGCTCTTATTTTAATTTTTTTATTAGTGAAGGAGTCTGCAGATAGACTGCGCTTTTTTATTCAAAATTATAATATTTAGTTTGTGAAAACTTTTTTTTATCCTTAATAAATTATTTTACCTAATTACTTATTTCTTAGAATTTAATTAGGGTAAGAAACAATTCGTGCTTTATGTTTGGTTTTTAAAGTAGTTTATTTTTTTCTGCTTTTATAAAAACATTTTACAATATCTATAAATATTTTGTGTAATATAAAAAGAATCCCCTATTTGATACAATATTATTTTAGATAAAAAGTAAAATTTGATTATCTTTTATTATTATGCAAAAGCCAAAAATAAACCTTTAGAACTTTACTGAAGGAATAATGAATAGCGCTATTAATTGTTATAATGCTGTATTTTATGTAGTTAAACATTTGTTTCTTTTAAAACGATTTTATATAGTCACTGAACTTAAATTATCCTCAAAATTACTTAGTCGCAAGTCATGCCTTATTTGTTTTAGGAACTTTTCAGCCATTTAATTACTTGTGCTTAATCGTACTTAGCTGCCTTATTGTCCATTTAATTAACTGTTTAATTATTTTATTACCTTATTTCTATATTAGTGTCGGAGGAATTTGGTAGATTTTCAATACTTTATACTTTATAAATTAAATAAACGAATAAAAAGCCTTTTAACGGAAATTTTTGTTCAAGTTTGCAGATTCAATAAAGTCTAAATGATATTAAACTTTAATGGTTATAGATTAAAAACTTTTAAATTAAAATAATATTAAAGAGCCAGTAAGGATCTGTGCCGAAACTCCCCCACTCCCCTTATTTATTTCTTTATCAATTACTAACACATAAAAAAATCTAATCCAGTTTAGAGGTTTTATAACACGTTACCAGTATTAATAAAACACACTTAAAACCGTTTGTCAATGGTACCTGTAAATTTAAAGCTGTATTATAAAACACCTACCTATTCTATTCGTTAATAAGAGAAGGGGACCCACAGACAGACAGAAAGGTATACAGAGTAATAAAGTGATAGATCATCAGACAAACCAGCACACAGGCGGACGAAGAGTCACTCGTATTTTGTAAACTTGGGAGTTTTGAACGTAAAAAACTAAAAGAACTTTAATTGCTAATATTTTTACCATTACAACATTTTTTTAGAAACAGTAAAAACATAAACGATACTTTTTTATTTTAGATTATTTCTTTTAAGGTAGTTAAATAAACTTCATACGAACAAAAGCAAGAGGACAAAATAATATGTCATGTTCAATTTAGATCAGAATATTTTCTTACACTTCATTACAATATGGAGGCTGTAGTGGAGGGGGCACACACCAATGTTTTTGTTTTGACTGAATTGAATGCTGCGAGCAGCAACTGAAGCCACTTAAATTATGTTTAAAATTGGCATGAGGATAACTAATGCTATACCAACATTTAGCATCACCAAAGAGAAAATGGCGGATGGTAGATATTACCCCCTTCTTTTTTTTCTTCTTCTTCTGCTTTCCTGGAAGCCGTCTAGATTCACTACCGGAGGCAGCGCAGCCTCATGGGCTTTTTGTGTCTAAGCTCCCATTATCTTTTATATTAATCCTCCCATTAGTCTTGTTCCTTCTAGAAGTCTGTATAATCCCGAGACTGGTTGGTTGATATATCCTGTGGGATTATTTCTGGTTGCCCAAATAATGCCTGTCTTTTGTGATTCAATGGGTCCCCATTGTATGAGCCTATCTTGTGTAGGTGTCCTCTTAGGTTATGGTGCCCTGTTAGCAACCCTATTGTTATGCGAAGTCTTTTCCTACTTTGCTGAGTAGTTCTTCCTTCGTTCTTTTGAATGGGCCCCTTATGAAACTTCCGATGTCCCGGTACCCACAGGAGAGTTACTCTGTTGCCTTCTCCCAGAACTTTCAGATTTTTTGGCATTTTCATGTCAGCTTGGGCGTTATCCTGGGGTTTACTTGTGCCCCCAGTGATGCTTGGCTGTCTGTTATTATGCAGATCCGCTTGTTTTCATAAGCCCCCCTGTTCTGTGTGTTCCTAGTGGAATAAAGAATTGTGAATTCCTCATTTCACTGTACACGCCCACTCCAGTTCCCTGCTTGGTTTTGTACCAGATGATGTCACCAACCATGCTGGGGAGATCGGATTGCTACCACTCACTTCGATCTGTAATTTTTTCCTCAAAGTTTTTGTTGAATCAGTATTGGAAAAATCCTCTGATCTGTTCTCTAGTCCAGGATGTTGCCGCCAACCTGACTTTTTAGGTCGTTATGTTCCAAACTAGCGTGGACACAGGTTGGTTTCTGTAGCTCATTCTTGCCTCTCCCATCACTATAAGGTTAGGTAGTGGAAGGTCTAGGAGACACTCCATGGCTGCTGTTGGGTTGTCCTAATTGGTCCTGTTATAGCTAAGCAAGCAAGTCTCTGTACCTTGGCCAGTTCTGTAACAGCAGTTCTTTATCGCATTTTTGTTCACCGTACCAGTGATGCGTATGTTATTATAGACGTTACCACGATGGTGTAAACCAATAAACCATGTTTGGATTAAGGCCACATGTTTTCCCATGAGCACGTCTGATTAACATAAGAGTCATCTCCACTTTCTTAACCATCGTATTGCAAATATGGTCGAGCTTGTGCCAAAATAGTTACTGAGGGTTTTTTGGGCCGCTTATTACAAAAATACAGTCAGCAATAGAAGATACTTATATTTAAAATGGCAAAATCAATGTGGCGGATTTATCTTTTGACTAAAATTTTTTTGTCATACAACTTATATCCAATTTGTCAACAGTTTGCTCGAATGCAAAACGGTTATTTCAATGAATTTGTTGTCTGGACAAAAATTTTACTTATTAATTTTTTTTAAATAGTTAATTGCAAGAATCATAATTAGCAGCCAAAACCTAAATTAATGATAAATTCAAAATAAATCGCCTTTGGTATTCATTTAAAACTAGGTGAATAATTCTTGAAGATTTTCTAGCATTCAAAGCTAATGTTTAACCAGGTTAAGCTAACTAAAATTATTAAATCATAATATTAGAAGATTTTTTTCCATTTATGTTCGTATAAACATTTTAACATACTATTAAAATTTCTCCCTAAAGTTTTAATGTAAACGCAGAATTAAAACATCAGTTTAAATTAACCTCCGTATAGGCTTTTAAAACTTTTTGATGTTTAAGGTTTTATATTAGTTTAGGTCCTTTCGAAAATTAAACTACTTAGTAAGCACTATATCAACACTGTACTTACAGATGAATATGGGGACCATCAAAGGCTGTAGAAGATGAATAAATATTAGTTTTAGATAGTTTTAAAAATTACCTATTTACGATTATAGTTTAATATATTCTAGTATTTTAGATATCTATTTAATAAAAAAAATTCGCATTTTTAAACATATTCTGTAATTTTTACTTTTAGTTACTTATTTTTTTGACAATCCAACTGTAGGTACCCTCAGTTTGTATATGTTGCTTCGTAAAAATAAAGAGGCCCCTAAAAACACCAATGTTTTTTTTTTATCTTGGGACAGTCTACAAGGGCTAAAGTCCTAAGTACCAACGCACTGTGTGTGCCTTAAGTGTGGTGAGAGACTCGCGTCTAGCGACACCCCCGCTGACGAGCTTCTTGACAGTGTTGAAACATGAAGCATGCTTTTTTATGCAGGGACTCGGCAAAAAAATTACATTTTAATGTAATAATTTGTTTTATTTTTAATACGTCCCCGCATTTTTACGTTTGAAATATAATTGAGGAAAATACGAAGCCGCTTTGCTAACCAGAACTAACCATGACAGACTAGAAATTAGGGCTTGTCTAAATTATTTGTAGAAGTTATAAATAAAATTTTAACAACGTATTAGAATAAATCTGGGAAATATAAAATATAATTACACTTAAAAAAAATATATAACTCAAAAATTATAAAATCTTTGTTAATAACCTAAAGGTTGTAAATGTAGGGATAACTTAGACAAATTCAAAAGCCCTAAGTTCTAGTCGGTCATGGTTAGTTCTGGTTAGCAAAGCAGCTTTTTATTTTTACCAATTATATATTAGACGTAAAAATGCGAAGACGCATTAGAAAAGAACCATAATTGTTTTTTTTTACATCAAATGTATTATTTAGAAAAAGCCTACTTTTTAAATTACGCGCCGGGTCCCTGCATACTAAAACGTTTCATGTGTCAACACTGTCAAGAAGCTCGTCAGCGGGGGTGTCGCTAGACGCGAATTGGTGAGAGGGAGTTTATTAACACGGGACTTAAATTTTTAAAAATTTAAAGAAGAAGGGGAAACATCTGTGGGTAGCAGGTTCTATAGTGTGGACACTCTAGGAATGATGAAACGAACAAACTGAGAAGTACAGAGCCTCTCAAGTTGCAGCTATCAGAAAAGGAATTATACTGACCAACTCCTTAAAGCAAAAACCGTGAAATTACCTATAAAAGAGCGATAGTTTCCCTACGGTCCGTCGGTGGGCACGAGAAGGGGCCTTTCGTTGATCGAGATTGATAAGAGTTACAGCTCTTTTTTGAATGGAATCAAGAAAAGTTGTAGTAGACGCCATTTCCCAGACATAAGAATGATATTTTTAGGAGGGTCTGATCGGGAATACATCCAGAGTGGATAAATTAGAAAAAAAAATGTATCTAAAAATACGTCACTTAAGTGCAATTTAAGTTTGGTCAAAAATGTGTCTGCCGATGAAGTGGCTCTTTTAGCTTCAGCACTTGCTGGTACTGTCAGTAGGTAGTATTAACTAATATATAAACATAAACCTTTTAAAACTTAACTTAACTGTGTTCATTAAGTAACATTTCTTTTTTAATCGCGGTGAAAGTATTAAGACGTATCATAAGTAAAAAAACCGCCTATAATTCATTGTGTTATTTTACAGAAGAACCATCGAGAACAGATTAAAAATTTATCATTACAACAATCGGGATTTTCGGGATTTTCGAAATTGATGTACGCCAAGCCCGTCATTTTCGGATTTAAAATCAAGTCGAGATCCCGGGTTTTCGTGGTCCCGGTATCCAAATCCCAAACCCTAATTTGTACAGGGTTATCCAACGAGGACTAGACAGGCCGCTTTTTTGACTCCACCTATACTTAAAAAAAAAGTGAAAAAGCCATCATATATAATTTTTCTCTCCGAATCCGAAAATGATTAATGTAAAATAATTGAACATCAAATTAAACTGCTAGGGGTCATTTTAATATTTTTTTAAATGGAATGCCATATTTTTTATGTGATTATCCGATTCCTCATATATCTTTTGATCTAAAATAATATTTTTTTAATTCAAAATGGTTCATTTTCTGCACGTTTAAATCGAAAAAAAAATTTCGTCCACCGTGTCATTAACACCTGAAATATTAATACGGATACCTGTTCACTTTTTAACGGTAGTGTCATTTAAACAAAAAAAAGTATAAAAGTTGTTTATATTTTTCATGAATTAGGATAAAATAGCGTTAAAAAATTGTAATACAATAGATACAGTTCTAAGAATTAAGACTCTATTTGTAGAATAGATACAAAACAAATATAAAAACAATATAACATATAAAACAAATACCCCATAAGGAAAAACTATAAATTAAACTTAAGAATACCAGACATTTTAATAATATAAATGTTCGATATGTCCTCCGTTGTTTTCGAAACTGGACCGATGCCCCCTTTTTAGTCTTTTCAGAGAGTCCCTTATAATATTGTTATCCTGGTTAAGTCTCTCAATTTCATATACAATTTTTTGCTGTAGCTCATCGATATTTCTATTGGGCCGTTGTTAAACTACATTTTTTAAATGGCCCTATAAAAATGTATCCATTGGTGTGATATCTGGGCCATTGGGTGGCCAATGAAGTGTTCTGTTACGGCCAATCCACTCGTTGTAACACCCATTTAAATATACTACCACTTCTCAAATGGCATGAGGTGGAGCGCCATCCTGCTGCCAAATAATATTATTGTAGATTTGCAATGGCAATCCTTCCAGGAGGTCCTCGATATCGCTTGGAAGAAACTGAAGGTATCTTTGGCCTGTTAAAGAGCCACGATAAAAAAGCGGTCCAATAATTTGATTTCCTAACATGCCACACCAAACATTTAGCGAGCTCCCACCCTGAAACTTAATCATTTCATATTTATGAGGGTTAGCTGCTGCCCAGTAATTTGTAGGTATTTCTCCTGTTGTATATTTCTGATGTTGTGAATGACGCTTCATCAGTCCATAATTAGATTAGATTATTTGAGCGGAGATGGCGAAAAATGACCTCCACCACTGCAACCTTACCAGATTTATTGTGGTTTCTCCTATCGTTCTTTAGAGTACCTTGTCCAAGCCCGTCTTCTTAACTAGACTCCAGAGTCTCGACACTGGCCACTCCATATAACTTGCCGGTTTTGGCTTCTCCTCCCCAAGCCTAGTAAACCTAAGCCTGCATAGTGCTTCGCAATGGCACCACACATGTAAGGCTGTTTCTTCAGCCTCCTGGCAGAACCTACACAGGCTATCCTCCACCAGATTTATTCTTTCCAGGTGCTTGATGAGTTTACAATGTCCTGTTAGTTGACCTACCGTTATCCTTACGACCTTACGGCTGTGGCTCAGTAGGTCCGATGTAAACTTGGCCGAGCGGGTCTTAATGAACTGCTTTGCCTGTCGTTGTCCCGGTGTTTGTACCCACCAGCTTTGAAACTGTCTGTCTACCCAACTCTTAATAGATGCTTTGAAGAGACCTGCCGAGATACCGCAGAATGGCTCCGGGCCTATCATTTCCGGGGCTGATCCTCTTTTGGCTAGGTCGTCGGCCTCTTCGTTGCCTGGATGGCCCTCGTGGCCTGGTACCCAGGCTATCGTAAGTTTGTTTGCCAAGCCGACTTTTTCCAGGGCCTGTATACAGTCCCCGACTAGTTTGGAATTAACTTTTGGGAAACTGATGGCCTTCAGGGCCGCTTGGCTATCTGAGTAAGTAACGATATTTTTTCCTTTACTCCCTTTTTCTTTAATCCTCACGGCGCAATGCACTATTGCTGCGATTTCCGCTTGGAAAACCGTGGCGTGCTGACAGAGACTTAAGATTACCTTTTCTCTAGGCTTATCTCCATAGATGCCAGCTCCTACACCCTTGTTGGTCTTGGAGCCATCTGTATACCAGATATGATCGGCTTTGATTGGAGGGCCTCCTTTCCAGTCCTCCCTATCTGGTATGACAATACGAAAGTATCTATTGAAGATGAAACGAGGGGTTATCCTGTCTGAGGGCATCTCAAACAATGAGCTGACCTCTTGGTCCTCCTCTATTTCCCATCTTGGAGTCCTTCGGTGTTCTATAATTGGACTTTGACCTCCTTTGAGCCTATAGAGTACCGCCTTTACTTGCCCCTCTATGTAGATGTGTAGTGGCGGCAGGTTTAGCAGCACTTCTAGGGCTGCGGTTGGAGTTGTTCTCATAGCTCCCGTGATGCATACGCATGCTAGCCTTTGCACACTTTGAAGGTGTCTGATTGCTACGGTCTGTGAGACCCTTGCCCCCAGGCAACTGAACCATAGGTTATCATGGGTCTTATTACCATTTTATACAACCACATGTTCACCTTTGGGTTAAGTCCCCAGCTTTTTCCACAAAGTCTGCGACATCTCCCGAGGGCAATTTTTGCCTTCTGAACAAGTTTGTTGCGGTGTGGTCCCCAGTTCATCTTTTGGTCAAAAGTGACTCTAGATACTTAACCTCTTTGAGAAGGGGATTTCCACTCCATTGAGCTTTGGACATCTGAGTGCCCTTAGTGCTCTTTTCTTTGTGAAGGGAACAATAACGGTCTTTTGTGGATTAACCGACAGACCTTCCTCCCTGCACCATTCGTCTACGATGTTCAGTACGTTTTGCGTCCTTTCTGAAACAAAGTCTAAGTGCTTACCTCTAACTACGATGGCTATGTCGTCTGCGTAGCCGAGGCAGTGAAACATCTCTTTGGCCATTTTTGCCAGAAGGTCGTCGACTAGGATCGCCCAGTATAATGGTGATAGAACGCCTCCTTGTGGGCAGCCCCTCCCCACCTCAGCTTCTATGGTGTCCTCGCCCAAGGTGGATCTAATGACCCTGTTTCTTAGGCTGGCCTCCATCCAGTAGGGTGTGCGGGATGTTCCTTCGTTTAAGAGCCTTCATTAACGATCCTGTTGGAACGTTGTTGAACGCTCCCTCTATGTCTAGAAATGTGCCAAGCGCTATCTCTTTGTCATCGATTGACTTTGTCAGGAGTCTGCTCAGATCGTCCAGAGCGGAGTCCGCAGACTTTCCTGATTGATAGGCATACTGGCGGTCACTTAAAGGGTATAGTGATAGTATGTTATCCCTTATGTATCTATCCACAATTTTTTCCAATGTTTTGAGCAGGAACGAAATTCTGCCTATCTTTGGCAGGTAGACTACTGTAGCCTTTTGCCATATTTTTGGTATGTAGCCCCAGGCAATGCATGCTCTGAAAATTTTGCAGAGATGCGGCAGTAATATGGCCATGCCTTTTTGGAGCACAGGCCTGGCGACTTGTATGGGTGGAACTCGCCTATGGCCCATTTGATTTTTTCATATGTTACCACTTCCTTTGCCTTATCCCAGTCTTCCTTTAGGGGTCTTCTGGGATTGTGGGCTTCTTTTCTTGGCCGAGGTTGATCAATTATGGTTGATCCTGGAAAGTGGGTGTTAATCAATAGCCCTAGGGTTTCCTTGTTAGTGCTTGTGAAGGCCCCATCCGTTCTTTTTAGGGGGCCGGGAGCACTCGCAGTACCTTCTCTTGCGAGGACTCTGTGGATCCTGGCACATTCTGGGGTTTCTGTGATTTGTTCACAGAATTGTTCCCAGGAAATTCTTTTCGCCTTGCGGATCTCTTTGTTGTACTGCGTAAGTTTCGTTTTGTACGTTGCCCAGTCTTGGTTGAGTTTGGCCTTGTTAAATAGCCTTCACCTCGGATCTAAGACCCTCTAGGTGACTGTTCCACCAGACTGTTTTATTTCTTTGTTGTCTTGTTTGTTCTGGACAGTTTTCTTTATAGGCCGTTTTTATTGCCTCATTTAGTTGGTCTACTGCCAGATCAAGACCCTTCGTTGTGAAGATTGTTGCCGTGCCCCCCTTGAGTGACTCCTCTAGTGCTCTTTCATAGCCTTGCCAGAGTGTCCTCCTTGGGTTACGGAATTTCTTGACGGCTAGTCTAGGAATTGTTAAATCAAATCTGATGTGGCGATGATCTGAACACGATGGTTCGTCAGAGACATGCCAGTTTGTGATGGTATCACTGACATCATGGCTACAAAAACTAAGGTCAAGGACCTCACGCCTGGTTGATGTCACAAAAGTGGGTTCTATGCCTAAGTTAGCTATGTCTAACCCTTCACTTATAATAAATTCATGCAAGGACTCACCTCTACTATTTATATTGGTGCTTCCCCAGATTGTGTTGTGGGCGTTGACGTCACCTCCAACTATTACTTGTTGTCTTCTTCCTGTGCAGTGGCCTATAATGTCCTCCATTAGGGATGGTGGACAGGTCCTTTCTTCTCCGCAGCAGACTACCCAGGTCTTAGTCCCTTCCTCTGCTGTTGTTGCGGTTGCCTGTACTGTAACAAAGTCCCTAGAGCAGAGCTCCGAGATTAGTGTACAGCTGATGTTATTACTATTATAAAGAATACAAGCTCTTGGGTTGTTATCATGATATAGTAACTTACCTCCAGGTGGATTGAGTCCTCTGTTGGCTCCGTTGTTTAGCCATGGTTCCTGTATAAGGGCGATATCCAGGCCTTCTTCTTGGAACCTTCTACACAGCACGGCTGAGGCAGCCTTGGCATGGAGAAGGTTCACTTGGATCACCTTTATGGTATCCATTGTAACTAAGAGGGGCTGGGGGATCGACTCCTCAACAGGGCCTCCTCCTCCGTGGCGGTGTCCATTTGCTGATAGACTGTATGTCTTTTCAGCGGACTGGTGCCACTTTAAGCAGAATGCTCGTCAGTATCGACCTCCAGTTCCCTCTCCTCCGGTGCTATGGGCCCGGCCTTCGATGTACTGGCCTCGGGTTCCTCAGCGGTCCTTTGTGTGAGCCCGGCCTTTGATGTGCTGGCCTCGGGGTCTTCAGCAATTTGTTGGACTTTTTTGTCCTGCTTTTTCCAGAACTTGAGCTTTCCGAATCCGAAGTATGGGCTCATGTTCAGTTTTTCCAGACCTTCGAGCGACTGTTTGTCCATGGAGAAGGTCCATAGTTGGCCTTTGTCTTTTGGGACTGCTCCCCAGGACTTCCACAAGTTTGTGTTTAGGCCTTTATTGCCTACCGATATCCTTTTAGGATTCTTTCAACTGGCATTCTTTCCCCCCGTTCATCCGGGATGAAAACGGTGCAGGTGACTGGCTTTGGCAAGTCCTTGTCTGTCAGTGCCTTTAACACTGCTCCCTCCCAGAGCTTGAGTGTTGGCACCTTCTTTGTTAGCCATTCTGCGCTGCTTTTGTCAGCGCAGGTGACTTCAAGGTATCCCGGCCTGTGGTTGCATTTTTCAAAGCTTACAACCTGGCCATCTGGGATGTTGTCGTAAGCGTTCAAAATTGAGGCTTGGACTTCCTCCATCCTTTCGGTCATCAGCTGGTCTTCTGGGTAGCCTTCGCTGACGATAGCAACTTTCTCGCTGCTTGCTGCAGCCTTGTACGACATGCTAGTCATAGTGGCCGGTTTTGTTGGCTTGTCTCCTCTCGGCTTTTTGAATTGCCTTTTATGGGGAGTACTGTCCTCGATCTCGTCCTTTTTGGGTCTGGCTGGCTGCTGTGGCCTGTTCAGTGGCCTTCGAGTCCTTTGCCTTACCCATGCGTTTTGCGTGTGCGATGAAGTTTTCCTTAATCACGGCACGTTTAGCCTCAGCGCGGCTTTTGCCTGTTTGAATCAAGGCTCGCACACGAGCTCTAGAACTTCCTGACAAATTGGCCTTAATGACCTGTTCATCTGTCAGGTTGTCAATCTCCTCTATGGAGTTTGCCTTGTAGCTGGTCGTGGCTAACTTTTTGCCTGTGACCTTGCCTGGTTAGTTTAATGGTTGTTTGCTACCCATATAGTTCCCACGAGTAGCTAGGGAAGTATTCGGTCCATCCAGCCAGAGCCCCGCATGGCTGGATAAGGCATGCGATACAGGGGGGTGCTTCCTGGTGCCCCCGGGGGAACGTTCGCGATCACATATATCCTTGTGACCATTCAGCCTTCGGCACGTTGCCTTCCACCTTGGCTTAGGATTGTGTTTAAATGTATGTGTGTGTGTGTGTGTGTGTGTGTGAGCGTGATGATGTGTGTATTGTGTCAGTCCATAATACTTTATTGTATAAGTTGTTGTCCTCGTCATACTCTCTTATCAAAATCGAAACAACAAACGGAAAACAAAGTTTGTTTTGTTCTTGAGTTAGATACTGAACGGAAAGGATACAATATGGTTTGATACCAAATTTTTTCGGAGTTCTTTGAACTGTTCCATAACTGACTCTTCGGAGCTCTAGGCCATACCTTACTTCTCGTACTTCCTGCGGAATAGAACGCATCGGATTTCTCCTAAAATATTGAACAATTGCTCGATTTCTTATATTTTGTCTTCTTATATTTCTTCGCTTATCTTTTAATATTTTTGTTTCTTCAAATTGAGTCTTAATTCTTAGAATTGTATCTACTGAAATGCGTCTCTGGAAACTCTCAAAAAATCTTCTTTGCGTTTCTCGAGCATTTTTTTCGCTTTTGTAATATGATTTTGCAATGTGTAGACTTTATTCTAATGAATATTTCATTTTTAACGTTATTTGTTTTTAATTCGTAAAAAATATCAACAACTTTTAAATTTTATTTTTTTAGTTTTCTGAATGATAGTACCGTTAAAGAGTGAACAGGTATCCGTTTCAATATTTCAGGTGTTAATGACACGGTAGACGAAAATTTTTTCGATTTAAACGTGCAGAAAATGAACCATTTTGAATTAAAAAAATATCATTTTAGATCAAAAGATATACGAGGAATCGGATAATCGCATAAAAAATATGACATTCCATTTAAAAAAATATCAAAATGACCCCTAGCAGTTTTATTTAATGTTCAATTATTTTACATTAATCATTTTCGGATTCGGAGGAAAAAATTAAATCTGATGGCTATTTCACTTTTTTTTTATAAAAGTACAGGTAGAGTCAAAAAAGCGGCCTGTCTAGTCGTCGTTGGATAACCCCGTACTTATTATAAATTGCTTTTTTACTTTATTATGATTTTGTTAGCTATGTGTAATGCATTATTAAAAAGGTCGCTTTGTTTTTTAAACACAAACAATGGAAAAGTGAACAAAAGTATCTTATGAATTCTTTAGTATTTTTCCTCATAATAAACGATTTTTAATTCAGACTGAAATTTTTGCTGAAGCAGCGCGGCGTATATTTTTCCAGGGTTATCCAAGTGTTAAATATATATTCTTTTATAACAAAAGTATTATAAAGTAAAATTTTAGGTAAAAATATTCTTGTTAATGAATTTAAGTTATATACTTATATTTAAAAGAAAAAATATTTGTTAAAAGGAATATTTTTTACCAGTAACAAATCATCTTGCTTTTTTAATTGTAGTGATATTAAAAAAAAATGGGCTAAGAAAAAAAACTAACTTACATACAATAAAATATTATTATGTAATATTCTTAAGTACCGGGTGTTCCACTAAGAGAGATAGTCGGCTATATCTCAGAAACTACTAATGGTATAACTATCGGGAAAAAATTTTTTAGATAAAAGTGACCAAGAGAATTGCTGAAATTATTTTCAGCTGTGTGATGGCCGCTAGGGGCGTAAGGGTAACAACAAAACATAAAAATATACATTTTCAAAAAATATCAAATAAAGTGTATCAATAAATGGTACTATTTTTATCTTTAATGTTTTCTAAATAAAGCTTCAGGTGTATTTTGTCAGTTCTAAATTAAAGTGGTGGGGAAGGTTAAATTAATTTAAAAAAGTGCTAATAACTCGGTTTGCTTTAACCGAATTTAGTAAACTTGGTCTCGTTTAGAATGCATTTTAAGCATTATTTTCAGGTGTATAAACTATTGCTACACTTATTCACAAATCGCTAGAGGGCGTCAAGGTAAAACTAACTTATTTTACAAAATTTTTTGAAAATTTTAAATATTAATGATATATACCTTTTACGTATTTAGATTAGAAAAAATCCCAACAAAACGGCGAAAACCTCAATTTAATATCTCTTTTTCAAACCGAATATATTAGCAAAAATATAAATATGACATAGAGAGCGTAACGCATTTAACGACACAATGTTCTCTATCTAGGCCGATTTTTTAGGTAAAAATTAAATTTATAAATTTTTACAAATCTAATGACACACTGCAGGGTTTTTACTAATTTTAACCCATTTAACGATATTAGACAACATTAGATAATTACCAACCTAAAACTGTATTAATCCATTGAGCGTGGTCCTTATCAAGTTTGCTTTGAAAACAAAAGAATGCTGAAATATCAAAAATCCAACAATATTTTTATTTCAAAATATTATTTTTAGTGTTGTGCTATTGTGCTCTTTAAAAATATTATTTTTAGTGTTGTGCTATTGTGGTCTTTAAAAATGCCTTTGTTGCTTGAGGATTAAAATCTACATAAGCAAAAACGTTCATGACATTTTCCCCAGTTCTACGGCGTCTGCGGTGTAAGGGGCGAAGAACACTTCCCGTGGTACGAAAGCGATTTGCTAAACAAGCGAACATTCTGCTGCCGCTGCCGTACCGGATATCTCAATACATACAGCCTTGCAGCTATTGTCGCATTTTGCAGACACTCAAAATAAATAGCAATAATATCAACTGCTTCTTCAAGCAATAAAGGCATCTTTTAAAAACAAAATAGCACAACACTAAAAATTATATTTTGAAATTAAAATTGTTGGATTTTTGACATTTTAGCATCCTTTTATTTTCAAAGCTAACTTGATAAGGACCACGCTCGATGGATTATTACAGTTATAGGTTGGTAATTATCTAATGTTGTATAATATCGTTAAATGGATTTAAATAAGTAAAAATTACGTAGTATGTTATTAGATATTGTAAAAAGGTATAAATTTAATTTTTACCTAAAAAAATCGGCCTAGTAGAAAACATCGTGTCCTTAAATGCGTTACGTCTCTATGTAGTATTTATATTTTTGCGAATATATTCGGTTTGAAAAGAGATATTAAATTGCGGTTTTCGCCGTTTTGTTAGGATTTTTTTTCTCTATCTAAATATGTAAAAAGGTATATATCATTGTATTTAAATTTTTCAAAAAAATTCGTAAAATAGGTTAGTTTTTACCTTGACGCCCTCTAGCGGCGTTTGTGAAATGAATGTAGCAATAGTTGATACACTTGAAAATAATGCTTAAAATGCTCTCCTAAACGAGACTAAGTTCACTAAATTCGATTGAAGCAATCCGGAGTTATTAGCACTTTTCTAAATTAAACTTTAACCTTCCCCCACCACTTTAATTTAGAACTGACAAAAATTACACCTGAAGCTTCTGTGTTTAGAAAACATTAAAGATAAAAGTAGTACCATTTATTGATACACTTTATTTGATATTTTTTGAGAAATGTATATTTTTATGTTTTGTTGTTACCCTTATGCCCCCTAGCGGCCATCTCACAGACTTGAAAATAATTTCCAGCAATTTCTCTTGGTCGCTTTTATCTAAAAAATGTTTTCCCGAAAGTTATACTATTAGTAGTTTCTGAGATATAGCCGACTACCTCTCTTAGTGGAACACCCGGTACAATAAAGGTCTTTTATTCTTTCGAAGTATCTATGAACTTTGACTTTTGCTACAGCACATTCTAAACCATTATATATAATAATCATTTAATCGGAAGGTTTTTAAAAAAAATTAAAAAGCATGGGTATTAATATATAATTAATGATCAAAGCCATTAAACGTGCGAGGCTACCGAGCGCATTGAGGGTTGAGACCATTAATAGCCAATTATTGCACGAATTAGTTACAATATCATTTGCGTTTGATTTGTTATTACATTGTGGAAATAATAACTTTTTTTTTCTTAATGAATTTAGTTTTAGGTAAGCAACTTGACAGTCGATTTAACTTTGACACGTGTGAAGCTTTCTTATATAGTAAGGTGGAAATGAATCAAAAAGTCTGAAATCAGCTGAAAATATTCTTTTAATATAGGGTGCAAGAAGATTACAAAGTGGATGGCTTCACTTTTCTCAGGACACTTCACAATTGTTGTCGAAACGGAAAGAAACTAAGGAAATGTATTTTATTGTTAAACTTTTTAGAGCAGACCGTGCTCGAAGGCGCGGAAAGATTTTCATCACTAGAAAGCTTCTCAGATTATCTATCGCAACCTTCGAACATATACTGGTAGAGACAATCTTGCCACTTTGTCGTGCGAACAGCTTGGCATGCTGACCAATCAGCATGCCAAGCGAGGTACCTATATATACTCCTAAAATAAGAGTATTTTTTCTCTCGCTATACGTGCTGATTGGTGGATGAGGAGGAGTGCCAAACCTGTTTTTTTATATTTTGTGCAAGTTTATTATTTTTTTAAACTTTTTTGTATCTGTTTAATTATATTTTGAACGCAAAATCCTAAACTAAATTTTTATTTAACAAACAGTTAACATTTAAGTTATGCCCTGTTGGCAGGAGTTTATATTTTTACGTTCTTGTTAAATTAAACACATTGTTTAGTTCATTGCCAACTTTAACAACGAGATCGTCACTTGGCTGTTAAAAAATTTTTAACTTGTAGGGACTATTATCGAACAAACGTGTCTTTTTGCTAGGATTTCTTCAGGAGTTTTCCAAGATAGTAGTCAATTTTTTTTGTAAGTTTGAATGTGAGAATATAGTTATTTATAACTAACGTGTCTCTCAATATATTTAATCGTTAGTAAAAAATGTTGTACTGGTTATTTAGTCTAGGAGGAATCGGCGCATGAGTACCGAAAACTATTCCAGCTCAATTTTGTTATACGATCCTCATTAAATTGTCCTACTGATGATATAAATGCATGTTGCCATGGCGCCACCTGGTGCTTTATTGTTTAAAATGAAGTTGTTTAAACAATTGCAAGGAATTGTTATTTTTTAGCCGGACAATTTTTTTTAATATTCTTTATTGGAATACAAATAAAAAAGGTTTTATGACTTTTTACGATAAAGTTAATATATTTGGAGATATAAGTTTTTTAAAGTTCGATAAATCTAAAATTTGGGTACTTTTGACCCATAAAAAATATATTAGGAAAAAAAACCTAAAAAATATATGTTTTTATTTTTTATACAATAGTTTCTAATATCTTTAATTGAAATTCAAAAGAATTGTTTATACAGGTTTTTTGATTGTTTATTAAGCGCGCTGCGCGCTCACAAGCATGTGTCCCTTGCGATACTTAACGCCGTCTCTCTGACTCATACGCTGCATCGGTCCCTCCGTGTCCTGAATCATTATTTATCATTTATCTTAAAAACTACTAACTTTATCAAAATTGTTAAGAAAAGCAATGCTATTAATAATTTTATTATCTACAATTTGTTTTTATAAGTTTTTTTTCCTAAAATCAATTTTTCAAAAGTTATTGGAGCTTTATTTTACTTGTAGCGCGTGTAATAAACAATCAAAATACCTGTATAAACAATAAATATCTTTCAAATCTTATTAAGGGATATTATTAACTATTGTAAAAAGACTAAAAAATGTACTTTTTATATTATTTATTTTTTGAATATATATTTTTCATAGGTCAAAAGTACCCAAATTTAACATTTTTCGAACTTTCAAAAATTCATATCTCCAAAAATATTAACTTTGTCGTAAAAAGTCATAATACCTTTTTTATTTGTATTCCAATACAGAATATGAAACAAAATTCTCCGGTAAGAAAATAACAATTCCTTGCAATTGTTTAAATATATGGCACCAGGAGGCGCTATGGCAACATGTATTTATAACATTAGTAATAGGGCAATTTAAAGAGGATTGGTGTATTGGTTATTTGTAGAAACATGATATTAATTTAGATCCTGTAAATAGTTTTATATTTTTATTTTATTTGTTACTAAGTGTAATTTTTTACTATTTTCTGCTGCACAATATAATTGGAACGGTATTTTTATAGAACAAAAAAAACATGTTTCTTAAATATGTTTCTCTAACCTTTAATTATTTTCATTTTGTATTGTTAAAAAGAACCAAAGGCATGCATTAATTTTGTTCAGTATTTACATTAAAATCAGTTAATATGGGCAGTCAGATTTTACTGTAATATGGTATATTATTACCCAGAATTTAATAATACTAATATTTTAATCTATATAATCGCGCAGTAGCCTTTTGTAATAGTAAGGAATCTCTGTAAGAAGAAATTGCTCATACAACTGGGGATTCAAAGCAGAACGGTTACAGTAAAGAACTAATTAACGAAACATTCCACCAACATAAAAAAACAAAAAACCATAATTTAAATAAGACTTAACACAGCAAGTTTAATAATAAAAATTATTTAAATCCCAAACCACTTTCAAAAGTATTCGTACTAAGACGAGACCCGACAATAGTATTCCAAACAGAACTGTGTTTATCGAACTCCCTGCGAATGTGGTCAAATATTGACTATGTGCAGGACTCAAAAAGTGAAATCAAGTGTCATTTATTCACGAAACCATTAGCTGCCATTAGTATGTTTTCGTATTACTGAATAAAATACAAGAAACAGAAAGCACAGTTAACTTACTTATTATTAGATAAAAATGTTTTATTAATATCTACCGCATAAATTGTGCATATTCAGTAAATGAAATGGTAAGCATAATATTCAAGTAAACAATAATTTATGTTTTCTTATTAAAATTAAAGGTTATGGGAATTATTAGTGCTATTTATATATTATAATACAAAATTCATGGGCGAATGGTTAAGAATGCGTACATCCAATTCGGCAATCCGAATTCGAGTCTACAAGTATGTATTGAAACTTCTTTTTTCAAATAATTTAAATTGTGTTAGTAAATAGTAAATAAACACTATTATATAATACTTTAAAAAAATGCAGTTATTTTCATAGTGTGTATAGGTTTTTAAAATAATATCAAGTATTATTATAAATGAAAAATGTATGTATATTAACATCTGTGTCTCATGACAGAAATCGATTTTTCTCTTTGAATCAACTTGGTTTAACTTTTTGTTAAATAATAAAAGTAAATTAACTTTTTTTGTATTTTTAAAACTAATTAGACAATATTTGTAAAATCCAGGTTTTGAAAATGGTATTACATACACGTCTGGAAAACCAATTTCTTAGGTGCAGAGATTTTCAGTGAAATAAAAGGAGATGTCAATTTAATAGGCCGAGGCTTGAGCGGAATAGAGACAGACAAAAAACGTGGACTTGTTGATTCCCTTTCTACCTACCCAAGAAAAAGAGGGGAATAACTCGCTCGGACTGCGACAACACACACACTAGTAAGTGATGCTAGATCTCACGATTATTCGTAAGATTACACGAATTTGGTTCCGATTTCACGATCTTACGAATAAACAATTCTTACGATTTTTTAATAAATCTTCATAAAATAAAATATTGCATTTAAAGTAAATCAAAGCAACAATATACTATCCATTTATTGATAAAATAATTTACTCTATTCCTGTAGTGATGATAACAATAACATATCGAAAGAAACAACAGGGGAATTACAGGCATTTTTATGCGATCATGTTAATCACTGTTGTATTGAATACAACAGTAATCAAAAGGTTGTTAATTTATGAGACTTAAGCCTAAAAATAAAATAATAACTGCTATTCTACAAAACTTATTCATATCTTAAATATATTATTCTAATAATATAAAATAACTTTTCTCATTTTAATAAATGCTTGAAGACATTACCCTGCTAAGCTACGCAATACCCGCGCCGATTATAAACCTCCTTCCTAACATTCGACAATACCTCCTGTTTAATAAAGTTAGTAGTGTCAAATATTTTTGCCCATAACTCAACTAAATTTATAGGCCTCTCATGTGGATTCCTGTAAATTAGTTAATTGGCCCCACAAAAAAAAAAGATCCGGTGACCATGGTATGGTACCTCTGCCACAAATAAGCCGTTCAGGAAAAGTCCTAGTGAGAAATTCCTGAACTGGCCTTGCGTTATGAGCAGGACAGCCATCCTGATGAAACCAAATTTCTCAAAATTAACATTTACGTTCCGCATTACTGGTATAATTTCCTTTTGCAGCATTCCAAATACAATTATTTATGTTGTCTTGCTCGATAAAAAATAAATACCTATCATTTAAATAATAAAGTATCTTAAACAATTCTAAGATACTAATATTTTTTACAATTTTTTTTTGCTAAACATTTCTAAAATTGCTAATAAATATTTTACTAAATGACTGCCAACAATATCCTAACGAATCAAAGGCGCCGTCGACCGTCGTTGTATTGGAAGTGGGGAAACTATGGTCATACCATTGTCATTTAAAATGAAATCGGTCCTTGACATTAAAATTGACTGGTCAAGCCCTTTACTTTCTAATGCCTGTATACCCAAAATGTCTCCTAATAAAATAAAAAAACAAACCAAACAATAAAAAAACTTTCTATTTATTTTTCTTTTTGGGCACCGAATTTTATTTTAAAAATGATCCCAATATGTATTGCTCCATTTAAAATTGTTTCAAACCTTCCAATCCTGTTTTAAAGTCAATAACATTGCAAGCCTTGTCCACAAGGCGCGCACGTTCGATTACCGCTTTCCCACCTGACAGCTGCACACCGCCAATACGTTTGGGAGCAAAAAAAAACACCTAAAAATTATAGTAGATAAATGTAAAAAAACACATAGAGAACAAGGTGGAACCCCAGAATACCATACCCATACAGAAGCGAGACGAAGCGTCGGCACCTTTGATCTCCGCGGGTCAGATTTCGAAACCTTCGAAACATACAGTTACACTGAAAGAAAATTACACAAATAGCATATTGAAAAAATATTTAGATGTAAACAAAAAAAACTCATTTTAAGAATTTTAAGTAGGGCTTTTAGTGTCTCTATATTGTTTCTCTGAAATTTTGTGTTTGCTAAAATGATTGGAGTTATCAATTTAACTTCTAAATCCGTTGAAAAAATGTTTTTAAATATAGGATACCAATTAAACTCAATGGTGCGGATTTGTTTTGACTAAAGGCAGGGTTTTCGGGGTTGGGGAACACGTTTTTCTTTAGTTTATTTATTTCGTCATATGCAATATGAATAACGACTTAAGTATCTTATTTGCAAGTCATCATTTTATATTCATATATTTATTCTTTCAACATATATGATATATTGTTGAAGTTACGATTGCGATGACCAGAAATACTTTTCCTATTAAATTTTGCTGGTCAAGTAAATAGTCTAAAAATACTGCATTAATTGTTTAGTTATTTTAATATTTGTAAAATTTTTATGTATTACTCTAAGTATTTAAAGAAAATAAAATTATGATTAAAAATTAAACTAGTAAATTTAGAGACGTATTATATATTTGTAGGAGTTCTCCAAGTAACACTTATTATACACAAGAATTATTAATAAAGCAATATTCTTGACAAAATGGTGGCCCTTAATAATTTGATAAAATTTAATGGATTACATTGTTGCAATTTACTGAAAACTTTTCTTAAAAAATGCGACTTAGGTCAGGAATTAAAATTTTTGTCCTAAAATAATTTAAAATTTTCAGAAGAAAACAGTCTTATAAGATGAAACCAAATTTTCATATTAAAAATCATACTTGGTTGCAGCTTATAATATACTTTTTATGATAAAGTGCCAACCAGACACATTTCTTGATAATTTAAGAAGTTTTATTTTTTGTTTTAGCAAAATTTTTGTAGCTCTTTAAAATATTATTAATTTTCGTTTAAAATTTGGTTATTTAAATCCTAAAAACACAAACAAACAAAAAAGCCTATTCTTCAAACAAAGAAATTCTTAATAAACTTCTTAACAGCATTTGTTTGCAAAATTCCTTAAAACAATTTTGACAAATACCAGAATACTCTTTACATTTTTTATTTTAAGCAAAAATTTTAATACAGTATTTGTCACATACCAAAATTAATTTTATTTAGGGTACCACTTACATGCACCATTTTACAGTGCAACTAAAGAAATGGTTAAAAATAGGCCCAAAGCAATAATATCAAGCCGTGTCTATAGCAATTCGAATGGTTTATTGTAATAAGCTAGACTTTTTATTTAATCGGCACTTTTTATATCAGTTATATTTATTACAATGGTTTAAGAGGATGCTTATTACAAATATGACCATTTAACAATGTCCTTAGTTAAATTAATTGAGGGGATTAAACCCATATTATTATTTTTCTCACATACTATGACTCGTACTACATATTCCGAAACATACTGGAAGAAAGTTGTTTTACTTCTGGAACCAAATTCGGCTAGATGACAATGTCAATTTTACGGTCTTATTTTTCCATTCTATCTATAGAATAGTTGAAAACTACTAAAAAGTTTTAGCAGCTTTAAATTGTTTACAAGATAAAATTAAACTTTTTCGTCTTAGTTTTTTTCAAGCAATGTATCAAGTATGTTTTAGACAAGATAAACAATTAAAAATTAAGGTCATTCATACCTTTTGATTGGATTGAAGTTGTCTTAGCAAGTGGCATCAGATTTGTATGTTTCATCAGTAGATCTTTTCGGCAAATGGCTAAACAAAGTTGAGCACCTTTATTTATGTACTTATCTTCAAAGTGTTTTTTACATATTTTATGGTATTTACGTAAAATGGCAGGCCCCTTGTCAAACAAGTCTTCTTTATTGCAAACCTTTGCCCAAATTACACATCTAAAACAAAATCGTTGGTCCCTTAAAGTTGAACCTAATTACTAATCTTACTAATCAAACTTGTAGTTTTTAATAAATTTAGGAGTATTTAATAAATTTTATTAAATAATTTTTACATTTAAAAATTCTACCTATATTTAAAAAAGGAGATCAAAAGACGTAAAAGTTAATAATTTATATTTCTATTTGAATTTAGTATTGGTAAAGTCTGGCAACCGTATCTGTGACAGTGCGGCGTCGGTAAGGGGAAGGAAGTTGTAAACCAAACATGGCGTACTTTATTCATAAAAAGCACAGCGGCGTGCGGATTTTCCAAAAGTTCAGGAATATTTTGTAATTTGTTTAAATGAAATAATGTGTACAGTATACATATATGCTTTATTTAAAATATATTTTAAATGTATGGTCGTCACCAAAAATAAACGCATTTAAAGATCATCAGTAACAATTTCACAAAATATTTCATGGAAAGTTAAAAATGCAGAAAAACGTCATCATCTAATCGGTTTTTTTTATTTGTTTACCTCTAAGATAGGCGGTATTTTTAATTTTTGGTAATAATTCAAAATAAGGAAACGTCGTTCTACGTTCCCTGTAGTATTATCATTACAATTTTTGATAAATGACAAAGAAATTTATAAAATAAAAACTTACTAAGTAAGCATTACTATTACTATAATGTTAAATCATTATCTACCCATGTCTCGTCCAAATAAATAATATTTCGCCCTTCTTGGCGATATTTTCGTATTTCATGTATATATTTGTACCTCCAATGTAATATATTAGGACGCTCCATTATTATTATTATTTTTTTTAATTTTGAAATTTACGCCAAAAAAACCGTTTGATATTAGTAACGTCCTTGTTGTTTCCCTAGAATATAAAAAATTTAAATCTTCTCGCAATTTTTGCAACAATTTTCTACTTGTCGGGACAACATTCAATTTAAGATAAAACCTATTTATCATATGTCTTATCACTTGAAAATCAAAATTTTTATTCTTCTCGACAAGTGAAAGACGCCGTCGTTTTTTTTAGGACTGGATAACATTTGATTGGGGTTATTTTCCAACCGTTCCTTATCTTCTTTATTAATTTTTCGTACACTTGATACGGCAACCCCGGTGTAAAGAGATACCCGATCAAGCTTACGTTTAAGTGGCAATTTTAAAGAATTGCTTGCGGCTTCTTCATCGCAAACCCTATTAACAAAATAAAACAAAAATAAATTGTGCAAAAGTATATTTGAAAGTAGCTTTTATTTAATTTATGAAAAGCTGTATGCTTTATTCTGTGTATAACAGTGTTAGTTCTGAAATAAAAGCGTATTAATCAGTCTTTATTTAGTGACAAGCGGGTTGCCTAATCATCGAGACTTGCCCGCTTTCTTTGTTACTTGCTAACAGCTTAATGAAAACAATACTTTTTTATATTTTTTACGTAAAAAATGATATAAAGACGAATAAAGACCCTCGTCGTAAAAAATGTTGCAAACAGATGACTTGCCAACTTTAGTTGCCGCTACATATTATAAAGCTTTCTTTTTCGTATATTTAATTTATAAATCCAATAGAAAAAACATAATTACTGTTTAATAAGATTATTACTTACCTATAAACATTTGCTATTACTTCTTTTGTTTGTCCATGTAGTGTCTTTCCGCAAGTAAGTTTGTTCATTTTGTAACAATAGTAATACTATTGAAATACTATTTAAAAATAAAATAAGAACAAAAATATGTATATACAAGGTAGAAAAGCAAAACAAGCAAAATTACACAACACCAAATTTAACACTTAGAAATCAGGATAAAACCTTCGACCTCCGACACTGAATGTTTAAATATTCGATATTCCAAGAGAGGAACCAGAAACAGCGCAAACACTTCCAATCACAAGTAAATTTTCCCCATAGAAACAAAACATGTGACAAGCTCCACCAACCAGGTTCGTTTACTTCGCAACTGGACAAGCCTTTTGTTTGATGTTGCCAGTTTAGACAAAATCGATAAGGTCTTTGGAAAATAATTACCTAATAACATAATATTCCTTAGTAAAACAAAATAGATATTAAATAAAAATTAAAGTATATAACAACCACATTTAATTCTCAGCTTTTTTCAATATTTTATTTTGTTATTGTGAAAAAAAATATTTTAACATTAAAATTACTACTTGAGAATATAGTAGTAAGTACTAGTGCTTTTTAGTAGTTAAACTTGGCACACACACACATATATTCGTTCGAAATAGTTTAAATTCCTTTCGCTGCTACAGATAAGTTTGTCAGACTATATATACCTAGATTCATGTTTTAGAAAAGCAAAGTGTGATATTTCTTGATCCGCACGAGAATTACACAGAATATATGTACAATAATATCCACTGCTTTTGTTAGTCATTATTTATGTAGGTAATAGTTTTTATTTATCAAAAACTTAAAACATAATAAAATTAAGTTGGTCGTCGAACGTAAACAATTATTTTGCTTTGTCAGTGAGAACTGTCAATTGGACTTTAAACATATTCGATAATGGACGACGTAGTATATGCAACCATAATTACTAGACCATCAAAATTCGTCCGTGTCGCTTCTGTATGGATCAGTATTCTGGGGTGGAATGTCGAGTTCGGGGGTCGTGGTCAAAACAACACCTTATACTGTGATCTAAATCAAAAATTATTCATAAAGAAACCCACTAAAAAAAAAACAGTT
Organism: Listronotus oregonensis; assembly: GCA_019359885.1. NCBI lineage: Eukaryota > Metazoa > Arthropoda > Insecta > Coleoptera > Curculionidae > Listronotus > Listronotus oregonensis. The sequence continues at coordinate 130,785 of JAHBCN010000400.1, read as the reverse complement.
ATTACAAATTTATGACCTACAATATTAAAATTTTCACAAAGTTTTGATAAAATGAAAGCACTTTTTTCTAAAAAGACTCTTTTGTTCTACGGAAAGTAACTATTATTTTATAATCCAATTCCACGTATATCTTTTCTGAGATCCCGGCGGAAGCGTGGATCCTGTTTAAAATATTCCAGATATACTTTAAAATGTATTTTTCGTTTTATATGTAACAATATTATGTAGGAATTCGGCCTAGTTTATAATATATTACATTATACGTATAACAAGAAATAGAGTGAAAAATAAAATTATTTTTCCTTTGTATTTAACTTTAAATGTAAACTGGAAAATGTATTAAAATGAAAAAAATTTTCAGTTACATAAAATTAACTAAGGAAATAACAATATTTTTAATAACGTATTAATTTTTGTAAATGAGAACAGTATTATTTAGTAAAATATAATTAAAGATAAAAAAATTTTTCATCTTTCTACAAAAGTCGCCTTGTACTTTAAAAATCGTTAAATTTGGTAAATTAAAAAAAAAAAAAGAAAACAATAACCACTTTTAAAACACATTTTTTATAAACATGGACTTGTACGAGATGGGTTTGGCCTGCTTAAAAAATAATAGACTAAGCCATTAATTAATAGAGAAGTTTAATTTTTAATGACCTATGTTATATATATATATATATATATATATATATATATATATATATATATATATATATATATATATATATATATATATATATATATATATATATATATATATATATATATATATATATATATATATATATATATATATATATATATATATATATATATATGTTAAATAAGTAACCTTAGTAGAAAAGTCAATTTTCGCAGCATAGATAGAGTCTTCAGAAAGAACTACATTAAACATAATACATTTTTAAAACATTTATTTGTTTTTCCACAAATATGCATAATATGCGGTAGTTTGGACATCTTCTCCATTTTCTCAAAAACTAGCAGAGATAGGTATAGGACATAATATACATTTTATATCAGAAATGATCCATAGAATTAAAATTTAAAAAGAAATATAGGGTATTCTATTTAAAAAATCAAAGTTGATGTCGTTTCCGGTTAAACCGGAAGTGACAGAGACATGTTATAATATTAAAAATCGGCATCTTATGATATAATAAGACATCTTAAAATTTAAAAGCCATATGTTTTTATTCAAGAAAATAAAGGGCTGGGTAGTGATTTCGTTATCACCTGGTATATTGCTTTGTATTACAACGTTTCGCACAATATGTTGTGCTTTATCAAGCATTCATTAGCCCAAAATATAGTAAAACACCAAGCCAATGTTTTTTTCTTAAGGATAAATATATTTGTTAAATGATTTTTTTTTAATATTGATGTTTTTATTTTTATGTGTTAAGGCTATACTTCAATTTAGTTAGTAATGTATGATTAGCTGAGCACAAGCAAAGATAGATATTTAAGTCGCATCTTGTGATTATGGAAAATAAATGAACTTGTTATCGAATAACCGTGAATTATCGACCTGGCATCGGCAGACTTTATATTTATAAGCTTTGTCTTTTACACTTTAATTTCTCTAGACATTTTAATTAAAACTTACGGTATCCTACCAAACACTTTAAATAAAATTTGCGGTATCCTGCTCAAAATTAGTAAACTTGTAAACTCTTAAATTTGACCTTATATTTCAGGCACGTTATATTGGCTAATTCTATTTTCATTAAGCATGAAAAAGATATAAAATATATTAACCTGAATAGTAAAATTGCCATTCTCTGCTGAAAAAGCAAATTTTCCAATTACCTCCCTAAATTCGATTTTCGCACTTATATATAAAGTTACAATTACCGGCTGCCCACGAGATTACTTTCCAGCTGCCATTTTTAAATTTCTTTATCGATATTAACAAAACTTGGTAGGGTTGTTACTCGTACTCTAAAAAAGCGTCATATTATAAAAAAAATCAGGGTTGTGTAAAGTATTTTTTTATTTCCGTAAAGAAAGTAATAAGGCTTTAATAACTCTTACACAAAAACGTTTTGTTAGTCAAACTTTGTATGCATATTGTTTTTAAATAAAATTGTTTTGAAAATATTATGTTTATCCTATGTACCAATCATTTATTTATTTAATTTTATTTATTATATTGACAATTTCTAAAACGTTTTATTTGTTATAAAAAATTGTATTATTTACTTTAAAAGCTAATAAAATTTCTTTAGTTTTCGGTGTTCAGTTTTCCTTACACATTCTGTCTCTACGGCTTATAGTTTGCAATACGCAAAGAATTTCAAAATGATTTTGTCCAATTTTATATCCAAGTGTGATTTTCTAAAAAAGATCTTATCTCAGTTGCGTAAACCATGTGGCACATATTGCTAAAAAACTAAAAATCAAGTGTTCCAACACCGCTGCTTGTCAAAACAGGTGTCAGAAGGGGCGATGGAGAGTGGAAGAAAGTTATTCCGATTAAATTTCTACTAAATTTTTTTCTTCTCTTTGTTGTCTGTGTTTCATTAAATGTTCACATAATATTTGTCCTTTTCCTTTTCTCGTGACAGGAGAGAAGGAGGGGACGAACCAACATTTTCCAGTGGTACTAATTTTCTATGCTAATAAAGTATCCGGCTTTTCCTTTGCGTCCCTTGTGACAGAAGAGACGTGGAGGATCAGTTACTCAATTTTATATATTGCCCGGTTTTTTCTTTCAATACATGGTTTTCTTTAAACAATCAGTCCTTTAAAATGGGTTTGTCGTGGTTCCTTCTCCCTAGTGGCAGTAGGGTGAATGAACTTGACTTAATTTAACTTAAAAGATTATTAAATTATTGTGTTGTTCGCATGGTGTTCAATTCTCATAAAACACCTACAAAGAAACACCTGCGCTGCGCACATGTTAATCTGTCAAAGAAAACAATTGACATTTGGCATCATAAAACCGCGCCAAACGAAAGCCTTTTTTTTCACAAAAAACTGAGAATTGATATTTTATTCCGGTTTTAACAGATATTTCTAATTAAGAATAGGTATTTAATTATGTAATTTAATGTGGTAATGCCTGATTCCTATTTTGATGGACTTGGTTTCTTAAAAGAAACTCGCCTTGGTGAAATAAAAATTATATTTTTTATTGTTCATGAATAAAGACCTTTCGAAAGCTTAACTAACAAAAAAGAGTTTTCTTTTCCTGGCCATGCTTTGGATAAATATATATATATATATATATATATATATATATATATATATATATATATATATATATATATATATATATATATATATATATATATATTAATTAAGTTTTTCTTTATATTTAATTGTTGATCTAGCTGCCAGCTGCCACTAATAATAATGTTTTGCTTTAAGGTGCACCATGACACAAACCAAAATTTAACTTTTCCAATAGAAAGTTATAATGAAAAATGGGTGAATATTTTGGTAACTGTTGTATTTATTTAAAATACAAAAAATTAGTGTAAAAATCCTGTCATTAATGATTCATAATTGCTAAAAAATATTTAATTTTTACAAATAAATGATGGTTATTACTCAACAAATTTTATTTCTGTTTTTGTAGGCGTATTAAAAGTTTTTGAAAAGTAACACTTATCTGACTCTTTACCTACTTTACTGAAACATTTAACTGATATGTTAAAAATAAAAATTAAATTTAATAAAAATAGTTGAATTAAAATCTGAAAGAAACGATATCGTTTCACTTAACCTTCTTGATGCATTTCCTTAATATATTTCCTAAAACGTTAAATTCATATGTTTACACCCGAGATAGTTACCTATATGGCAAATGTGAGTCAGTCATGTGAACAAACTCTATCAAATTATAACGCTACGCCAGACCTTTGAACCAATTTTGGGAAAATTGTGCGTGAAACTAGTTTACACATGGCATATCTGCGAATACGTGGATATATAGCTAAGCCAGAGGATTGCGTTTAACTGTAGTTTACGTTAGTACTTAAGGTGAAATTGCTGCATGAGTATTAGTTTAGATGCCTATAAATTATAAGGGATTATTGAGTCTTTTTAAAACTTTTTCTACATTTTTTTTTATTTTTGGCCTCCATATATAATTTTTTGGACCTAGAGTCTGCATGGTCCGAATTTTACTTAAAGCATTATTATAAAGAGTCAGTTAAAACGAAATTTGAAAGATTTACCACTAATAAAGAATCTTAAATTTGAAAGTTGGATTAAAATGTTATTAAGATATACTCTTAGAAATTAAAAATTCTGCCTTATTCTGGTGTTATAGCTCGTTAATTTAAACTGTGGTATTTAAAATTATCTTATAACTAAAGTTTTTCGCATTTATGAATACGAGTATATTGGCACTTTATCACTTTTTTTTTCGAGAAATGTGTAATTGTTTAGGAATTTTGACAAAAGAATAGTGGATATTACAAAAAATATTTTTAAAATGAAGAATTACAAATTATAAGAACTTATTGTATAATATATAATAGTTAATTATTAATAATAAGTAAACAATAGAGAGCATTGTTTATCAAGCAGTCAGAAGTTTTAACATAAATGTAAGTAAAATGTATGCCTGTTTTGGATACCACACTCTGTGGTTACGAAATAAAAAAATTTCCATTATAATATGTTGTTTCTCCGAACCTAAAAAACAATATATTTTAGTTAAAAATACCATGTTAGGTGTGTTTCTGTTTTTTAAGACCTTAATAGGCATATGTTTTAAAATTCTTTATCTTAATTTCTGGAAATCAATGTGATGCTGATTAAGAATCTAAGGTAAAAATTTGGAAATTTAAAATAAAAGAATTAAAATGACAGATTTTTACATTTATAAACCAATTTGCCTTAGATTCGGGATATAAAGATTTTAGGAGGATTAGTTCAAAATTTGAAAATTAATAATCTTGGGTAAAAATTTGGAAATTTGAAATGGTGTATTCAAAATGGCGGATTGGCATTTTTTTCTTTTTTGGAATCGGATCATTTCAAAAAGAAATCGATTCCTGATCATTTTAAATTTATAAAACGAATCCGAATCACGGATCCTATTGAAAAAAAGTAATCGATTCCAGCCTTCAGATCTTCAAAACGGAATCGATTCCTGGATTCGATTCCAAAAGGATTCGATTCCTACCCAGCTCTGAGTCCTGCGTAAGAGAAAAGCAAAATTGAAGTGTATAAATAATTATTAAATCATGTTAATAAAATTAAATGCCACTGTATAATTGTATTGAGTCATTAATCTTTTGCTTTAGCTAGCAGGACGCAAGAAAGCTTTTCATTTACCGCAATTTAAACAGAATACTTGGATAAAGTATGCGCATTTCAGCAACAAATACCTTAGGTAAGTTTCTGGTTCGTTTAAACATTCTAATAACAAGGGCGGTGCTTGTTTCGGATTTGCAAACTTTATTGCATTAACTACCTGAAACAAATTAAGTTGGGACGTGTCGAATCGGCAGCCACTCCTATTAGTCCTTCCGGTTTATTCTGATGATATGGCTTTACGGCATGTAGATAATTGACGAACAAAGCAATAGGCTTTAAACAAGAAAAATATCCGTAATCAAATTATTTTCATATACTATAACAGCACCACTCCACCTATAGCACAAATAATATTATGTTTTTACTTAAATGACCATGCACACTTTAAATGGCTTTTTGGCGACCGGTAAAATTTAACCAAATTTTAATATGTTATTAAGGACGTCAGAAGAAGAAATTTTTATCATTGCACCAAAACTCTAAACCTACGGGCTCATCCGCTAGAGCTAGGAATAATTTGTGTCTTGCTAATTTCAAAAATAATGGTTTGCTTAATATTATTTGTATTATAATAGTAAATAACACTAAAACTTTTTATAGGTACTGTGTATATTAACTTATTCAACTTATGAAGTGCTATTGGGTAAAAAAATACAGGGTAAGTTAGAAAAGTAATTGTTTAACGCCATATGAAAAATCCTTAATAAGTAATCTGCAATATTACTATAAGAAAATATTAAATTAAACCAAATAACCATGCACAAGTAGGGATTTTACATAAATTTTTAACTGCAAATTATAGAGGGTAACACAAGACAATAAAAAAAAATTATGCCTATTCTAAAGTCTGCTTTAAGTTTATAAAACGATTTAACTTAATAATACAAATATTCAATAAAAAAATTTTTGGTTCCTTGTGAAATTTTAAACCTTTCAGATATATTTCACTTTAAAAATTTTTAATTAGAAAGTACTTTTAAGTAAGTAAAGAATTTAATAACATTTAAGGGTAAAAATTTAATATTACACTCTTAACTAAATATTTTTACAAAAGCATATACACACAGTATTTCAAAAGTGATGGATCCTTTAAGTATAGCTAGAAAAAAATAATTTTAATGACTCACCTACGCTTGCAAATTTCTATCTGTCGCCTTAGCAATAACATTTCATAAATATTTTGGCGCATAATGTACATTGTTTTTAAATCTTGCTCTGATAAGATTTTCTTCTAACCGCCCAACTTAAATAAATATCAATTTATTATTTCTTTGTCTAGAGGCTGTATCATATCGTGGGGCTAGTTTTACCGTATGACATATACAGTAAAACTAGCCCCACGATATATTTAAGATAATTTTAATCTGAGATATGACAAGGTTGGGTGTAAAAAATTAAAATTAATTTCATTTACTTTTACATCTAATCTTTTTAATTAAAATTAATTTAATTTACATTTACATCCATTTTTTCTATTTTCGAATTGAATCATTTTATAAACGTAAAACAGATTTGAAAAAAGGTATAATTTAATTTTTCTGTATTGTATTTGTAATACCCTGTATAATCTGCAATTAAAAGATTATTTGAATTTACTTATGTACAGTTATTTTGGCTTAATTTGTTATTTCCTTATAGTAGAATTCCACATTTCTTATTTAGGATACCAATATTATTTTTCATATGGCGTTAAACAATACTTGGTTTTCTAATTTACCCTGTATTTTTATTTAACCTTATAGCACTTTATAAGTTCAGTAAGTTAATATACATAGTAAATATAAAAAGTTTTAGTATTATTTACTATTTAAATAAGTTAATATTTAGCAAACCATTATATTTTAAATTAGCAAGATACAAATTATACCTAGCTCTAGCGGCTCACCCTGTAGGTTTAGAGTTTTGGTGCAATATTAAAAATTGCTTCTTTTTAGGTCCTTCATAAAATATTAAAATTTGGTTAAATATAACCGGTCGACAAAAACCAATTTAAAGTGTGCATGGTCATTTAAAATAATTAAACATATTTGTTATTAAGTGGTCAAATAAAATTTTATAAGAATTAAGGGTTTAAGGTTTCCTAAATCAAGACTTTATTATATACACCATAAAAACAGAGATTAAATTCAAAGAACCAATTTTTACATATGCTCACCGTTCAAAGTATTCATTAAAATTATTAAAGAAACAGAAAATTATTGATCTTAAAGACCTTATTAACTTAATATTTTGCTGCATCATGAACACCAGGGATTTTAACGCAGTGCAACCTAAGATTAAAATGTTTTTACAAATAATTACCAATCATTTTAAATGCACAATAGGAAAGCGGGCTTATTTTAAAATAACTCTGCAATTTTTGATGACTACATTCATTTATGGTGGAGTTTTTACTGAATTGAAGAAGAATAGGGCAGGGGTTACTGCCCTTTTTTTAATTAAACGGATTTAAAATTGCAATTTTAAATATACAGGATTCTCCTCTAAAATTTAAGTTTAACCTTAAAACGTTCTGAAGCAGATAAATATTTTTGTAATAAAATCCTAACCTTACTAACATGAAACCATCGAAAAATTTCGATTTCTGCATAAAAAAATCCTGTAAATTGCCTTATCAGGTTGGACTCTAAAGCCTCTTATTCGTGTTTTTTAAACAACACATAAGTATTTACAGGGTGTTTTAAATTTAAAGTTACTTAAATAGAGGGATCTGGAAAACTAAAGATACAAATTTGTAGAAATATATTATTTTGTCAAAATTGTGACGCTTTATCCTAAAAATTTAACCGATTGGTTTATTACAAATTCCTGCTTAAAAATATTACATGTTCAATAGAGAAAAATTATATATATTAAACAAAATTAAAATATTTTTTTTATTTATGAAAATATGCCAAAACCTATTAATATTTCTAGATTCTGTTTTTAAACTACATAATATTATTAAATTGGTGTACAATAAAATTAGTATGGTCCAAAATTTTTAAAATATTAGTGGGCTTATTTTCTTTATTAGAAAACGTTATTTTTCAAATCTGCAGTTTAAGTATTTCAGTTGGAAAAGTAAACTGCTTAGCGAATTAGCGCGTTAACGTAGTTGGCAATATTATTGTGTATTTATAATACAATTATTTCTTCCTACGAATGACACTAATTGTAAGAGTAACATTTTTTTCACTGGTGAGGAAAACCCACAAACAATGAAAAAAGTAATTTGCTTTCAATATCAAGTATGAAATAGGCCTTTGATTCGCGACTTTGACATTATCTAGCAGCCTGTGGTAGTTGGCGTCGCATAGCAACGATTAAATAAAAATGAATGTAATATCATTCGGCGAGCGCCATATTTATTGCAAACGTCAGTGTGTCAAGTATCTAGGTGGGTTCGGGAAATCTCTCGGAGTTGGAGTGGCGTGGGAGTGGTGGTTTAAGCGCGTGACCATAGAGTTTTAAGAGTAAAAATATCGAAGCCGAACGCTAGGGTACTTTTATAGAAGCATCATATGCCAAAGTCATCTCCTAACTTAACTTTTTTTAATTTTTTAAAACATAGGAGTTTTTTTGGGTTTGTGGTCTGCTAAGTCTTTTTATTTGGGTTTCAATTTTTAATATTTAAATAGTGTTTAATATTTGGATGGCGTTTAACATGGATTTGTTTATTCCTCTAATTCCTCTAGAAACATTTTCCATGAAGATCGATAAACAAGGATAAAATTAAAGACCACAAGAATCAGAAATGCTGGGAAAAACATTAAAACAAAATATAAAAAAAACAAACAAATTGATACAAAATTACTTGTCAACAATCAAAATCAACATGTGCGCATGTTCACTCTGGCACTCCACCTTGGCGAGGTAGGACTTTTGGAGTGAACTTTTTAAGCTCCACTCTGAAATACCCGAACGGTGTTCTTATTACACTTTTTACTCCAAATTTAATTGTCGAACGATTTTAGTATTTACGGAGTGAAAAGAGCATATGGAAGGCCATACCCGAACCCAACTTCTCTATTATAATTATTGTTTGGATTATTAAAAGTGATAAACTTATTAGGGTAAGTGGGAATTTTTAATAAAAATTATTAAAATTAAATAAAAAATAATTATATATTTTTTCGTTTCGCTTTAAAAGAAATGGTCATATAAAATGTATAACTAATATGCAACATGTTAAAAAAGCATATTTCCCACTCGCTAATTTGCGGTACTCGCCTTTGGATCGTGCCTAAAACTCATTTGTGGGAAATGTTAAACTCTTCCTACTTTTTGCACAATATATTATTTTTCTTGCTTATATAACTAGTAAAAAGCGTTTTTGCCTAAATATTATTGCTCGTTTGCCGACCAGGGATTTTGACGCTTTGACAAACAAAATATTATAAGCTTTTATAAAAATTAAATTTTAAATTAAATATAAAAACAGTCTGGAGTAGATATATTACTGAAAAAGAGGATAGTCTGGCCTTAATTTCTATAAATAATGTTTTTAATGATTCATCACAGCATAATGCTTACTTTGATCATGACTAGCAGAGCTTTTTTTAAAAGAAAGCAAAGTACGTTCATTTTATCTGCGTTTAAAAATGAGTCTTGCTTAGTAGGTTGATAAAACCAAAAAGGGTCCTATCACAATGGGTAATATTTCTTTTGGTAATTGTCTCGAAAGTTGCCTCCTCTCCGATTTTGACCAAATTTGGTATACGGGGGTTTTTAGGGGCGCTGATTACGAATCTGCAAAAAAAAAATTTCGGCAACGTTTCGTTTTCGAGATATTCATCATCAAAGTTGAAAATCAAACTAACCTTATTTACACTATTTCTCCTTCTTTTTGCACAGAATTCTTGATTTTTACACCAAATTGGTACACAATATTTCACAAACACCTTTTAAAAACTTGTTTTTATATTAATTTTACATTTTTTTCCCATTTAATTGCAAACCTCCACTTTCACACGCCGCAACGTGTAGGCAACCATGTATACACTAGCCTTTTTGTAAACAAATGTGGTTGCTGCTTTTGAACTTGAAAGTTCGCGATTTAATGGAAAAAAGGTGTAAAATAAATAAAAATACAAGGTTTTAAAAGGTGTCTATAAAATATTGTGTGCCACTTTAGTGTAACAATCAAGAATTCTGTACAAAAAGAAGGGGGAATATAGTGAAAATTAGGTTAGTTTGATTTTTAACTTTGATGATGAATATCTCGTAAACGAAACGTTGCCGAAAAAAATTTTTTGCAGATTCGTAATCAGCGCTCCAAGAAACCCCAGTATACCAAATTTGGTCAAAATCGGAGAGGAGGCAACTTTCGAGACAATTACTTTTACAAATTACATTTATTTGGTAATTTATTTTTTTATGTAATTTATTAAAAAAGGTTAATTTTTTTAAACATTTTAAATAGAAACATACCTACCTACATTATCTTATATTTAAATTCTATTTTATAAGTTTTTTAAGTGATAAATTGGCACATTTACTTTTAAGAAGGCAGTCAGTGCTTACTTTCGCGCCAAATCAATATGGGCTATTATGAAAGCTTTAATAAATATATATTTTTTAAAATGTTATCGAAACTGTGAAAAGGTTTATTTTAAGTCTGCTGTTAAGTCAACATTCTATACTGTTTTATGCGTTAAATAATTTTAGCAATTTTTTTTCGAACTTTTTTTGATGGAAAAATTTTAGTTTGTTTGCTGACAGTTTTCTCTATTTCTATCAATTTGTAAATTAAAATTGAAGCTTTGTTATTTTATTGCAAATATGAAAAAGTGATATTGTCAATAATATAATTTTGTTTCCACAATTTAATAGGCAAAAAAAAAGAATTGTTGGAAAAATGACCTACGGCCACCATTTTAAAGTTAACAATTGGTAAAACCATATATTGAAAAGGGTTGTTGATAAAGAATTTAGATATGAAACAATATAAAGGTCTTTTAATAAAAAATGTTAAGAAAATTCTTTAATTTTCTGCGTCAATTACATTAAAAATTTAAATTATGAAAATATAAATTATTAAAGAAAAATACCGAATAATACTGACTGTTAAAGTAAAGTAATACATCTTGTTTCCACAGCCTACTAGGCAAAGAGAATGTTTTGAAACGAAAATAATGACCGTTTGTTTTGTTTAAAAGTAAGCTCTGATCGCCATCTTGAAAGTAGAGGATACATTATTGGAAAGACATTTTTAGAAAAAGTTCAAGTGTAAAGGAAAGACGGGCATTTTTATTTACAAAAAGCAAGTCAGTGATACTTTCGGTTAAATCGAAAGTGGAGTTAACGTAGAAATCACGCCAAAAAATATGAATTTACGTTTTAAGTCTAATGAAAAATGTTTTAAAGTTTATCTTAAAAACCACGAAAGGAACTGGTGGTAACAACACGGTATATAATCTAGGACAAGGTAAAAAAATTATCAAAAAAGAATTAAGTAAATATACAGTGTGTTCAAGATAAGAATAAACAGCATGAGGATCAATTATATACCGTTAAAAAATTGAGGTTTTATTTCGTTTTTCCGAAAATTTGGCGAAAAAACTAAAATTTTTGGGTATTTGTTTTTATGTTTTTAATAGTTTATTTCAAAAGTTAAAAAAATTCTAAAAATTGAGCTAGCGAAGTCAAAAATTTCTTACGACGTTTTGTTTTCGTTAAATCATCATTAACTTTATTTTTTTAAATAAGGCCCTAGATTTTTTATTTAATTTTTTTGAACCCCATATTATTCCAATTGCAAAAATGTATTAAACTTAATATTAACTCAACAAATATGGAACGCCCGCTAAAAAATTATGTGCGTTCCTTGTCTAACTCATTGTCTCTTATTAAAAATATGTTTATTTAAGAAAAAAAACATCAAGTGTTACACATCATTGTAATTGGGATTAAAACTGCTTTAAAAAATGCAATAAACAATCGAGGGCCGTATTTTAAAAAATTAAGTTAATGATAGTTTAGCAAAAATAAAACGTCGTAAAAAATTTTTGACTTCACCGATAGATAAAGCGCAAAAAGATCAAATGAGAAAGTATTTTTAAATTCTTTCTAACTTTGAAAATAAACTTGAAAAAAAAAATAAAAATCAAAATGGGAAAATTTAGTTTTTCCGCCATATTTCTGGAAGTACAAAATATTAATGCAACTTCACAACGGTATATTATTATGCTCTCCAATACGTAACTTTGCCACATTTAAACTACCCACCTATCTCATACCGTTGCGAAGATCCCTATGCTGTCCATTCTTATTCTGGACACACTGTATACTAAGTCCTTTAATAAACAATATTCGAATATATTTAGAAAAAAATAAAAATCATGTAATCAATGCCCAGAGCAAAGTTGTGCAGTTGTGCATGTTCTATGAATATATTTTCTCTACAGGATAAGAAAATGTGTAAAAACAAACAGAAAATTGCAAAAAACGTTCGTTATTTAACGACTTTTTCATTTTCATTGGGGTTTTTTGATGAAAATTCTAAAGCTAGAGATGAGTAAAAATAACAAAACTGTGACATGACCATAATTTACGTATCCATATGGTAGTGGTCAATATATTTTATTATTTTTTATTATAAAATTGGTTGTCGGACAAAGGATTTCTTAAAAATAATAAATTAAAGAAAAAACAACGTCTATGAATAAGTAACCATTTGCGCCCTACCAGAAGCTTTTACAAAGATAATTTGCGGGATATTTTATGTTGTATTTATATTTTGCGATTTTTTTTACAAAGTACTGGACTAGAAACTTTATATACAGTAGAAACGTAATCGGAAATATATATGAGGAAGGCACATTAAAAAAATATTAATGGTATTAATATTGTCATCTAAAAACAGCCTTATTTACATAACTTTATCAAAGAGTTAGATTTTACGTGCTCCTTATAATAAAATATGGGGAATAAAATACAATAAATTTTAAAATATAGAGGTTTGAAACTTTTCCAATGTCCCTTGTATGATTTTGTATATGTCAGAAATTTTTATAAGCAAAATTTAGGTAAATATATTTAATTGGATTTTTTTAGAAATATCCAAGAATCTCTAAACTTTTACTTGGTTCAGTACCAATCATACATAAAACATAAAAAACGTAATGATACAAAAACATAAAAAAGTTATCTAAAACTTTTTTGTCATATCTTCTATGGAAGATTTTCCTTCTTATGAATAAAATCCCAAAAATAAGATAAATTACTTTTTAAAAGAATGAATACGAAACCCATCCAGGCAAAAAGCTAACATGCTTTTTTCACCAAACCAGAACGACGTTAAATGAAATGACTACTAATTGAATTTTAAAAGCTTTGAATCATTAGGCAGTAGGGTGACAAATTCGCACTTTTATTTTTCTCAGTTTGAGAAAAAGAATAGGTCCGACTTTGATTAATGAATTAAAGAAAGACATCTCTTATAAAGGTTGCTACATTCATTTAAAATCAATTTAATAGGACTGACAAATTACGTCTAATAAAAGTACTTTTATAAGCTTCTTTTGTTTTTATTGAATTAATAATAGTAAAAGTACCTATATCATAAATAAATAACACTTTCTCAAAAACATATAACATTTGCATTTTTTTATTGAAGATATTAGTCAGTACATAATGGAATAAAAATGCACTAGTCTACTAACAGTGCATATAACAGTTTGGTTCATTATTTATATGTCGCAGCAGTTTTATAAAATCTACATTTTTATAAAAACCCAGTCTTATTCTAAAAAAAAAATATGTTTTAAAATATTTTTTTTTTAATAAAAGATAATTGTCGATATTTTATAAAACGTGGCTGTGCTTCTTTGGAAAACGAAGATTGGTGCCATCAATTTTATTATACATATGACTACCTAAACTCAGCTACTTAAAAACCTAGACGAATTGTTCAACGTTAGCTTTCTTTATGCCTAATTAAGTACCTAATTTTGGTAGATTTAATTATCCGGTCAAGTTAGACATGCAAAGCTACAAAAATTCGCATAGAGATAAAACTTGGTAGGAATGTTCGGAACACCATTATATGTGAAATCTGAAAAGTCTCCATGGATCCTGTTCCTGGAAAAAATTATTCAAGGTCAAAGGCTACAAAAACGAGTTTTTCGCATTTTTGAGCAAAATGGTAAGTTTATCAAAAATTAATTAGGACAAAAATTGTAGATCATAAAATTATCTATAAAAAATGGTTTTATACTTTTTTCCGAAGAGCCACCATTTCTGAGATATAACGGTTTAAACAGTTGAAAAAGTTGAAATATTTTTATAATATGCACACGTTTCCACGCCACCTGTGAGGTAGTGTACTTAGCGCGTTTTTTTCCGGTAGGCCTATTCCACGGTCTATTGTGATCTTGTTTAATTGAAAAATATGACATAGTAAAAAAAAATATTATTAAAAATAATGAAAGCGGTGTAACTTTTAAAAAGCTGGGAAATATTATACGTCAGAATCATATTATTTTGAAACTTCTGCTTTCTCTTCCTCTTGTTCTTCTTCTCGTTCATTCGGTCCCTGTTCTTCTCCTTCTACTTATTTTTTGTTTTGCTGGGTGCAAGTAAATTGCCTTAATAGCGATTCATCACATGTCTCTTCGTTGATATAATTCGAATTCTGTGCTGTGGTGAATCAACTTCGGAGCACGACTGGCCGTGACTTCTAGTACATGCTAGAGAACAAAACAATCCAAGTTTTTTGCAACCGCATTTAGCACTACATACCTTTTTACAGTTGCAAAAAATTGTGTTAAGGAGTTTCTTCGACGCAGGTGGGAGTAAAGTCTGGACTATTTTTTTAATGTATTGTCAATCAACTTCCAACCCCAGTCTCTTGGGTCTAGTTAATAAGCAAGCCACACTTGAACATGAAATTAAACAGGTGATGGCTGAAAATATTTTTCCTTGCATTACCGCGTCAGTGATGTATATACGTGGCGTACAACTTTTTCAACTGTTTCAACTGTGAACGGCGGCTCTTAGGCAAAAAGTATTTAGACATTTTTCATAGATAATTTTATGATCTACAATTTTTTTCTTAGCTAACTTTTTAATAAAACTAACCACTTTATTAAAGATTACTCTGGCTTTTCACAAATATCTTAAGTCCAAAATTTAAAAATACTTTAGAAAAAATGTAGTAGCAATGTTGCATTTTATAAAACTCCTAAAATTTTCACAATTAAAAAGGTATTTAACCAAAGCAAATAAAAATTAAATAAATTTTTGCATAGTGTCCTCTCTGTACAACTTTAAGCTAACACTAAATTACATGAGACAAGAATAAAAACGCCTAAATGTCTTGCAATGCTCCTTTTTGAAAAGTTTTTTTTAGGAAATGAAGTTTTATTTAAGCTATAGTAACATACATATGGACATACGAATAGACCAGTACTTATAAAGAATCATAATTGTTGTATTCTGATTTAAAAATTTGATTAACTGAACAACTTTTACTAGATAATGTTTTTTAAAAGCACAATATCACTTACAAATTTTTGGCAAGACGTTAACTAGAACCTTCTAAAACATAAATCTGTCATAACTATATGGAAGCCATTCAATAATTAGGTAAGGGTTCCGAGGGGAAGGGGCACTAAGACAATCTATACCTGCCCTTATCTGGGCCCTCCCAGGAGGGTAAAACCCATTCTTGAATAATATTTTACAAGTCGAAATTTATTATTAAAAATCTAGTTCTTTTTTGGATGCTGAATGATTTTCTTCATTTTATAATGTGAAGTTCGATACACGTCTTATTTTATTAGTTTCTTTAAGACTAATTTAAAACTAGTCGATGAATATTTCAAGTGTTATTCGTTTATAGATTATTTAATGATTTTATGATTTATGTTTGCTTACTTTAAGATTATTTAAAAACTTACTTTTAATTATAATAATAATATCTCAAAGACTAGACAGTTGTCTAATGATAATATCAAGATATTATATTTCTGATAGCAATGGAAGAGCATAAGCCTGAGTTTTAGTGTAACTTATCCTTTTCTAACAACGTTTTATTATTTAGAAAAACGAGATTAAATCTTACGTATAAAGGGGAAAGGGGGGGTTGGATAAATCTTTTGTACCCTTACATGGGGATGGGGGGGGTCAAAAACCCTTAAAATCATCCTTACGTAATTAATAAATTGTCCCATAGAGCATAATGTCCTAAATGCGTCTTTCATGCAAAGGGAATAAAATAAATAATTTCTTTAAATAAAGGAAAGACAGGTTAATAAAATAAATATTAATAGGAATTTAAAACGCAAATAGGTTTCTTATTTAACTGTTTAAAGTTTAATTTTTATTTACAGTTTTCAGATAATGAAGATTTTAAAACCATTTTTATTAAATTGTTTAACTAATAAAATTTAATAAACATCTAGAAAACTAATAAACTAATAAAAATATTATAATTTTAACAGAATAGGTGTTTTAGTTATTCCAATATTGTTTCGAGAACCATTTTGATTGTAGCAGTACAATTTTATGATCAAGTGTAATAGTAACCGTTTTATGTGAGCGAAACAGGAGAAAACGAATAACATTACAATAATAAACTGGAAATAATAAAGGCAAAGGAAACGAGAAAGTTTATAGTACTTTAGGAAGTGGTAAAATAAGTACATAGCTAAATATACATATATGTAGAAATTTTCAAGAAAAATAGAGGACTGCCTCAATGTCGTAAGCAATTGGACAGTATTGTAAAAGAAAGGTAAATTATGTCAAAAATAACTATTTCCTGAAATGGCAATATTTAAAATAGCGTTGTTACAAAGTAACATAATGGCAATGTTTATAATAACTATGTACAAAACTGGTATGCTGTACGAACAATTACATTTAATTTTATGTGTTTAACCACACAAACCAGCCAATTAAATAGCCACGCCATGGCATATTAACCATAAAAAGTGTGGAGCCCTTACGATTCAATTTAAAAATTTATTGAAATAATAAAGGTAAAAAATAAGATTATTTTCCAAGTCATGGTTTGGTCTACCTTGTATATAAATATTTTATTTAGGGAATGAAACTAATGCATATGTGAGTGACAGACAAAGATAGTGAAATAAAAAAATAACTTTGTCTTATTACTTTCTAAAGAATACATTTTATTGTAATAAACCAGTTTCGTATACCATATTTACATTTAGTTTCTAAATAAAATTAAAACAATTTATAATAAATAAAAAACGGGGAATAAAAACACCCCAGCCAGTTTTTTTAAACAACGCTTAAATAGATTAAAAAAAACATAAACCATTTTTACTTAAGCCCAAAATGTTACACTTAAACAAAAGGAACATAATATTTTGATTTTTAGACAAAAAACAATTATTTTTAATAAAAAAGCAATGTTTTCATAAAGGCCTATATTGAGCTTTTTATTTATTTAGCCATCCAGTATTTTGTAAAAAAACTAAGTTGCTTTTGTAAGAATATGTGTATGCTTTTTTCTAATAAATGTTACAATATGTCATTTAGGATAATGTCTAAGTTACAATAAAAGTAAAATAAATTTTGAAAATACCAATTTATTAACTTATTTTAATGTATTTATAAGTTCTGGATTTTTAGCCTTTAAAAATTAAACAATAGAACATACCGGCAATAAAATCTATATTTTAACATATATTTTAACCATTGCTCTAACAGAATTCATAACTTTTTTAATAGTGTACGAACATAAAAAAAAACAATAATAAAGTAGACATTCTGTTATAACAACTTTCTTTTAATATTCTTGGGATTTTTAAAAGTCTATGTATTTCCTTTGGATTTACAGCACTCTAAGCCTTATCATTATACTATACTCTGTTCCATAGGCGTGAACTACAACATTCTCATAAAATTCTAACACCCACGGCTTAGCCGTTTTAATTTACCCTTAAAGAAAATAATTAAGTCGTGACTTTTCATGAAATCCTCAATATTAGTGCAGCGTCACGATTTTACTTCGGGAAAAAGATTATCCCTAGCGTTTCATTAAAGCTGACTACAATAGACTGAGGATCCAATCTTAACTCTATATGCAATAACAGTTGAAGTGTTAGTTTTTTGTTTGAAAAAATGTTAGAACATGTTTAAGAAAAGTTTCCTACAAAAACAATCCAGCTTTAACTTTGTCTAAGAATTGGTTTTTTTTATATTGCGTTTACTTAAAGGACAATATTAAAGTCTTGCAGTAAGATTTAAAAATACTACTTTTAATGCCGTACTGAAATAAAATTAAGCGGAATCAACATCAATTTTTACCGGGGTGGATAAATTAAGGAAGTTTGAAGGGGTAAATACATTATTAGAGAACAGGTTGGCTGCTTTGGAGTTTTTTCTATTCTTAATAACATACTTTCCCACTCCGGTAAAAACTGATTTTGATTCTGCCAAATGTGATTTCAGTCGGCGTCAACAGCAGGATTTTTAAATCTTACTATTTGTCATATAAGTAGATGCTTGATTGATAGCTCAACATGGTGTGGCACTTATAACATTTTTTTTTTCTTTAGATGTATAAAATAAGAATGTGAGAATTTTGGGTACGCATTGTAATCATTTTTGTATTAGGTATGTGGACTAAGGACTGATTCTTATTCTTCATTATTATAGATAACATAAAGAATGCAGAAACATTTCAAGAATTTTTGTAGCTTTAAAGATAGGTTAAAAAATTGTTTTTAGCAAAATATTAATTTGACCCAAATTGCTTACGTCTTGTTTGTCATTGACAGCCTGTGCTTTTTTTATAAGAAACATGTGTTTTTCTAAAAATGTATGGTAATTTTTATCTTTGCTGAAAGTATGTTGTTTTTGATTACTTTTTTGTTTGTGTAGAGCTGTAAAAGCATTGTTTGTATATTTATGTTAATTTTGATCCCTAAAAAATTGTGTGTACGTACATCTCAACTTATTGTAATCCTTGTCAAAATTGTGTATTAAACTTAAAACGTTTTTCCAAAAATTCAAGAAACTTTTTAGATACACAGAAGCAGACATATTAAAACATACAACAAAACACAGGAGAAAGGAATAAAAATATGAGGCTCTTGATATTACTTTTCTTATACTCCATGTATCTCATAAAATATTTATGCTTTAAACGGAAAAAATAAGAATAAAAGTTAAATACGAAGGTTAATATTCAGCCGGGGACAATAAAACTTTTAATCTGAATCGACAACGAGTTAAATTTAAATAATGGAAGTTTCGCTAAATTTTCTTCTGCCTACTTTTTCCGCTTGAGGCGAAAAATTGACTTGTTCCCGATTTCTGGAATTGTTTTGTTTACTGGTTCCCTTGTTCATTCATTTATTATTCCTTACGATTTTCTTACAGGTTGGTGCTATTTAAGGGTGGATTTTAATATTTCCCGCTTTTTTACAAATTTAAACATATACAATATACATTGTGCAATTTTACCATATTGAAATTAACCAAGTCAAGTATTAACCTAAAATTTTGCAGAAATTAAAAAGGTGCTTTTTTTGTAAGTGCAATTAAAATTTATTTTTCCTTTAAAGGTAAAACTAATTCAATAAGTATAAAAAACATAATGTTAATATATATGACATTTAATGGCAAAGTCAACAATAAAACATTATTAGGATACATTTTCTTATACAGACTACTACTTGGGCTTATCCTGTAACTGGAACAAAAATTGTCTAAAGAAACAAAAAATGTTAATTTTTGGGTTAACTTTTTTTACGCTGGAGATTAAGACATAGCAATTGCCATCAATAACCATTATTTAATTATATTTAAAAGTTTAAATTAAAGTAGAGATTTCCAAATTAATCACAAAATAATATTCAAGACAATAAAAGTAACTTGTCTTTTAAAAGTTTTTATAAACGCAATGATGCCCTAATAAAAGAATATGGAACTATTCCGTTTAGCTTCTGTGTTTTGAATAAACCTTTATTTTGTATTTACCTCTCTGGTTACTTTTCTTGTAAATATGAGGACAATATACTTAAACCCGATTACCCTGCTATGTTTATAATATTCTATTTTTTTTCTTATTAAATCATTAATAATTAACCTTTTTTAGCAAGCGAATGCACGCCTCTTAGTTACAGTATAACCTTTTAAATATTTAGAAGTTTTTAAGTAAACCCATACTACTAACCAATAAAGTTCCATACTTTGCCATAACCAAACAAGCTTGGAATTTAAGTGATAAAACTACGAAATCCAGCACATGGAAATTATGGGCAAGTAAATCTGGTAACTAATTGACAACCAGAAGCTTATTAATATAAAGCTGGGACCTTCGGAAAAGATAGAAACAGAGCATTATATTAATAAACTGAAAGTCCTCTAAAATAACTTTGTCTGATAAGTTAGAATGCTAAAAATTATTTTTGTCATATATATATGTGAATGAATGTAAATTCCATTTTTCTCATAAAAAGGTTATAAATATTTAAATTTAGGTACAAAGAAAGGGCATTAAAGTTTATCTAAATGCCCAAAAATTAAAACAAACCATATATATTTTACAACGCATTAAAAAAAAATAAATAAACAATTTTTAATCCTTTTTGTACAGAAGATGTATTTATACATAGCATTTTGGGATTTTATTTAGCCAATACTTTGTTGTGTTTTTCTTTGTATACTTTTTAAGAAAAAGTCGCAGGGAGTAGTATGGCATCGTCATGCTACCTTGGAAATTGACGCTCCCACGGACCTAAGCTACATGGGTTACCAGGATAAAATGGTAATATTTAGCAGGTGGCAAAAGAGCTTTTCCTTTTCTGAGGCGGTATCACCCCAATTAATCTTTAAAGAACTTCTATAGTCTTATCGGACGTTTCAAGTCCTGGGTGGGTGAGTCAGATTTCCCTCTTCCTCTTTTACTTTTTTTTCTTTACTATAAAATTAGGAAATAATAATTATGGCACACTTATACGTAAACTACTTTGGAGGTAAAATACCCCTACAGTAGGATCTCCGGATGAGGGCCGCATTTGGGGGATCACCATTAAAAAGTTTGATCTTATTTACAAATATATGTGGGCTTAACCCTAATATAAACTCTGTTCACTACCATCTTCAATCTTCTAAACTCCACATACTGTTTCTTACCAAAACCCAAATGAGTTTTAAAACAACAACCAGGTAAAAAAATGTATTTATTCATTTCATCTTTTCGTCTCCATGGAGACGTATATGCTTACGTTCTCAACGTTATTTCTTATGCTAGGGTTTTTAATCTCGAATCTGGTAGGTCTGATATGCTTTGACTTAAAGTTACCTTAAGATCTCCTACAAAATTCATCTGTCGTATATGCCCCATCTGACAATTCCCACACCGACTTCTGTGACTTACTTTCAATAATTTTTAAATGTGATTTTATTGTTTACAATAAGAACTGGTTATGTTTTACAAAAACTGGCATCCAGGGGAGAGCAGTCGAAACCTTTGCAATGAGTAACTTGCTCACCAGTCTAATTATGAAACCTACCCACTTCTCTATGATTACCACTTATAATTCAAACCCTTTAGATCTTTTTCTTACTTCCAACACTGAACTCTACCAAGCATCAGTAACTGTTCCCCAGGTTATGGCTTGGTTACTTTATTATACTCTTTACATACGGAAGCAACTGAATGCATGCTGCCACGCACTATCTGGTAGTATAACTCGGCTGACTAGGATAGTCTGAGAGATTTCTTTTCCACCTACTTTTGGGATCCTACATGCTTTTCCACTTACGATCCCTTCGAAATTTCTACATAACTAACCAAAACAATTTCACTGGACAGTGAGACCCATACTCCTTATATCAAAAACAACCCAAAATCATCAAATAACAAGCCATATATTTTTAAATCCTGTGACACAGCTAGACGTCTAAAAACCCAAGCCCACCAAAAGATGTTTTAAAACCCTAGTCAGGCAGACTAGCATTCAAGCAAAAAATCAGTATAATCAAACTATATTAAAAGTCAAAGATCGTTTAAACCATCCGATAATAGATAAAGTCCTTTCTTGCTCGAATGGCAGTAAACCCTTTTTATCCTTTGGCAAAAAAATTAGTCAAAACCTGTATACAAATTCTTGTCAACCTCTTACCTTTAAAGATGAAATTGTTTCTAGCTCTGAAGGAAAAGTCGAACTATTTGCCAAACGATTTGCTCCCAAATATACTCTTGATCCTCTAATCTTCCGAATCATTTTTTAGCCTAAACAGATGTGTTCTTTCTTTTCTTAATACCAAAAAATCGTTTGGGATGGATGACATACCATCATCGCTTAAAAAAATGTGCACCTATCTTAACCTGCCTGATACTGAGCAAGTAATTGTCTTTTGTTTTTTAAACACTAAGTATTATCACTTGTTACAGTTTGTACTGGTGGGAATTTCAATGCATTTTATTTTAGTTTTTTTGTAATACTGTTGCCTGGTCACTGCATGCCTCTAATTTGCTTTAGGTATATTCTTTTTAGTTCTATATCTTACCCGGATGGTTCTGCATTAAAAACTGGACCGCTTAGACTTACCCCTACTGGCTTTTTTATTAATATGAATAGTTTTAGTTTAATACTTTAAATATGGTCTTAGAGCTTAACAAGCATTTTTTTACATTTTGTGTATATTATTTTAGTTTACTGATTAATATCACCAAAAACATACATGTATATATTCTGTAAATGATAAAACTTTTATGATTTTTAAATTTAAAACTTTATTTTAATGTAATATCAGAATGCACAATTATATTTTCCAATTACAATAATTAATTACGATGTTGACATTCCAAGTGTAATAGCGGTAGCATTGTGGATTAATGCTAACCTTTTCGCCTTTCTTAACAAATCCCATCTTGCTATAGGATTGATTTCACGAACCGATTTACAGATATCGAGCGGTGGCGGTCGCTGACATCGACTTAATTATCTGCCGTCCTGAAAATTTACTGCCTCAAACGAAGAAACTTTCATCTTGTTTAATTACGTTTGATTATTGCTTCTTGATGGCTGAGCGATATTCCTCACTTTCTTGTCGGTTTTGTAGGAGATACATAATGAGTAATGATAAATAGGGTTTAAGGTAATTATTTAAAAAGTGACGTTACTTAGAAATAAGGTAGCTGTTTTTTATCCCGTATTATTTAAATATTTAGGTTTTTAACATATTCACAACAATTTTTTTTTTATGTTGTACCTCTTAATTAACAACAAAATATATTTAAAATTACCAAAAAGATATTAATGATATATACTATTCTTTAGGCGTCCTTATACATTATTATTTTCATGGCGTCCGATATACAACGTTAACCTTCAATACTGCATCCTCTTTTTATATTTTTTAAATTATATCATGGGCGTCCTACACGGTTGTCAAATTTTATATTGTAATCCTTATTTAGATTCTAAGAATAATAACGTTTTACAGTTGAAATACGTGTTTTGACACAAATTTTACTTTAAGTTGAAAAATATGATAAAACAATAAATGCTTATACAGGTGTCAGAAATCAGAAAGGATAGGTATATAATGTTATAAAATTATTTATAACTATTTTTTTTTATATGAAAAATCTAAAGCTAGGGTGTAAAAAATTCTATTGCTGTGCAGACAGAATAAATATATCTTTTTTAGGCAATAAACAATAGTCTTTATACATACTCTTTAAACTATGTATATAATATTACTACCTGGCAATAGGTCACTGGATTTTTTTATTAAATATGTAAATTAATTAAAACAATTAAATACATTAGTTTTTTATTTATAATCCTTTTTACAACTTTAATAATGCACATAATTTTAAGATGAATTGTTTGTCAAACTTTTAAAAAAATAGTAATAAATAAATAACTAAATAGGATGTCAACAGGATAATTTTTAGGATAATTAGGTAGATTCTAATATAATTTGGCACTTACTGTAAATAAATTAATATTTACATAGGGTAACTCAAATCACAATTTATATACGTCACTAGGAGGTAGGGAATCCCTTAGTAGTTGTGGGCTATTTAAAGAAAATTTTAATTGTAAAATTGTAGCCGTCGTTACAGAGTTGTGCTTTATAAATATTCGTGCATGTTTGGATCTGTGCGAGTAACTAGCAAAGATATACGTTGCAGTGATTAGGGCAAGTTTAAGCATTATTACACTTGCTTCACATACATTGCCGGAATCTCTTATCTTATAACTTGTAACGCTACGCTGTAACGAAAACCACGTTGTAGGCACTCAAAAAAATATTATATGACCGACTTGTACGAGATAAATAAAAAAAATTGAGTACGTCTTATGTATGGTCAGGTTTAGAATCGGGTATGTAGTAAGAAAAATATCAGTTCTTAAACATTTGGCATAAAAATACATCCTTCTTTTTAAATTGCGTCAAATTATATTTATAAAAAAGGTATTTCTTTTCGTGCAACAACAACAAGGCCGGGGGAAATTTTCTGTAAAAAAAGTACTGTACGTGTAATTCAGTAGGCGTTCTAGATTTGGTAATTGTCTTAAAAGTTGCCCCCTTTCCGATTTTGAACAAATTTGGTATACGAAGCTTTTTTTGGGCGCTGATTACGAATCTCAAAAAAATATTTTTTCGGCAACGTTTCGTTTTCGAGATATTCATTATCAAAGTTAAAAATCAAACTAACCTTATTTACACTATCCCTCCTTCTTTTTGCACAGAATTCTTGATTTTTACATCAAATTGGTGCACAATATTTCACAAATACCTTTTGAAAACTTATTTTTATATTTATTTTACACTTTTTTTCCATTTAATTGCAAACCTCTCCTTTCACACCATCCATGTATAGACTCGGGATTTTATCAGCAAGTATGGCTGATGCCTTTGAACTGGATAGTTTGCAATTTAATGAAAAAAGATGTAAAATAAATAAAAAAACAAGGTTTTAAAAGACGTTTATAAAATATTGTGCACCTTTAGTGTAAAAATCAATAATTGTGTACAAAAAGAAGAGGGAATATAGTAAAAATAGGGTTGGTTTAATTTTCAAATTTGATGATGAATATCTCGAAAACGAAACGCTGCCGAAAAAAAAACTTTCTGAGATTCGTAATCAGCGCCCCTGTATACTAAATTTGGTCAAAATCGGAGAGGAGGCAACTTCCAAAACAATTAACCCTCGATTTAAATGTTTGGAATAAAGTGATGCAGAAAATTCGCGGCTGATGAACTAAAAGGGGGTGCATAAAAGTTCCACACTATTTTTCAGTATTAAAAGCTGCTAGCGTATGCATTATACCAACTTAAGTCAGTTAAACGGCCGAGTGATGATCGCGTTGTTAAATTTAGCAATGGACTTAGCAATTGTTAAAAATTAACAACGGTTTAAAATGTTTAACAAAACGTCATTGTCAGTATTATTCAATGATTTTAGTAGGCAACCTGTCCAAATCTGACATTTTGTTAAACATTCTAAACCGTTGTTAACTTTTAACAATTGCTAAGTTAACAACGGTTTAGAATGTTTAACAAAATGTCAGATTTTGACAGGTTGCCTACTAAAATTATTGAATAACACTGACAATGACGGTTTGTTAAACATTCTAACCGTTGTTAACTTTTAACAATTGCTAAGTTAACAACGGTTTAGAATGTTTAACAAGATGTCAGATTTTGACAGGTTGCCTACTAAAATCATTGAATAACACTGACAATGACGGTTTGTTAAACATTCTAAACCGTTGTTAACTTTTAACAATTTCTAAGTCCATTTCTAAATCTAACAACGCGATGTGTAAAATTTACTGACTTTATCATTTTGTAGACTTTATTATCTGAAAAACTATCGCACTCAGGGCAAGTACAAGCCACTAAATTAATTTTACCTCAGTAACCAAAGAGAACCTTTAAAAGATTTAATTAACTGCCTTTCAAAAAAGTACGTCTAGAGATAATCAAACCTAATTAAATTTAATGGATACCCTTTTTTGTTAAGTTATAAGTGTTCAGAACTCCACTGTACACCTCTTCGGAAATTAATCCGGTAGCCAAATTGAATTTGCAAAGAAAAGCAAAAAAAGGTAATAATTTGCCATTCTGTTGCCATTTAACCCATCTTTTGGTAGATTGGGATTATTTCTTGTATACGCTTTAAGATATTTTATACCAGAGACTTTATAAACTAAATCTGGTTTTCTTTTTTTTGGTACTTTACTTTTCATGGAAGTAAGTAAATACAAGGATTACCAGATTTTGTGCTTAATCACAGTTTTTTATAGGTTCAATTCATTTTAATTATTTTTTATGGATTCTGAAATATAAAAAATAATCAAACAAAATAAAAAATTTTCCTATATGAAATATTATTTATTTTTGGACAGTACCTAAGTATGCACTTTTTTCCTATTTAAATATTATTATCTCATATGGTTAACGAAATTCTTGTACTATTAATAAAAAGGAATTAATTGCTATCCAAAATTTGTCTTTTAAAACATAAGCACTATCCGGGTACGGAGAACAAGAACTGAGATTTACCCGTTACTTCTTAATGCTTGTCTAAATTAATCCACCAAAACGTTATATTTTACATAGATAATTTATGATACAATACACAATTCGAAAAGTGTTTAATTTTATACAATAAATCAGCCCCCTTAAACATTTGGCAGTTTGTCAGGATAACAATGTCAATAAATTTAATGTTTAGATAGATATAATTCATCATAAAGAATACCGCTAAAGCCAAATAACACCAATTATGTAATTTGTTACGGTGTTTAAATGGTATTTAACAGAAGTGCGAATTATTTTGAAAAACACGTATTGTACATGCATAGTATAATGATTAACATAACCTTACTAAGCGATATTTAATAATAGAGTGTTTATACATACATTATAATACAATTAATCTTTATATCCTGATAAATTTTAATTTTGACAGTACAAATACATTTTCATCTCACAAAACTGTGTGATAGTATGGTATGTATAATACCATTTATTTTGTCATTACAATAGTCCTCGGTCCATAACTTGTTACTGCAGATTGACTATATTATTTGTCTCTCCTGTTGTCTTGTCTTTCCAAGACGAGACTGATTTCTCTCCCTATGGCAATAAAAATAAAATTCAATATAAAAATAAAAGTTAAAAAAAAATTAAATGTAATGTGGTTTAAAGTATTGAGGATCAAAAAGTAAACAAATATTTGCTTGGTGCTTCATTATTCCATTCTATTAATTTTACACAAAAGTTGTAAAACGCAAAGTCCTACTAGATTTTTCTTTAACTTGTGTACATTGGTAAATGTTTTGACACAAATCAATAGGTAAACCATTAATTACTAAACAATACTGTTAAGTAGAACAACAACACAACCATTTAGAATAATCGCAACAAATAGGTTGCATTTTTTATTTATTATTACAAAATGATAATTTACCAAATCTTAATAGCCGTTATTTAAATAATGACGATAATTCTGGCATTAGTACATTTTTCCCTATTAATATAATAATAATTACCTGGTCACTTTTAATTTAAATTTTAGTGCTTGCAAAGCTATAAACTGCGGTTTTTTTCTGTAAGACAAAAAAAAAATGTGCAGATTTTTTAAAAATCTTTTTTTTTATTAAGTTTTATTTAAAGAAAAAAAGGCAGGTTCTGGTCCAAAGTGTGGTGTAAATGATGTCTTGCCAGCTTATCCGCTTTTTCGTTGCCTTCTATTCCCAAATGTCCTGGTACCCACAGGAGACTTACCCTGTTGCGTTCTCCCAGGACTTCCAGTTCTTTTTGGCATATCCATGTCAGCTTGAACGTTACTTTTGGATTTAGTGACGCCTGGCTGTCTGTTATTATGCAGATCCGCTTGTTTTTTTAAGCCCTCCTGTTATTTGCGTTTGCACAGTGCAATAAAGCATACATTTCTGTTTAAAATATAGAACTGTGTGTTACTAGTGGAATGAAGAAGAAGGGCTAGATAGACCACTTTTTTGACTCTTACTGTACCTACTTTTAAAAACTAAAATAGCCATCCTGTATATTTTTTTTCGTCGAATACAACAATAATGATTGAACGCCAATTGAGCATTAAATAAAACTGCTAAAGGTCATTTTAATGTTTTTTTTTTTTAAACGAATTCACCTTTGTTTTACCCCCTACACCCCTAAAACATACATTTTGCTAAAAAAAGTGTTTCCTCATTTTTGATGGTACATATAGAATAGTAAATAAATTCTATAGTTTTGTGGCGGATTAATGATTCAGTTTGTTTTATTTGGGATACTCTCCTTACTTCGGTCCGGGTCCCGGGATATACGAGCTGACCCTGTCCAGCCCTATTTACCCCTATGAACTTGCAGATCGCCTGCAACAAAAAAAAAAAAAGAAAACTTCCCAAAAAACCCAAAAAATCACAAATACTAATCTACGTTTCGGTGGCAAGTCGGTAACCGTTGTCAAGACAGAAACTACAACAAAAAATTAAACTAAATTTTAAAAAAATTTTGATCTAAAAACTTGGGAAATTTAGATAGCTCTTTTAAAATACGTTTTGTCATAAATGACACTAGGTTATTTGACTGGTGTATGTATACTATTCGAAAAGACCAGAAAGGTGGGTGGTATGGTGTGTTAATTGATTTTAAGTTTACCTAAACTTACTTCAGCACATAAGTAACCATGTATTATTTAAATTAACAGATATTGATGCTACACACCTGTCTTTATTTAATAAAATAAATGCAGTTTCCTTTATTTTACGTTTTTTTGAACAAGTTTCCTTTGCTAAAATGCTAAAAGCATTCCAATTCATTATGTGGTTATTATCAAATGCGTGTTGACATATTTTTCATTTGTGGAATTCTGTGTTTCTAATATATATGTTCTATGTTCTTTTATGCGTTTGGCTAATGGTCTGGAAGTTTCACCTATATAAAATTTATTACATTTACAAGGGATCTTATAAATACATTTTTTTTGTGTTTTCGTTTATATTATATGGTTTTGTTTTTGTGACTTGAGATCTAATGGTGTTTTGTGTTTTAAAGATAGTGCGAATATTACATTTATTACCTATTAATCGAATTTTATTTGATAAGCCAGAAATAAATGGTAAAAATAGATTTGTAATAGGTCTATTTTGATTTTGTCTTAAATTTGGTTGTTCAAATTTTAGAAAGCATTTGTTTATAAAATCAAGAGGATAATTATTTTGAACTAATATATCTTTTAAAAATTCTTTTTCATTTTCTTTGTTTTGATTAAAACAAAACGGTTGTAAAGAAAACATAAACTGCACTCCTCCAGATATTTGAGTTGGTAAAACATAGGATCTATCTCCAAAAAAAAAAGACTCAAAGTTTTATTAACTTAGAACTTCCACACAAAATTACCACAAATTTGTAGCATTAAAGCCCACGTTAAGTTTTTTCCTTAACTCATATACATAACATTTGTGCCAATATATCACTTTTTGATGGTGCATTGCTATTAAAAAGTTAAGATGTACGTATATTTTTTTGCAAATTTATTAAAAATACAAAATAAAGGTCAGTTGAAACTGCATATCAATTTTTTTCTGTCAAATATGACGATATGATAAAAGCAAAGTAATGTTCCTGAAAGCAAAATTATTATAATTATCTTATGTACGATTGCATTATAAACAGTTGTTTATTATACAGCTAAGTGGCTGTAGGGAAGCGCATTATGTACTAGTAAAATAAAATAAGTCTTTATTTTACACTTTTTTGCGATTTTTGAAACCACGTTTGGAACATACTTTTTTACAAGTTTCATATTAAAATACACAATATTTAACTAAAAATATTATACTTTTATAATTAATATTTTAAATGGTAATTATTCATTATTGATATTTATATGCTAGAAGAGTCTTTTAAAATGGGTTTATTTTTTCTTTGCATTATTTATGTCACTTCCTGACACCAACAACAGCTGCTCGGGTATATAGGGCTTTTAGAATGTATGAAAACAAAACTTAGAAAGTTTTTGGGAACCCGGTTATAATGCAATTGTAATTTTTTTTTTATGTTATGCGTACATAACCATGGTTTTGTTAATCTTATAAGTTTATATCCTTGCTTGCTAGCTCGCTCGACCATAAAAAAAAAACTCCAATAAAACCGTGCTTTGTCTACTTAACACTGTTTTGAATATAATTGAGTTTTTGCTGGTTATCATAATAACATATTTACCCTTTGTTTTTTTACTTGTTGGATCCCAATTTTTTTTCTAAGCCATTATTCCCTTTTAAAATATTTTTATTGTTTATGTTTCTTTGGAAGAAAAGTAAATAAAAAAAGTCCCCTTTGCCTTATCTTACCATTGACAAATCTAATCCTTACTGGACACGGTTTTCACGTTTACACTTTGATCTGTCGTCGAGCGTACGCCTCTCAAATTCCTCTTGACTTATTGCCGAAACTTTAGAATTTCTTTCCGCTGGACCGTCGATCGGGTCTTTGATAGGGCCTTCCTTTCGGTCTGTGCCCCACAAATCACGCGTGCCAACTTCCAGAGTTCTATTAAAGTCCTTTCAAGTGTCCAGACAACTTAACCTCCTTGTGCAATCCTTAAATATCCCAAAGAAAAGCTGCGTCGTGTTGGATTTAACTATTCCCTTTGTAAAAAAGATCCTAAATACATGGTTCCCTTTTCATTAAAAATAAAATGTTTTTCTTTTGTTTGTTGATTTTTACTTTTTTGTTATTCAACCGTATTATAATTTTTAGACTGTGTCAAAAAAATTTTTTTTTGTTTTTTTTTTTATTTAATATATTTCTAAAGTTTCTTCGATATATAAAAAAAATTCCCAAAAATTGAGCTGGCGCGTAGGAGGGTCCACTTTTCCATTAAAAATACATGGAATTTTTTTTTCTTATTTTCAAAATAACTTTATGATTTTTTTTTTTTAATTTTGGTTCTAACTATCTTATAGATAATTTAATTCTCTACAAAATCGATCTCCCATGTTTTTTTTTCCAAATTGATTAGAAATAAAGTTACCAGGCATAAACATTTTTAATGATGGAGTAATGGGAATAATTTACTTTTTAACAAGGATACAATTTTTATTTTATTTTATTTTGACTTTTTAAATACAAGAATATCACTGTTTACATACTAAACATAATTAAAACTCGCTAAAGCAGTGTTTTCTGGCGAGTTGGTGTAGTGGCAGCGTGCCAGCCTTTTAGCCGTGAAGACCCGGGTTCGACCCCGCACTGTTCATTGGACTTTTTCATAGCTTGTCACCTCACAGAAGGCAATGGCAAACCACTGTGTAGTATTTCTGCCTAGTAAACCTTCTCACATGTGCTTCGGAAGGCACGTTAAGCAGGTGGTCCCCATATCTGTGTCTAGTTGGCAAGCAACACAGATATGTGCGAGAGGGCGCCTACACTTTAAAATAGAGTATGGCACCGCAAGAAGAAGACAGCAGTGTTTTATTGAGGATTATTGTCGAAAAATTTTATGGAAGTTGAATTGAAGTAAATTATTCCCATTACTCCACAATTAAAAAATTTCATGCTCTGTAACTTTATTTTTTTTGGTATGACCCCCAGGTTCAATGCTTATGCTTCCCTGGGGAAATATGCCACTGTTTTCCAGGCGGAAATATATGCCATTGAACTTTGTCTTCGAGAGAACTTGAGGAGGAGATATAAGGGCAGGGACATTTATCTTCTCTGATAGTCAAGCGCATAAAAGCTTTGGCATCCCAACAAGTCAACTCAAGGTTGGTTTGGAACTGTCTCAATGCCTCCTAAACCTGGCTAACCACAACAAGGTTACACTTTCCTGGGTGCCAGGACACAGGGGAATACAGGGCAATGAAAATGCAGACTCCCTGGCCAGGCGAGGCTCCGCAGCAATGTTTGTGGGTCCTGAACCTGTTTTGGAATACCAAAAGCCTCGGTTCGTGGCTACATGACTCGGTGGATTCAAACACAACATCAGTCATACTGGAACCACATTCCAAGGCAAAATCACAGTAAATCAATGCTGGACTCACCATCGAAAGCATTGACAAGTGAACTACTAAAACTAAATAGGAATCAGATTAGGATAGTGACAGGATTAATAACCGGACACTGCACCCTAAGAAAACATATGCACACTATGGGCATCTATAGAGAAGAACCAATTTGCAGACTATGTGACGAAGAGGAAGAGACAGCCTCTCATCATATATGAGTGCCCTCACTTACATACTGGAGAACAAACCAAAACCTCATGGTGGACACTAACCACCAGGAGGCTGGAGACCAGAAAAGAACAGTAAAAGGGCTACTACACCTGTCTAAGGTGTCAAACCTTTTTAACTGAAAAAAAAATACACAAGAGATACAACAAGCCCTGTAGGCTGCAGTGTCGAGGCGGACAAAACCTCAACTTGTGTATTTACTTTATCAATCAATCAATCAACTTTATTTTTATTCAGTTTAGGAAAAAACAAGATCGATTTTGTACAAAATTAAATTTCCTATAAGACAGTTAAAAACAAAATTTAAAAGAAAAAAAATTATATAGAAATTTTGAAAATTAAAAAAACGAAAATGTCCATGTATTTTAAATAAAAAAGGGGACCTCCCTATACGCCAGCTCAATTGTTAAGATATTAGGCTCAATTTTTTACAGAATTTTTATTTTATATAAAAAAAAAAACTTTAGAAATACATTTAATAAAAAAACAGTTTATATATATATATATATATATATATATATATATATATATATATATATATATATATATATATATATATATATATATATATATATATATATATATATATATATATATATATATATATATATATAATTTTTAAAATATGAATTTTCTTTCGACCGTACTAATAAATTACAGCAACAGACCGCATTCCCGCTATTTGTTGCTGTAATATATATATATATATATATATATATATATATATATATATATATATATATATATATATATATATATATATATATATATATATATATATATATATATATATATATATATATATATATTATATATATATTTTCCGATTTCACGATGTCTTTATTTTTTGAGGCCCATGCTAAAAACGTTCGAATGCGTCAAAAACTATTTCCCAAAATTTGGTTGCGAAATTTGAAAGTTTACCCGGTGCGAGTCTCCGTTCTTTGCAAAATGTGCCCACTATTGTTTCAGAGCTTGTTTAAGAAGATATCAAAAGAAGATGCAGTATAAAATTGACGCGATCATAGACTAATTTTATGTTTTGGAGGTTGCTAAACACGATCCAATCATTAGTTTTTCTCTCCAATTAAGATATCTTTCAAAATTTAGAAAAAATTGGAAAAAATAAGAAAAAAATAAAAAAAAATTACTTTTACTCTTTAAAATTTATTGGTTAAAATTTGTATTTATGGACAAGCTGTAATCTGGGTTGTAGAGAAATGAAAGAGCTTTAAAATGCAAAAAACCCGGTGAATTGGTTGAGATCACCCCAAGATACGAGGGAGTACTAAAATTGTAATGCAAACAACATCAATATTACGGGTAACGAGGTTTAATGACTCATGAAAAAAAAACGAACTTTTGGGGTAAATTTGCGCTTTACAAATTTGTATTTTTATAATAGACATATACATGGAATTTTGGTTTACTTGTGAACCTCGAGGACCCAAAATTCTTCACTTTCATGAATATATCCACGGATTTTTTAAAAGAAAATCCCTGTCGTGGTCGGGGGATGAAGGATATCTTGCGGGGTTGCAGGAAGTGAAAATCTTTAAAGTTCGAACGACGTTGCGGAACGATTCTTACATTTATCAGAAAGTTTAATCGGGACACTCACTGCAAGCGAAGAGAGGTGTCAAAATTTAATACACATAATTTATTTTATTAGGAAGAAATATCCTTCTTGTTCCAAAACAAAAACTGTAACTCTGAAAAGTATAAATTAACAGAAGAAAGGAAAAAAAGTACTGATACAAATTGTTGATTGTGAACTTTTTTATGAGCTAATGTACAAAATTATATGTATTTATTAGTGTTATTTATGAATTTTTTCTGAAATTTATAGAAGGACAAAAGTTTATTTTTGTAAATGAAAAGAATATTTTAAAAACGTTTTTTACTTCATTTTCTAAGGCGGTTAATTTTACCTGCAAGTTAATTATCCTGAATGTTCATACATAAGTACCTTGCCAAGCTTATCTATATTTCAGGACTTCAAAAAAAAGTTTAGAAACTCAAAAATTACCCCAAAAGTTTGTTTCATGAATCATTAAACTCGTTAATCGTAATATTGATGTTGTTTGCATTTGCACAAATTTTAGTACTCCCCTCGTATCTTGGGGCCCAAATCACACCGGGTTTTTTTGCATCTTAGAGCTCTTTCATTTCTTTACAACCCTGACCACAGCTTGTCCATAAATACAAATTTTAACCAATAAATTTTAAACAGTAAAAGTAAAATTGCTTCATTTTTTTTTCCATTTTTTTCCAATTTTTCCTAAGTTTTGAAAGATATTTTGATTGGAGAGAAAAACTAATGGTTGCATGGTGTTTAGCAACCGCTAAAACATATAATTAGTCTATGATCGCCTCATTTTTTTACTGCATCTTCTCTTGATATCTCCTTAAACCAGCTCTAAAATAATAGTGGGCACATTTTTCAAATTTCGCAACCAAATTTTGGGAAATAAGTTTTTAGACGCATTCGAACGTTTTTAGCAATGGGCCTCAAAAAAATAAAGACATCGTGCAAAATCGGGCCAGTCTAAAAATTTTTTATATATATATATATATATATATATATATATATATATATATATATATATATATATATATATATATATATATATATATATATATATATATATATATATATATATATATATATATATATATATATATATATATATATATATATATATATATATATATATATATATATATATATATATATATATATATATATATATATATATATATATTATATATATATATATATATATATATATATATATATATATATATTTTTATATATATATATATATATATATATATATATATATATATATATATATATATATATATATATATATATATATATATATATATATATATATATATATATATATATATATATATATATATATATATATATATATATATATATATTTTATATATTTTATATATATAATATATATATATATATATATATATATATATATATATATATTGATTGATTAAATTAAACCGTTTGATGCTTGGGGTGACAAGTTTAACTGAATTTGGCACAATAATCTCTTGACTAACAATCCACGTTCTATTAGTTCTTGTTTTTAATTATGAACCTTTAGAAACGAAATATTCTCTGTTAAAAAAATGAAAGTAGATAGACCAAAAAATAGTATAAAAACTAATTAAAAGAAGCTTATCAGCTTGACCAAGACATAGGCGTTAAATAATCTAATAGTGTTAAAAGAACTAGACAAATAAATTAAACTTTGTATACACATTAACGTCAAATTAAAAGCAAAATTAAAAGATCATTATTAAATCAAACTAAGTTTATTACAAAAATTTTTTTTTTAAAATGTCAAGATTTTTTATTCCATGCAAATAGGTTTTTTTTAAACGTTACAATCGAAAAATAAACTTACAAAGAGTGCACACATACTGAACTAAAGCATAATTAAGAAAAAAAAATAACCAAATTAAGTGCAACTTTGTATAAGAGCCGGCTAAGAGAAAACGTTTCCGGTTTTGACAAAGAGTCAAAATTGCGAGAAAAATGTTTTATCGAAAAAGTATGATTTTTAAATAAAAACAAATTTTTAATAAAGATTAGGATAAATATCTTGATTTTGGAAAATACCTTTTAAAATGTCATTATTATGTTTTTAATATGCCATTTTTAACAACTGTACTGTATTTTTGACAGTTGTAACAAAGACAATTTTTTACAAATATGATTTTAGATATTTGTAAATTTTGGCAAATAATAGGTTTTCCAGGTGCCATTTTATTAAATATTACATCTGTTCTATGCTTAGGTAATTAAAGTACTAGTGCCAGATTTGTGGTTAAATATCATTACGATTGTTTTCTTGCGTAATTAGGTTAACAACACAATCATATAATTATTAAAACTTTTTTTATTAAACTGTTTTTGTATCTTGTTTCCAATGCATACATGCATTAACAGTTTGAAGCACACCGTATACCATAATTATTACCTATTTACTAATTTTTCATGCATGTAGGTTATATTTTCAGCCAGGCGGTTTAGCGGTTTAGAGAATAATGGAACCAACTAATTATCAAACCAAATGAGCATTTAAAATGGCTCGTTTATCAATGTCATTTCAATATGCGCACGGTAGAACACACCTCTTATGGTTGAAGGGTTACCATAATTGCAAATATCTCAAAAACATTAGAAGCAGAAATGTAGGATTAATTAGCAATATTATGAGACATTGGCATTGCTTTAATCTGTTTCCTAAACATATCTGATATGTTTTATTTAATGGACCAAGTTTAGTTCATTTAGGATTAAGTAGCAAACACTAAGATACAGAAAAAGTAATAACAATATAATGTAACTATATTTAAATATTAAATACCAAAAAGTACTGCTAATACTAGGACTGCTTCACTATTAACAATCGAAAAAGTGGCCGAGTGAAAGTATAAAATTTGTTTAGGGAATACAGAGACTTTGTATTTCGTGCAAATTTTATTTTAAAATCCTAGCAGAGTGCTTTCAATAAAATCATCATCAGTACTATCTACAAGCAAGAAATGAACTTTAAAAGCTAATTGAAAAACTGTTAGAATATTTTAAAAGGAAATTGTCAAAATTCTTTATTTTAATGAATTTTCTAAATTTTAAATTTATTTTACGTAAAATTAAACATTAAATATGGTAAATCTAGATGCAGTGATGAGTTTAGTAGACTTAGTATGGAAATGAATAAGCAAAAGAAAAATTCAAAACTTACTCGTCGTCAAGCTGGAGCCGTAGCAATTTGAGCCAACAAAACATGTAGAGAGCTTTAATCAACTATCACATTATTACACAAAATAAAATAAAAGTCAAATACCATTAATATATGTTACATTTTCCCTTATTAAAGGGTGAATTTTTAAAAAACTATTCCATTTTGTGGAAAGACGAACATGTGATTAGGTTAGGTTAAGAAACCAGTTGTACTGACGTATAAAAATGGTTGTCTACCTTTTTTTTATACGTCAGTACAACTGGTTTCTTAACCTAACATAATTACATGTTCGTATTTCCACAAAATGGAATAGTTTTTTAAAAATTCACCCTTCTATAAGGGAAAATGTAAGATATATTAATGGTGTTTGACTTTTATTTTATTTTGTGTAATAATGTGATAGTTTACTAAAGCCCTCTACATGTTTTGTTGGCTCAAATTGCTACGGCTCCAGCTTGACGACGAGTAAGTTTTGAACTTTCCTTTTGCTTATTCATTTCCATACTAAGTCTACTAAATTCATCACTGCATCTAGATTTACTATATTTAATGTTTTATTTCACGTAAAATAAATTTAAAATTTGGAGAATTCATTAAAATAAAGAATTTTGACAATTTCCTTTTAAAATATTCTAACAGTTTTTCAATTAACTTTTAAAGTTCATTTCTTGCTTGTAGATAGATAGCACTAATGATGGTTTTACCGAAAGCGCTCTGCTAGGATTTTTAAATAAAATTTGCACAAAATACAGAGTCTCTTCATTCCCTAAATTCTTTCGTACACAGCCACAACCAAGTTTTATTTAAAATTTGTTTGTTCTATAAGGATATTATTTAAAAAAAAAATGATTATTGCAAGATCTTAACTCGTAATTAATTTCACAGCGATCGGTGTTTTTGTTTTTTTAGCACCGTTTAAATATTGTTTTAATTATTCCAAGGTTCCTAAATATATGTATTTAAAAAATTTTTCAAATGATTCTTCTAACATAATAAGAGTTTATAAAAAATATACCCTGTTTTTTTTTCTATCTAATTTCTATTGTTAGTAACAGAGAAATTTGTGTATTTTCTTTTAATATATTTATTTTAGAAGCCTGACAAAACGTCGTAAATTTATAAAGCTATCAGAATATCCTGAGTTTTTAATTCAAAATTTTCTTAAAAATTTAGTTAAAATTTTTATTTTATTTTAATTTTATCACAACGGTGGCCGACTTGCCACCTAAACGTAGATTAGTGTTTTCCTTAATTTTTGGGTTTTTTGGTGGGTTTTTCTTCGTTTTTGTTGCAGGCGATCTGCATAGGGGTCAATAAGACTGAGCAGGCGCAGTTCGTTATACCCCGGGACCTGGACTGAAGGGGTCCCATTTTTTCAAAAAAATTATAAGGCGAGTAACCCAAAGAAAACATACTAAAACAATTCATGATGCTACAAAAGGTTACGACTTGAACTGTCGGTGACGGTTGCCTTTAGATAACAAACAAAATTTAAAGCAGTTTACAGTGAAGAAGTAAACATAAAAAGTATAACCGAGAGTCGGAAGTCCAAGGAGTGACAGTCGACTGTACTAAGTTAAAGGAGTAAACCGCTTAAAATAGGTTTTGTGATTTCTTCGGTCTAATTCATTGATCTGACAAATAGGGCTGATTTAACACCCCCAAAAGTCGTTAATGTCGTACTTTCGACCTAAAAGTACTTTAAGTTATTTTAGTCTTCATAGATAGTTCAGAAGTCTCAAGTTTCCTAAGGGGAATTAGTAGCCTAAAAAAGAAAGGTCACAAATGACGGAGACGCCATCTTTGTCTAGCGTATAGAATTAAGGGCCCTAAACAGAAGTGCCGCAAATGCCCAAGTTGCAGCCTTCGGCTAGCATATTATAGGGCCCCTCAATATACATTGTCACAATATTCCCATAATTGAATATAGGTATTTTTTTTAAGTAGTGTTATTTAAAAATTTCCTTGTTTAGTCACATATCTAATGTTTTTTTACCTTATGGCCTCTTTAAAATAGTTGACAAGGAAATTGGGATTATTTACGTCTTATATTTTCTTAAAAAAATGAAAATCTAATAGTTCTTTTTATTAGCAAATTTAGGTAAGCGCAAGTTGCCAGCAGTTAACATATAGTTTTAAGCTACAGAGGTACAATGAATTATGTCTTTTACATGTGCTAAGGTATGCAACTTAATGTATGCGCAATAGAATACCTTACCTGCTAAAATAACTTACTGTTTATGCCGAGAATGACTATGTGAACTTCTTATTTTAAGTCACTAAGTTTCCTAGAGATTTAAGTAAATCTTTAGAATACAATTTTAGCCAGTTTTTTTAAAGCCTCGATACTTAATTGGTGTAAAAACCATTAACATCAAACTTAAAAATTAAAAGGTATGAAGGAAAGTTAAAACCCTCTAAAGGCAGACGATTTTACAGCCTAGATTACTTCAGGAATTAGGAAGCAGCTAACATAAAAAAATCTCCAAATGGACTGTTAAGAGATGCATTAAAATATCACTTCGTTTCTGCTTCACCAACTTTTGTAATAAATGGAAAGAAATAATGTGTATTTATAATAAAAAATTACTCTTTTTAATTATGCAATATCGGTTTGTTAAGTGGTTTTATTGAATTCAAAATAAATATTACCACATAGTAATATAGGTTAGGAACAAATCTTTCATTTTTTTACAAAAAAAGAAAAACTTTTCTTTAACAAAATGTCCGTTTCTAAATAATTCACGCAGCATCAATAAAATGTCTCGTAAAATGTCAAACACAATTTTTCTCGACAAACTTTTTGCTAACATCATTTAAGCAATTTTCAAATTATATAAAAGTTTTTCGATATATGTGCTTCTCTAGGAATTTCTACAAACAAGGCGCTAGTTTTCTTGACGCGTATAAGCGCAGAATTCCCTTGACACCGGAACTGAGCTTAATTTTTATCGACAAAAAAAAAACTACTTTCTTTCTCTCAAATAATGGATAGCTATTTTTGAAAGTAATTTTATTAAAAATGCCAAATAAAGCTTTTTTTTTAAATATATATAAATTTCTATAGAATGTTCTGAAAAGTTTTAAAATGAGTTTTTTTTCACAAAAAAAAAATAAAATTTAAATTAAAAAACCTACAGAAATTTAAAAAATATTAAAAAAAAATGTTTTGTATGGAGTACAGAGGTTAAAAAAATCCAGCATAAAAATCAAAATGTTTATTTAGTATTGTTAATTATGTTTCCGAACGACAACCTATTGGATACAGGGGGTAGCAATAAGGTGTGAATGTGCAAAATTTTTGGGAAAAAATCGTCATTGAAATAATGCTTCAAAATTTTCCCAGGTGAAGGTCTTAACCCCCTTAGTTGAAATCCCAAGGGGCTGACAGCTAGGTGGATACAAAAGGGGTGGCGAAAAAGGGTAAAGAGGGTAAACATTTAGGCAAAAAATCGTCATCGATAATATGTCAGCCATTTTAACAACTTAAAGTTGTTGGGCAATTTTTGGGTCTATTTTAAAAAGAAAACTTTGTATGAACCGATGTCCTAAACGTTTTAAGATACCTACAAGGTGGTAAAATTTTTAAAAATAAATAATTTATTATTAATATCAGTAATACTACTATAGTTATTTACTAAAATTTGGTACACATGTACTATGTATCAGGAGGTTTTTTTAGTGTACTACATTTTTTATTTTCACCAGTGGCGTTCGTACGAAATTTGACCTGCCTATTTTGGCAGATATTAATGGAACGTCACTGATTTCTCTTAAAATAAAAAATATTTTTGAAATCCCCAATCATTTATAAGCAAAGTTAATCACATGTTTTTTTTTTCAATCCGATGCACGGTTTTCGCTTAAAAAAATAAAAAACTTTTCTCTGCATAATCATAATAATAATAATAATACACCATGCAGAGGAATATCTAAATTTAATTTTTCTAGGTGAAAACCGTCGAACTAAAAAAATCAGGAGATCAAAACTGCTCATAATTTTTTTAGTCCGACACACGGTTTTCACCTCGAAAAATTAAATCTAGATATTTCTCTGCATGGTAATATTGTTTACCGACATGGTTATGATTGATGGTCATGCAGAAAAATGGTTTTTATTTTTTTTTGAGCGAAAACCGTGCATCAAAACAAGTGATCAACTTTGCTTATAAATGATTGGGGATTTCAAAAATATTCTTGCAAAATAAATTTTTAATTATTACTGCTTATTTTGCCAAAAACAATTTAAAAATAAAATTGTACGTAATTTTTGTCCATAAGTGTTTACACTTATGGGAATAAAACATTTTGTATGTTTAACTTTTTTTTACCATTCTGCTTATATACTGGCCAAAAAATTTGACTTATCATAATTATTGTGCCAAAAATAATCATAACAATTAAGTAACTAAGGTCAAAAGCGAAAGTTTGCATCCAGGATTTTTCAAAACGAGTGGCAAGCTAAACATACATTTCCAATGAAATGAAAATTATTTTTTATTGTTGCCTTAAAATTTTAAATAATATTTCTTTGAGTCTACACAGAAAAAAACATATTATCAAATAGAGTATTTAGATATTTTTGTTCATATTTATTTAAATTGAGATTACCGATTCTTATTTGAAGAAAGCCACCTTAAAAGAAGTATTTCAAAATGATTAATAAAATTATTTCATATCCTTAGAATATATTTTCACTTTAAAAATACAGTCTAATGCTAAGACTTTCATGATTTTGGTTTGAACTTCTTTGTTCTTCAGTTTAAAATAACATATAATTTTACTTTGAATTTCAGTTACTTTTAAAATAAAAACTGGTCATTTACAATTAAAATGACATATCCTTTAAAGAACGCGTCCTGTATGTTCAATTTGAAACATTTGGATTGCTCAATTTGAGAATATATTTGCAATATAATCTAAATATAAAATTTTTGAAATTCGGAAATTTTCATTTCTAGAAAGTCCACCTACGATGTACCCCGATTGGCACCGGAAATTGGCGGTGCTTGGTTTGCCCGTTCATTCTTGTGATTATAGATCAAGGTGAAGGGTATAGCGAAATTTAATCGGACTGTTCTAGTCCCGTTGTACGTGTTTTTGTTTTGGGTGTTTGTACGATTAAATAATGGGAGTTGAAGACATTTTACAACAGTGGGGATGTGGTAGTGTTATTCAAGCCTAGGTAAGTATTTACACCATTGTTTTATAAAACTGTTGTCCAAAAAACCAAGGGTCGATAGATCTCAATTGTCATCAAAACAGGTATTTTTATTTAAATAAACTTACCTATAGGAGCATACGCTTTTGTTTCATAACTAAACATGTTTATATAAAATGTTAGATATTAACTGACTAAAAAAACTACTAAGTACATTGTATAAACCATTAATATTGTTACAGGCTACAGAATATGAGTACAGAGTGTGATAAAATTCAGTATACCTAACAAACAATATATACATATACCTACCTACATGTCTAATAAATTGTATATTTTTAGGCATTATTTTTAAAATAAAATTTTTTTATTTAATCATTCAAAAAATCTTAAATAAAATTGAAAGGCATTGGCGCGCGTTACATTTTTTAAAACTTGCCAACTAGGAATATGGGTAAATGAAATTGACTAAAGCTATTCTAAGCAAACTGCTTTTAGTTAAGTATATTATTTTAAAACTTTGACTCCCTGTAGCCTATAGGTACCCCAAACTGCACCTGTTTGAAAAAAATTCTTAAAAATAAAATGTATAATAATAATACATATTATGTATCTTGCTTTCTATATATTGTATAAGCCTGAGTATCTTTACCTTTTTAGTTAAATGTTTAGGAGTACCTAGGAAAAACGTAGTATACGATTTGAGAAA
The DNA here is from genome assembly GCA_019359885.1 of Listronotus oregonensis. Lineage (NCBI taxonomy): Eukaryota > Metazoa > Arthropoda > Insecta > Coleoptera > Curculionidae > Listronotus > Listronotus oregonensis. The sequence continues at coordinate 87,660 of JAHBCN010000400.1, read as the reverse complement.
CAGTTTTTTGAATTAATTATATTTAAAACACTTTGTACTTGTAGTTTGTCGCCCCTGTACGTATGTATAGGAGTTAATTTACTTTTAAATTAAATTTTAACATGCATTTTATTTATATTTTATTTTTATTTATCTGTATGTTGGTATAGAAATCTGATGTACCCACCTATTTACTTATTACAGAAAAATGTGTTGCTTAATATTTTAATTTTTGCATTTCGAATGTTTATTTTATTTTTTTAGAAAATGTCAGAGGAAGACCAGTTGCCAGAGTTGTCCGAAGGCCTTCTTAAAAACTAATCCCGTTGGTTGGGCCTCGAATGACTGTTCAAAGAAAAATAGCTGAACTGATTTTTATTTCGTTACGAAGTTGAGAACAAGACTGTTTCTTTTTCCAAGAAAGTAGAACTTAAAGTTAATTCTTCTATAATGAAAATTATAATTTGTTATTTAACAGATTTTTAAAAAGCTTCAGCAAGATATTTTTTTAATAAACGTTAAGATTTTTTACCTGTTGTTTTTTTGTAGTTGTCAGCTAAACCTGTTATAATTATAATGGACTTTTTAACACAGCGAAAAAACTTTTAAAAAATTGTATACATATATTAATGTTAGCTAAACGTAATAATGGATTTTTATCATTTTTAAAAAAGTAACCGTATATTTTTCGTATTTCCAATTTTAATGAAAGTAACGTTGTTTAGGTCAACAGTGTTGAAGTCATATACAACATTATTTTACTAAAATTGACTGAATACGGAAAAAAATCCGGATACGTTAAAAAGAATGTGTTCAGTTATTGGTGCAGCAGCTTCTCTTTAAATGTAATATACAGGGTGTAACAAATTCGAGTGTATGCATGGGGATCTTAAAAACCGTAAGAGATACGAGGTTGGTTAAATTAAGGTAAAGTTGCGCATTTACTTGCCCTACAAAATGCCGTTTAAAATGTGTAATTTTTCCAAATAGTTCCAGCGATATACAAAAAAAATAAAATTTTCAAAAATTGATCTTTTTTCTAACCTTATTTATTAACCGATTTTAAAATTAATAACACATTTACATAGCCACTTTATTTCCGCTAAATATTAGTGTTTTTGGATTTGCCATTCAACGTTTAATTTTATGACGACCATGATTAACTTTATTTTTTTTGTGGACGCCATATTGGATTTTTTTTAGGTTTGAGTTTCTTATTGAATGACCTATTCAACGATGTATCACACTTGCATATCAGATTTGTGGTTCGGTACTTAGCTCAAAAAGTAATGAGAGTGAAAGAGATCCTATATGGCGCACACAAGAAAAAATAAAGTTGATGATGGTCGTCAGAAAACGAAACGTTGAATGGGAAATCCAAAAACACTAATATTTAGCGGAAAAAAGTGGCTATGTGAATGTGTTATTAATTTTAAAATCGGTTAATAAATAGGGTTAGAAAAAAATAAAATACATTTTTCAAAATTTTGGTTTTTCCCGTATATCTTTGGAACTATTCGAAAATCTGACACATTTTAAACGGCATTTTGTTGGGCAAGTAAATGCGCAACTTTGCCTTAATTTAACCGACTTCGTATTCCATGGTTTCCAAAATCCTCATGGATACACTCGAATTTGTTACACCCTGTACATATTTCAGTTCTAAAAATGTCAGCATATTAAACCCAACATGTTAAAATTATTAAATTAAATAGTTAATATTTTCATTTTAATATTACAATATCACTAAATAAAACAAAACCTACTTATACCAAAGATTTGCTATAATAAAACCAAAATTTAAATATTTAATTTGAGTATATCATATTCTTAGAAATACAATTGTAGGCTCAGATTTAAAGTACGATATTTTATTTTAAACATACTAACATTTCCGAATTAACTTTTCAGATTCGGTAGAATCTTCAATATAACAAAATCATATATTTATTTCTAAAGAAACTTTCGACTTATGCTGAGCTACTGATATCTTCATTCTAAATCTTTATAGTAACAATTTGATTCAATCGCATGCATAAAAATAAATCTTTCATATGTTACAAATAACGATGTGTATATTTAATTTAAATAAATTTAAATGAAGATTTTAAATTCTCAAATTAAAACGATATAGTCTTGGGGATATACAAAGCTAAGATAACCTTAAACTAATATTATTATGCTTAAATTAAGTATATTCTTTTTTCCGTGTAAGTGTAAGTATTTTTAATTATATCTAATATAACTTGCTTTTTCATCCCAACTTTTAAACTGATTTTTAGTTGTGGTTAGTTGTGGTTAGGCTTCCTTTAACTAAAATAAAAGTATTTTTTAGTCTGTAAAAATACGACTTTTATGTCCGGTAAAAAGTAATGACTTTTAAGACGCACAAAGAGTCATCATGTCATATAGAAATCAGCCAAAAGATGAATTTTAACAAATTTTTACGCTGCGTCGGCACCATTTCTGCGAGATTTTTAAGGATAATTTATTGAAAATGTCCGGAGCGACGCCGAAACACCCTTGAATTTCTCTCTGATCCAGACTCGAATTTAAATCAAAAGACACTCAATAAAGTGGAATCCATACATTTCGCTTTTCTAGTCTATTTTCAATCTGTAATACACAGCATTAATAATTCTGACAACCAATAATTTTTAAAACATATTTTAGCGTATCCCCCTTGTAAAGATTTGACTGAATAAAAAATATGTATTCTTTCATGTTAGAATTTGATTTTATTTGTTAGATATTGGTTTGCTGTTTTTTTTTTTAATTTTTGCCCTAAAATAAATAGATTTTTAAAATTAGTTTGTTTTAAAAATAAAAGTACATCGTGCTTGTTAAAATTAAAATAAGAAAAATAGACGAGATAACATTTAATTACATTTCTTAATAATTTTTAAAATAAAAAATGTTTGCTTTTTACCAAAAGATAAATAAATAAAATCTTTAGATACAATTTACATAGAGCTTGTTAAGCCAGTTGAGCTTATGCATCTAGAGTTTTGTACTCGAACTTGATTCAAAAACAGCGACTCCAATGAATGTAAGTGTATTTAAATCTAATGCTTTATGGGGCTATTATAGTAGGAGAGTCAGAGCCGAGATTGGGCGGTCATCGATAATATAGCTTTTTTTCATTGCAATGTGTTAATTCAATGGCAGTATTTCCAATCCCTTACGGGCGGATACCTTAGTGGATACAGAGGGTGTTAAGCGGTGTAACTAGGAAATTTCTTCAGGTAAAAGTCGTCATCGATAATATGCTTAAAAATATGTCAGATAAGTAGGTATTCACCTAACCAAAAAAAAAAAAAAAAAATGGACACGTAGATGGATATAAAGGGGGGTGGCAGAATGGCGTAAACATATAGGAAAAGGGCCATCATCGGGGATATGGCATTTCTCTACTTCTTTAATGCCAATCTTTACAATTCCTCGCAGGCGGATACCCTAGTGGATACAAGGGGTGATATGCTTAAAGTATGTTAGGTGAGTGGGTATTTACGTAAAAAACAAAATTTTAAAAGGCAGACACCTGGGTGAATACAACGGAGGTAGCAAACAGGGGTAATAATTTGGGGGAAATGCTGTCATCATTGTAAATTCTTTATTTAATGAAAAAGTCACTTTCACCCAAATTTTTACCCTGTCCGCCACTTTCTTTATGTCTATTCACATGTCCGTCTTTTAAGATTTGGTTTGGCAATGTGCATTCTACTCACCTGATATATTTTTCAGCATTTTACTGATGACCGCCTTTACCTGAAAAGAAATTGCTACTTTAACCTCTTACTCGTATATGTACTTCCCGCATCCACTTAGGTGTCTGCCTGCGAGGGATTGTACCTATTGGCATTAAATAAACACATTGCAATAAAGAAATTCCATATAAACATTAAGTGCCATTTACCCAAATTTTTATCCCTGTCCGCCACCCTCTTTGTATCTTCCCACGTGTCCGCCTTTTGGGATTTTATTTGGTTATGTAAATACCTACGTACCTAACCTATTTTCAAGCATATTATCGATGACGGCCTTTACCCGAAAAAATGCCACTTTCACCCCTAATAACTACCCCCTGTATCCACTAGGGTGAACGCCTGCGGCTGATTGTAATTATTGGTAATAGAATGAGAAAATACTTAGTGGTGCTACATTGTGCCCAAACATTAGTAAATACGTCAAACATTATTATGTTTTTTCTTTAAAAATTGTCTTTTGTTAAAGGAATTATTATGATTAATATTTATTAAAAGTGATGTGAAATAGCTCGTACTATAGATGACTTATAAATGATACCTTTTTACGAATTAACCTTTTAATGATTATATCTTGACCTTTGACCCTATTTTAATCGAACGTGATGCGTTAAAACCACGTTGCCGTCAGATCAACGAAGTTAAAAAAACATTGTCCGGGTTTGTAATCGGATGGATAAGAAAATTTCACGTGTTTGTGGGTTGAATTCCACGTAAAACCGTATGTTTCGCGTGGATGAAATTATCCAGGTATTAATGGGGATAGTTCAGCGTCCCGCGTTGTCCAAAAGGCACCATAAAATATCTGCATGTTTTGGTACTTTGACGTTCTTGACGGAATTAAAGAAAATGGGTTAAAGATATAAAAGCGCAGTTTCTACCGTACAAAATACAAAAAAAAAACCGTGTAAAATGAATTGAATCGAAAACTACATTATTTAAAAACAAAAAAAAATATTTTAAATAGTCCGTTATGGCTTCATTTAAATCATATTTGAAAAAACGGACGCAAAAGTGATCTTATAGGTCTTGATCGTAGTAACTAGTAAAAGTTATATTATATAAGCTAAAACAATTAACACAAAATCGGACTTTTTTTGGTAACTAAAAAGGTGACGATAGCAGTTGTATTTCTTTATTATTTATAAATACTAATACCAATACTATACTTGCTATATCGAAACTTGAACTTAAGAAAATAAAAGAATTTATTATTATATTATTATTTATTATATTTTTGCCTAATTTGAAACAATTTTCTCCTAGGAAAATAGTTCGTATTCGGATTGGTCCGGAATGGGCTTGCTTTCCAGACTAGTGACGCTTTTTCGCGGTCTAATTCAGAAAAAAATATTTTGTGCACCCTTATCTAGATCGAGAAATGCACCTTTACAAATTTTTGTGAAATGCCTTAATAGAACGAGCCTCAATATAACAGATTTCTCGATTTAGCAATTTTTCAAAATCCCCTTATGTAAAATATACCTTTACAATAAGAATACATATATTAGAAAAAATCTATGACGAATTTTTATGCATTGCAAAATTTACATATAACGAATATTATCTAAGTTCCTTTAGTTTCGTTATATCGAGGTTACACTGTACTTGTCAGCTGGTTAAATGTTTTACTGGAATATATGATTAAAATATATTTTATAAATAAAATTAAAATACTAACCAAATAAGTTAAAATAATTTTTTCTTTCGAAATGGTTAAAAATGTTACTAAAATGTTTGTTTTTTTTGGTCGAAACAATTCTTTTATAATTTTGATTAAAGCAATTTAGTTAATAAACTCTTACATTATCCCCATTTGCTGATTGATGAAGATAAATCCGACCATCATTCTATGCCACTACGGCTTCGCATTGTACTCATAATGGCTTACCATATATTTTTACGTCAAATAAATTAAAACATTAGTTTTTGCATTCCGATTATTGTTCTCATTTTTTTAGCCTGCGATTGTGCTTTTCACTTTGACTATTAAGGTTTTATTTTCTTATTAATACCACGATAATAACAGGTTTTTTTTCTTTTTTTTATTACCTTTGTTTGTCTTGGTATATGGATATCAATTTGAAAATTAAAAAATGCGTTCTGAGGTTGGGCCACAGTTCCTATCTTAATACCTTCTAAAATGGGACCGCTTTCATCCCGGTCTCGGTGCCGGGGTATAGAAACTGAGTGCGCTCAGAACTATTGACCCTTAGAAATCGCATGAAATAAAGTAGAAACAAAAAAAAAACTAGATAAAGGAAAAAAAAATTAAAATACTTGTTTAGTACAAATTACTTATTTATTTTTGTTTAACCTGTAATTATAAAATTAAAAAATATTTTAAATTAATATTACTTAGTTTTGATAAAAAAAAAATAAAAATTCCAAAATATTTTTGTCAGAATTTGAAACGAAATGTCATTAATGAAATATTAATATGTTGTGACTGTTTAGTCAGTAGTAGTAATAATTATTTTAAAAAATAAGAAGAGCGCAAAGTTAATTGATTTAAACATTTCCTGAAATGATCTCAGCATTAAGAAAATGTAGACCAGTTATAGTTTTGATATATAATTTTTAAAGTGAAAGTTGTTTATTGACATCTTTCTTGTTACGCTCTATGTCGCTGTGAATGTGTTAGTCCCTTAGACTGGTGTCTCAATTAAAGCCTACTAAATTACCTTACTTTAGGTATTTTTGTCAAAAAGGGCTTCACCAAACTTAGATTTTCTATTCTATTCGAAACGATTCTGACTGGTAGATTTTGAGAAATACTAGAAATAAAATTTTTAAAAACATGTTTTTTTAAATAACTTTAAAAGACTGTACCCACCAATTCGAAAAACTAATTAGCTTAACCCGACAAAAACGCGTCGATTGTCCTCAAACATGTCAAAATTGCTTAATTTGTTTGTGATATATCTTTGTCGAAAAATTTAAAAAAAGTGTTTTTTTAATATATTCGAACCACTTTACATTTTTTAAGAATTTTAAAAGCATCGGACACTCTCCCGAGACTCAACCCGGATTATTATAGTGATATATATATATATATATATATATATATATATATATATATATATATATATATATATATATATATATATATATATATATATATATATATATAATATATATATATATATATATATATATATATAATATATATATATATATATATATATATATAATATATAATATATATATATATATATATATATATATATATATATATATATATATATATATATATATATATATATATATATATATATATTTGGACCACCCTTTACCTTTTAAAAATACTACGCGAAATCCAGAAGGCTTTTTTTATTATCACAACTTCTAAAATATACTTTTTAATCAATATTTTTTTAAAAAATGCAAAAAAATTACCTATTTTCTTAAACTACCACTTGATTTTTCTTAAATGTTTTTTTTTTAAAAGCTTGACTTGATAATTTTTAATATTCTTAAGATTGGAAATTTATAGTTTTTAAATATTGAACTAATATAAGCCATCCTCATCTAATTAATTGACTAATTTCTAATAAAATAATTTCTTTGTTATCCAGTATTGAGTCTTGACTTGATAGATATACTCAATACAGTTGTATTCATTAATGCCTAGTATACTAAACTACCCATCACTTTTTTTTCTTTTTTTACCTGGGCGCTAAGTTTAGCTACTTAGTACGCTAACTACTTTTAAATGTTAAGCATACCTAGTATACTATCTACTTATGGGTGATGAGTTCATACTTATTAATCTAACCACTTAGTAAGTAGAATAACAAGGCTACAGTGATATCAACTTCGAAATAAAAAATTGGACAGGAATTAGTAAAATCTTTCGTAGAATTAAAACCAGGCGCAAGCAAAAATTGTTTAACCTAATATACATTTATTAAATAAGAAAACAAAATAATTTATTATAGGCATAAAAGTGACTGAGATCTGTAATAATGATAAATATATAGGGAAATATATTGTTCCGTAACACCCCGTACATAAACACGTATCCTGGTTTTTCACCTTTTTATTGGACATCAGGTTTACAAACGTTTTTATGGTAACACTTCAACGTAACGTAATAATGACAACTGTTTAACCTTTAACTGTCGGTCAACTTCTTATCTCTTCGAAAGACAAAACTAAACTGGTCCGTGCGGACTTTCGTCGCGCTTTATTTAGTAAATGGGGGAAAGAATAGAAAAGTCTGGAGAAGTCAAGAGTAAGCAGGAAGAATTCTTTTACTACAGGATGCAAGAAAAGTGTAAAATGGATGTCTCCAGCGCCCTCAGGATAATCCGCAATGGCCGTAGAAAAAAGGAAAAAACTAAGGTAATTTATGTCAAATAAATTATTAACCTAAATGAAATAATGCTAACCCTATACAATTCTATAAACTAAACAGATATTTTTAAAGTCCGTAACAATATGTTAATGGCATAACAACAGATGATAAAAGAATAGAGACGCGTAGTCTAACGCACATGGCCGAGACACTACTGTGTCTATAGACCTGTGAATTTTGCAGCTGTTAAATTATAAAATTTAAGAAACTAGAACTTTTTTGTTTATGAAATTGCATAGTGTATAATATTTTTAAACATAATCCTAATAATGTTTATTTTATTTATCATAATATGAAGATAAATTCAACAAAAATTCTCCACCCCAAATAATCTACCGCTCTCGGCATTAGCCTCGAATGCCTCTACTGTAAATCCACTACTGCTTTTAAAAATATCTTTTAAAACAATGTTATCGCCTATAAATGAAATATTTTGTTCAAAATCAAATAAACTTAATCTTTTCTACGCAGTATTATCAGCCGACGTCGATTCTAATTCAATCTTTTCGATTAAAATTCAAATCTACATCAAAAGACAAATAGAGGCTGTTTCGGTCCCCGGACATTTTCAATAAATTATTTTTGGGATTCTGGCAAAAATGGTGCAGACGCAGCAATGAAATCCGTTAAGATGCTCTTCTAACGCTGATTTCTACGACACGTCGCGCTCTTTCTGCGTCTCGAGATCCGTTTTCTGCAATTTATGGCGTACGTCAGAAACGGCCAGTATGTAAATTTCTACCGGAATTGCACTTTGCCTTAAGAAAAGTGTATACAGGGTAAAATCTACATTTTAAATTTAGCAGTTAAAGAAAGTATACTAACGGCCGAGTGATGAACGCGTTGTTAAATTTAACAATAGACTTAACGATGGGTTAGATTTAACAAAAAGGTAAAAATGAACACACTTGGCAACAGGGCATAACTTAATGGTAACTATTTATCAAAAAATAATTTAGTTAAGGATTTTACATTCAAAATTAAATAGACATATAAAATAAATTAAAAAATAGTTACCTTGCACACAATATGAGAAAAAATAGGTTCGGCACTCCAACAAAAGTCATATTATACATTTTCTTCAAAAAAAAGCAGCATTATAGATATCTCAAATGACTAATACTGCAGAATGTCTTTAAATTTGGGTTTTTAACAGGTTCTTTCATATAATTCATGATTACTACATTTTCTGGATACAAACCGATAGTTGCATCTAGAGTTAACAAACTTATTTGCTTTATTTTCCTAAAAAATTGATGTTTTAATTTAATACATATCAGTAAAACTATTTTTCCATTGCTTTATTACTTACTGCTGTTTATTATTCATCTATGCTTTTTAAAAACAAAAGAATTAAAATAAATTTATGTAATAACTACTAACCTCTTTCCTTAGTTAATGCGTGTCCAAAGCTATAACATGCGGTACTTAAAAAAAAACCGTTAAAGACCCGATATGGTATAGGTTCGATCGGTGCAAGGCCTTTGTCGAAATCTAAGTTAAAAGCACTCTAGGGTGTAAAACTTGATCTAAGAATTTTTGCATCGCAAGGAAAAGATGTTCTTGGTTGTAGAAACAGAGTAAAGAATATATGTATATCTTTACACGCACGCTAGATGAGATGGATATTGGAGTAGCTCAAGAGCGTTTTGTACGATTTAACATAATAATTGCCTTTTTTTATTGTTAAACTTTTAAAAGCACACCAAGCTCTGAGGTTCGTAAAAATGTTCGTCACTAGAAATCTACTCTACTACTTATCTTCGCGACCTTCGAGCATAAACTACTAGAGGCAGCCTTGCAACAGAACAGAAGAATAAGAGTGCACCATTTTCTCCTTGCTCTACGTGCTGAGTGGTGGGCGGGGCATATACTATTTTCCGCCGACTAATGAGCACGAAAACCAAGAGAGAAAAGTTGTACTTTTATTAGTCTTTTTTTATTACGCGCACTGTGAGACTTGATCGGATATGTGGTTTGGCAAAATTATAATATTAGGTAATGCAAGCGAAAAACAACGGGACGGTTAGCTCCTAAATCATTAAATTAAAACATTCTGTATGCTCTTAAGTGAGCTTCAAATAAGTGCGATCTCTCTTCTGCATCAAACTTAACAGTGCTGGTGCACAAGTGACTGAATTGTCTTGATGAAAAATTAAAGTCCATCTCGGGAGACCCAGATCAATTACAGCAATATACACATTATGTGTATCATGCCCACTATCAAAGCATGAGAGAGTTTTACCTAGGTATAATTCGTATAAAGAGCTCATCAATCGGTAAGTTTGGGCAAGGTAAGTTTAAGAAAATGTGTTTTGTTACTATTTATACTATTGTTAGATTACAAATCGACCCATAGTCCAGATGCAACCTAATAAGAAGCTACTTTACTCACTTTTGTTGAATCATGCATTTATCCCCTTTTTTCATCAGTCAGAATTACCTTTTCCCTTGTTACATATGGTTGTATTTGCCAATGCTAGTATAAAAAACCTAAAAATACTTGAATATCTTAAAATCCAAAGTAAAAGTCAATCCTCAAGGCAGGCACATAATATTTTCTACGGGACATACCGGATTAACCTTTCACAATAACCCTTTTTTAGACAAAACACGTGCCAATACCGATTGGTACCTATGAGCTTTCTTCTTTTTTTTTTGGCTTGGCTTCTATCAAGCGCCATATCCCAGTAATTCAGTAGTTAGTTGCCGCTCTTTGGTTCTAAGCCATGGGCTATCATGAATATCTAACAAAAAGCGATATATGTAACTCGTAAATTGTGTTCTTTGGCAGTTAATACAAATGATAAAAACCAATGGGAATAAAATTAATTTAGAAGTGGGTTATAAGCATTTTATTTCCATCAGTTACAGTAACACAACTTCTGGCCAGTGTTACTGGTTTAGATATCGTTTTATAAAATGGTAACCATATTTCTAAAATCAGTTTATCTTCTTCTGTTACCGTTTTATTTGTAATTTACTTATTTTTCTTTTTCGTTCACGAACGCTGCGCTGTTTGCACGGTTAAGAGGCAGAAGGCTACCTCTAGTTAGGTCCAATCTCTTTGGAAGGTCAAAATTAGCTACAGTGTTAAAACGTTTCTATCACGAAAAGTAGTTTATATTAAAAGATAAAAGAGGTTGATATATGGTTTGTTTGTTATGCAGAAATAGTGCACACCATTTTACACTTTTTTACGTAAGCGCTCTTATGAAAGATGTATTATAGGACTACGTAGGTAAACAAATGTGTAAAATATTATTACTGAATAACAAACTTACCAAGATCTGTTTCGTACGTACAGGGTTTTCCCGTATAATTGCGCACCCCTTTAAAATCTTTATTTTTATAGATAGAAAAAAATAGTTTATATAAAAGTTCCAGGATTTTTCATGAAGATTTTCATGGTGTAAGATAGAAAAACAAATGATGATCGGGAAATTAACAAATCACTATCAACTTCGTTATTTTAAATGGAACACCCTGTATATGATTGAAAATTCAAATTTTGCAAATCTTCCTCTTTTCAAATATATTTAACTTATCTATGTTCGGATAAACGAGTTGCAAGTTATTTGAATTTAAAATCTGTTCTTATAAGCCATGGATACAACCCAAAGTTTGGCAAAGTTAAGTCGCGTTAGCCATGGTTCGTCTTGGAAACCAAAAAAAAAAACAAAAGCGACTTAACTTTGCCAAACTTTGGGTTGTATCCATGGCTAACTATGGCTTATAAGAAAATATTTTAAATTCAAATAACTTGCAACTCGTTTATCCGAACCTAGATAAGTTAAATATATTTGAAAAGAGGAAGATTAGCAAAATTTGAATTTTCAATCATATACAGGGTGTTCCATTTAAAATAACGAAGTTGATAGTGATTTGTTAATTTTCCGATCATCATTTGTTTTTCTATCTTACACCATGAAAATCTTCATGAAAAATCCCGCAACTTTCATATAAACTATTTTTTTCTATCTATAAAAATAAAGATTTTAAAGGGGTGCGCAATTATGCGGGAAAACCCTGTACGTATTGAAAATCGGCAACAGCGGTAAGAAAGTACTGATGATATACAAGAGAAATTGCACTTACTTGAAAGCCGACACAAATTCTAGAGATTTTTGGTTGCTTTTCTAGTGACGAAAATTTTTACGAACCTCAAAGCTTGGTGTGCTCTTAAAAGTTTAACAATGAAAAAGGGAAATTATTATATGAAATCGTACAAAACGCTCCTGAGCTACTCCAAAATCCATCTCATCTAGCGTGCGTGTAAAGATATACGTATAATCTTTACTCCGTTTCTTCAACCAAGAACATATTTTCCTTGCGATGCAAAAATTCTTAGACCAACTTTTACACCCTAGAGTGCGTTTAACTTAGATTTCGACAAAGGCCTTGCACCGATCGAACCTATACCACATCGGGTCTTTAACGGTTTTTTTAAGTACCGCATGTTGTAGCTTTGGACACGCTTTAGCTTAGGAAAGAGGTTAGTAGTTATTATATAAATTTATTTGAATTCTTCTGTTTTTAAAAAGCATAGATGAATAATAAACAGCAGTAAGTAATAAAGCAATGGAAAAATAGTTTTACTAATATGTATTAAATTAAAACATCAATTTTTTAGGAAAATAAAGCAAATAGTTTGTTTACTCTAGATCTACCTACCTAAAAGTATCAATAAAATGGAATAAGCATAAATTATATTAAATAACCTGTTAGAAACCCAAATATAAAGAACTTCTGCAGTATTAGTCATTTGAGCTATCTATGATGCTGCTTATATTTGAAGAAAATGTATAATATGATTTTTGTTGGAGTGCCATATCTTTTTTTCTTTAAATTCTGTGCAAGGTAACCTTTTTTAAATCTTTTTTATGCTTGATGAATTTTAAACGCAAATTTCCGAACTAAATTATTTATTGTCATCCAGTAAATCCAGTTGCCTTAAAATCTGCTACGTTGTCAAGTTTTTTCATTTTTCACCCTTTTTGTTAAATAGCAATTGTTAAAAGTTAACAACGGTTTAGAATGTTTAACAAAATGCCAGATAACACTGACAATAATGTTTTGTTAAATATTATAAACCGTTGTTAACTTTTAACAATTGCTAACTTTAACAAGGCGTTCATCACTCGGCCGTAAGTGACATAGAAAATGCAACACCGAGTAGGAGTCCTGTAATTTTCAGCATACTTTTCAATTTTTAGGTCTATTGATAAATACAACAGTAATTTAAATCGGAACTCAAAATTTCGCAAAGTAGCTGAGATATACCACCCTAATGTTAATAATGTGACAAAGCTCCTCATTCGTTAAGTCGACGCGGCATTGATTGGATTAGGTGATTGATGTCTTCTTGGTGCATTGTATTCAAGGTCATCTGAATTTAGTTTCGTAGACCCTTCGATGTTTGTTGAACGTGCAGTGAATTTTGCAACCGTATTTTCATCATATCCCGTACATGTTTGATAGAAATAAGGTTTGAAGACTACTGAAGCAGATTTACACCGGACGCGTCTAAAGTCGCAAGTCCAAACCAAGACTTGCTACATAAAGTCGTGCATTGTCCTGCTAAAAAGGTGGATCTTGCAATGTTTCCTAATAGGGAAGCAGATGGGGTTGTTAAACTTCGTAGATAAAGCGCTGGGCAGTTATGCTACCTCAAATGAACACTAATCGTGACCTACTGCCGTAAGCAATGACACCCATACCATAACAGCCACAGTGCGATGAATATGTTGGTCGATGGAAAATCGGACGTTCCGTCTTTCACCATGTCCCCTCCTTTTCTCTTACACGGCCAACATATGCGCCCAAACAGAATCTGGACTCATTGCTGAACATGACTTAGTTCCATTCCATATTTCATCCAAGTCTCTCCCTGCTTTCCACACAGAAAAATAACTGAATATTAGGTAAACATGTCTATATTGTTTAAATCTAGATAGGTAAAAAAGCCTTTACAAGTAAAGTTAAATTTTATGACAATATCGGATAATTAAATTCTTGTCAATGGAGCTTATATTCACAAATTATGTAAAAGAAAAAGTTACAAAATTTGCCCTTGATTTTGGCGCAAGAAATCACTTAAATTTAGAAAAAGAAATTACTAATATTTCACTTAAAAATCCGACTGCAAAATTCATAAAAAGAAAAGATACAACGTTACAGCACAAATAAAAAGTGTTTTACACAAGAGAAATCAGACCTTTTGAAGTGGAAATTTAAAAGTATTTCATATTTGGGACAACCCGTATTACTTGTCACTCCTGTCACACAAACGGCCGAGTGATGAACGCGTTGTTAAATTTAGCAATGGACTAAGCAGTTTAGAATGTTTAACAAAACGTCATTGTCAGTGTTATTCAATGATTTTAGTAGGCAACCTGTCAAAATCTGACATTTGACATTTCCTTATGATTCACCCTGTTTTTTTTTTTTTATATATATATATATATATATATATATATATATATATATATATATATATATATATATATATATATATATATATATATATATATATATATATATATATATATATATATATATATATATATATATATATATATATATATATATATAAACAACTGGAAGGTTATTAGGGATTCGGTCTTTATGCCTTATTAAAAGTTAAACACTTTTTAGCAGTCCCGAGCTTTCGGAAAATTTATTTCCTTTTTCAAGGCTGCAATATGTAAAAAAAAAAAACCCTGGTTACATGAGATAAAAGACTAACATATTAAAACTTACCGCTAACATGTTAATGGAAAATGACTAATGCCACACCAGAGAACTTCATATTATAAATTAAAAACTTTAAAAAACATCACACATAATTAAAATACAGGAAACACAAAGTACACCACCCCCTGTGATGGGGTGGTGTATTTTCTCTGGTGTGGCATTAGTCATTTTCATTAACATTAGCGTGTAAGTTTTAATATGTTAGTCTTTATCTCATGTAACCAGGGTTTTTTTTTTTTTATATTGCAGCCTTGAAAATGAAATAAATTTTCTAAGCTCAGGACTGCTAAAAGTTTTAACTTTTAATAAGTGATAAAGACTCAATCCCTAATAACCTTTCATTGTTTATATATATATATATATATATATATATATATATATATATATATATATATATATATATATATATATAATATATATATATATATATATATATATATATATATATATATATATATTAATATATATATATATATATAATATATATATAATATATATATATATATATATATATATATATATATATATATATATATATATATATATATATATATATATATATATATATATATATATATATATTATATATATATATATATATATATATATATATATATATATATATATAATTTATTGGATGCACTACGTCCCCACGAGTTCACGAGACCATACCGACACGGCGGCTTTCTTTGTTTGCTTAGTTGTTTTTAGACTGGTAAAAACAAATTTTATTTACTCCTCAGCGGTGTTGCCAAGATAAAATGGGATTTTACTAATTAAAATAGATTTTTTATGTTTTATAAAAAATAAGAAAGAAATGTTGTTTCACCTATGGCTATGGTAAAATAGCTTTCATGTTGTTACATAATGTTTTTTCAACAACATAGTTGTTATACAAGTTTTCTATATGATATTTTTTATAGGTTTAAAATTAGGTATAGGTGGTTTTTTTATGTCATATTTTTTGTTAACACCTGCTTCGTATACGCTAACATTAATTTAAATATTTATCAGTGTTTTGTATATTGTATTATTATAATTTACCTATATATTATTCATTTTTCGCAAAATTCTGGGATCTTTTAGGAGCAGCCGCCACTGATGTTTTATCATATTTAGATTTTACTATATTTACTCCTTATGTCCACAAAACATCATCCCGTTTTCATAGAAATGACACTTTTCCAAAGTATAAAGTAATCCAGTCTATAGTGACATCGAGTAATAAATCATAATCAGGTCCTTTTACCATGTTGTTAAATTTCATGATTCATCACATTTAATATAATTTGAGTGTACGTTTTAGAATTTGCAAGATTAATTATTATTTCATAGTTACTGCCTTAGTAAATGATACTTCTATTCGATGCTAAAGTTGTTTGTGATAGTTCATCATACTAACAATCACGCCACTTGATACCAGCCAGCATCGGCATGTTTATAGTTATTCTATGAGAATAGTTTAGTTTATTAGGGTTAATTTAAATCGGAGAGTATATTTTCAGGAAATAAATTTGTTTCATTCTACCCGTATATACACATATTATTGATTTAAACTTAGATGCGCGAAAGCGTAAAACACTGATTGCCCGCTTTAAGCCTATTGTTCAAGGAAATAAAAGATTTATTAATTGTACACCGCAATAATGTTTAACAAATTTTAAAATTTTAAAAACTTAAGATTTGGCTTTTATTGCTTTATTTAAAATAGCATGGAAATATTGATTGGTATTCAAGTCACTTATTTTAATAACCCTTAATATAAAATATACCAAGTGTTTTTTCGAGATGGTTTCCTTCAGTAAAATGTTTATTTTTGAAAATTAAAAAATATATATTTGTCGGTTTTTTACATAAATGTGTATTGTTTGACCTACTAAATTGTTTTGTATCACTTCCAGTTTAACGGGAAATGACTAGTACTTTCAAATTTTAAATGGCACCACCAGTATGTTTTCTCTTATTTCGATAGAATATGACATCCTGAGTACAATGACACCTAATATGTAATTTTTTGACACATTTGCAATAAAAAAATTAATCTAGAGTGCCACGAGTGCATCAAAACGGTTTATTTTAATTTAGACGGCCAAAAAACAAAGTAAACTTAGTCGTGTTTTGTTATTATGACTTGTCAAGACGGAGTGAAACTTTGTAAAATCCCATTGATGGTCATAAGTCATTTTTTTTAAATAAATCGAGGGGGCTTTTTAGCATATTCTAAAAAAGCATTTTGGTACTACGTAGTTGGTATTTAAGGTGTTTTCCAAAATATATCTAATAAATGATTTATTTTTAAGTTAACTAGTATTAGTATCGTGCCATTAAAACTGTTTAGAGACCGTAAAAACCAAGGGTAAATAAAATAAATTTGTATTTTTATGGCTAATTGATCCAAAATTAAAGAATTTAAAGCAGTCAAGGCACTTTGAATTGGATTTTAAAAAACTAAGTATTATGACGCAGAAATTTCCAAAAATTTTCTTAGAAGTAAAGGTAATACGTGGGAAATAAAATTATTAATAGCATGCTGTTAGAAATATTACATTACAGTACGGGGAAGTGATTTATTACAGTATTCAGTTTAGATGTTTATAGGCATAGCGACAAATCTAAATGAGTACTGCAATTTCACCTTTAGCGTCGCGGCATGTATCATGCAATATTATATTTCGTACTGTTTTATTAAAAACAAAAATTTCTGATAAATTGTTTTTTTTTCTTCTAAGGTGACCTGTTTCAGTTTAATTATATTATATATAAATTTATTACTGTCCTTATGGTAAATTAGGTTAGTCCCGGAAACGATGTAATGCACTATGGATTTTTTGTGCAGTAGGATGAATTTAAATGCGGTTTTTTGCATTCATGACAAATAAAAAACTGCATTTGTGCATTTTTTTTATCTCGAGACAGTCCACGAAGGCTGATGCCTAAATACTAACGTACCTACGTGGGTTTCTTAAGTGTGATGGGAGGGAGTTTGTTCACACGGGACTTAAATATTTGGAAATTGGGAGGAGAAGGAAAAACTTTTGCGGGCAGCAGGTTCCACAGTCTTGACACTCAAGGGATGAAGGAACGAAGAAAGCGGGAAGTTCGGGGCTTCTCTAACTGAACTGTAAAAGAATGCATAAAAGTTGCACTACGTGTTGCTCTGTTGGGAGCCGCCAGAGAAGGAATTTTACTGGCCAATTTCTTTGAGCAGAAGCCGTAAAAATACCTAATGAAGAGGGACAGATCCCCTACAGCTCGACGGTGGGCAAGAAGAGAAAGCCTTTCTGTGAGCGTTGGATCATTATTAAGATAAACGGCTCTTCTTTGAATGGAGTCCAGAAAGTGTTGTAGGGGACGCCATTCCCCAGACATGAGAACAATATTCTAAAGAGGGTCTGATTTGGGATACGTACAGAGTGTACAGATTGGATGAGGAAAAATATTTTCTGGCTCGGAAAAGGAATCCAAGCTTTTTTGAAGCTGCACAGGCTATGGATGTAATGTGTTCGTGCCAGTTGAGGTTATTCTCAAAAGTAACACCGACGAGATTAAACGACTCTTTGTTCTGCAGAACCTGGCCGCTCATATGTAAGGGAAGAGCATTGGCAGACTTTTTTCGCCACAGCGAACATGAATGTGTTTTTGAGCCATTAAACTGAACAAGATTTTTGGCGCTCCAAGCCAAGATAAGTTTGAGGTCTTGTAAAAGAGATATCTGCATTGACCTGAGCTTGTTTTCTAAATCAGAATTACATGGTGGCTTAAGACATTGAATACTAGAATAGAGGGTACTATCGTCAACAAAACGATGAATGGGATTGATTGTGGAAGAGAGAAGATCGTTAATGTGTAGAAGAAATAGCGTGGGTGCCAGCACTGAGCCCTTGGGCACCCCAGCATTAATTTGGTAGAAGCTGGAGGAATGACCTGTTACACTAACTGATATACGTCGATTAGAAAGAAAACTGGAAACCACATTTTTTATAGTTACCTAAATTATGTTGGCTCTTCCGGGCTCTTTTCTACGGAACTTCTACCAGTCCTTTGGAAAAGAGCACAAACAAAAAAATGTTTTTAAAACAAACAAAAACCAAAGCTAACATTATACTAGACAAAAATATTAATATAGGCATTGCTGCATCATGTTCAAGGACTACCGAATCTTAAAATTAATTTACAAGATTTTTTTTTATTTTACAAAAAATCCAAGATAGCACTAAAAGTCTGACTATCCAAGTTGCCCTTTATGTGTAGGTAATAAATTACCGTGAATATCTTTATCTGCAGATTGTAGTTTGACTATCTAAAAGCTAATTTTAAAATTAATTTTGACGGCATATGTTAAGCATTTGATTTTTGGAACAGTATTTGTAACTATAAAGCGTTTGCTTTATAAAAAAACACTGAGTTATTTAATTTTAAATTAACGCTTTAATTACCGTGAAAATTGTTTAAAAAATAGTTTTATGTCCTTTTAAGTTCTTTTTGACAAAGTCAATTTTTAATATATAGCACATTGATGTAAGAAAACTATAAAATATTATTGTTTTGCAAGTCCATAAATTTTGACGTTTTTAATTAAAAATTTTCTGTTATATATCCGGTTTTAGCAACAGCAAAGAAAACAGTAGTGTCAATTGCGAGGTATAAAACTGTTAGTAAAACTTGAGATTTAAGATTAATTATTTTTGACTAAGTGTAATAGTAGAAAAATTTAAAATAATATTTAATTTCTACATGAGGCAAAGGGTTCGCTATTTTTTCTACCATTGAATTTACTTTAAATTTAATAAACCTGTACCCACAGTGTAAACAACATTAAAAAAGAATCTTAAAATATTTAAAGTTAAAAAAATTACGCCTTTCAAATAGGAAAATAGTAGTTTCATATTGAAATGTATATTTATGTTTTATCGCAGCTTATAAAACAGCATGTTTAGTTAGTTAAACAAATTAGTAAGTTTAAAAATATTGCGGTGTAAAGACTCGAGTCGATTTCGAGGCAATTTTTGCAAAGTGGATCGATAATTTGATGAAAACGCTTTGGTTTTGTTTGTTTTGCTACGTGGTGTATCTTGTTGTTCCTGCCGGATAATGTGGAAATAACGATTAGTGCATTTTTGCTATAATAAAGAAAATCGCCTTGTTTGTACTTATACATATATTTTTCAAAGAATATTCAAATCTTGCATTAAATTCACAAACAATTTTAATAAACATCATGCTATTGTAAGAAAAAGAACAACAGCAGTTTCCAGTTAGTATTCTTTGAGTTATTTGCCAGACATGCAAAACAGGATTATGTTGGTCAAGACCCCAATGTATGTGCTTATGCACGAAGAGAATGCACTGAGCTGTCTGTATCTTTTTTAATATTTTTTTTAATGACGTCTAATTATTATAGAACCATGATTAAAATATATAGCACATCATTTAAATCCAATATTCAAAGTCCCATAAAAATAAACATAACTTTTTATACCTAAAATAAAAAAGTTGCTTTAATAGCTTTTGTACCTGCAATTTAAAGTTTTTCCATAGTTTATCTGGTATTCCAGAAACTTAAAATTTGAATTACACTATCAAATGCAAGTAGTTAAAGGTTTCTAGGACATACCAAGAGTATTTAACTTTTATTGATAAAATTGTAAAACTTTAAACTTGGGATCAATAACACGAATATTTCACTTGAAACGTAAAATTATTGATGGCTGACTATAAATCTCGTTCTTGTACTAAATATATTTTTCGTGTTTATTATAATCATTAACCCAAATTTTAAACAATGATTTTTTTTTTATCTTTCTATTTTATACAGCACTATGTAAAATGTCATTTTCTGTAAAATCCAAAGTAGGTTGTAGCTAAAAAATGTATACATAAAAATCTATCATTTTTTTTCTGCAACAGTTTTTACAAAATTTAAATGATAAAATAAAATCTTTTTGCATATTAAGCAGCATAAAACAAAATATCATACTTTATTTGAACAGGAAAATACACTCACAGCCAAAACAAATATGAATTAAATAGTTTGGCAATATTTTTTTTTATTTAAATATTGCTTTATAAACAGAGTTTACCAGTTTTTGTTTATAAGAAATGTTTAGCTTTTAATACAACTTTTTTTTTTAAACAAGCTTTATACATTTTTTATTAAAATAAACCCCAACTTGAACACTGTTATACTGAGAGTTGCTACTTGCAGGTTTACAAGCTTTAGGTAGGTAAGTAGGTAGGTAGGTTTAAAGTGAGTGGGTATAACACCCTTCCAACGCGACCGATCGGTCTATTGTGGCTCACACCTTTTTATACTTCTCCCACCAGGTCCAGACCGATCTTGTGCATGTGGTATTTCAATCTGCAGTGTCCCGTGTACAGTCTACTAGAGTTTTAAGGTGTACCCTTGATTGCTCCAGTAGTTTGAGAGTACACTGTTGGTACAAGCTTTAACCACAGGTGCTTTTTAAAAAGGTGTCCATTAAAATATAAACATTTTTTGCCTTTAAAGTAAATTATAAATTAAATTAATAAACCGCAGATTATTTATTGTCTGTTGCATATTCAATTTGTCGGTACGTACTTCAGTTCTGCTGAACAGGTCGATTTAAGAAGTATAATTTGCTGTCACCTATTAAATTGATATTTTTAACCCATCTACCATATCCTTACCCTTATGCATATTTTTAAATTTAATTTTAAAAAGCCAAAGACCTTTTATTTTGTTTACTTTTTTATTTCCACGAGAGTATAAATAACGGAACATCATTCATGTTGGTATATTTCCCCTTCTTATTTTTAAATTATTAGGTTCTTTTTACCAATGCAGAAAACTATTGCAGAGTTACGCGCAAAACCAATCAATTAAAACCGTTCTAACCGATTCCTTAACAGTAACAGAACCTGTTTATTGTTTTTTTTCAGATATATTAAAATAAATTGTCAAAACTTTTATTTAATGACGATAATAATGTTTTAATTATTTTGGGACAATCCAGAATAAACAATAAAAATTTAATTTATCTATATTTTAAATAATTTCACAATATTTAAACGAAGTGTTGTGATCTGATATCGAAATCCTTCCAACTTCGGGTCGTTTTCGTACTGACCATGTGCCCCACATGAAACTCAGTAACGTCAGTAACTTATTGAACTCCCCTGTATAGCCAGCACTTATGGATGTGCCTTTGTATATCAGAGTCTAAAAGATTTTTGAATATATCAAAAGCATCTAGAACAGGTGTGGGACACGACATATAAAGCGGGAGAATGCTACGGGATTCGGCAGTGTATGCTAGTACGGCGACATCGGCCGACAGCAGTAAAACACAGCCTTCAACTCTCCTAAGGTTAAACGCAGAGCGTATTCAAAAATTTATGGGTTTAGGTTATTTCTTGTTTTTTTTCTTGGACTTAAATTAATTCTTATCATTAAAACTGGTCGGACTGTGGTTGGTCCCGATAATTTTGTTATTGTTAACTTATTTATTTATTTAATAAAACGCAAAGCTCTGGGTTAAGCGTATGCTGAATGTCTCTTTTGGTTTAACATTTTTTTTATATATATTATTCAAGCTTTATTCAGTTTATTTAGTTTCCTTTTTGGTTTACTTTAGATTTGGGATTTTTGAATTTGTTTTAGCAAATAATAAATAATTATGGCTCAAGATACTAAGCAAGTGTGTGCTAAACTAGCAAGTTTAATGAAAATAAAATTTGTTAATATTGTAAATCGCTCTTTCATTTCTAATGACTTTCAGCGAGGAGAGTTGAATGCTGGGTGCACTCCAGGGTCACCAAATTCGGCCGAGCTTCCCATGGAAGCCTTGGGGGCCGATAGGGTGACCCTACCGGGTTAATCTCCCGCAGCTACTCAATTCGGCTATGCCTCAATACGGGGCCAAGCTTGCCGATAGGGTAGCTGCTACAAAATTTCCCGGCCTGTTAGGCTGGCTCGCAGTAAAACCCTGTATCGCCGGAGGCAAAGGGCAAAAAGGGCCGAGGCGGAGAGTTTCGCTGCGCTGCCTGTTTATGATAGGGCGGGAAATCCGCAGTATTTTACAATCCAGGGAGCAAGGCAGGCCCTAAAAGAGTTAGGAATTAATAATAATAATAAACAGACAAGACATAGACAAAAAAGGTCACAGCTCCCAAAGGAAGGGTCAACCACCCTTGCAGAAGCTTCCGTTCCCTCCGTAAACCATCATATTACTCCTCTGCACTTAAATAACCCGGATAAAATAGTGGTTGCTATCCCAAATTGCAGAAAAACCCCGCAGGAGCAGGATTTACCCACTACCGCAGTAGCTAGGGTGTGGCAGCCCTTAGAGGGTGCAACCACCCTCCAATTAGGGATAAACAGGAGGGAAATTGTCTCCCCTGATTTTCTAGGCCAAATTCACCCTGAACCAATCGCGGTTGCAGGGTGTATTTCGCTAAAAGGGATGGCGGAACAAGGACCTTTCCTGCTTAATAATAATAATCGTATAAATAGAGCTTATGAGGGCGCAACCACCCTTGCAACTAATTTAATTACCAAGGGAACTATCCAGAGCCCTAATAGGGACCAAAATTTACTAGGCCTAAGGGTGGTTTCAACCCCCCCGGGAACCGATACTGGTAGGAATACCCAGCAGCAGGTTAAAAGTGAGAAAGGAAGTTTAATTATCCATCAAAACGTGTTAATAAAAGCCTCAGACGCACCAATTGAAGGAGTGGCATGGTCAGGGGCCTCTATAGAAGGTCCCCAGAATACCTGCATGCCGGAATACATATCGGATTTCGAGCTTCCGGCCGCAGTAGTGGCAAACGCCGTTAAAACCTTGGAAGACAGGAGAATAGAGCGAGATATCAAGCGGCGTGCTCTATTTCGCGGCACTACAGGGAAGCTAACTAGGACTGAAACGGACATATCAGAGCAACGAAACTTACGAGACAAAGCAAGGCGCGGCGAGCTGTCTGGCCCCAGTCTGGTTCGTAAGCGAATCAGCCGCCCCGAGATGAACCGGGGTCAAGTTACTGACCCCACTCTGAGTAGAGATGTTACGCGCGCATCTCATGGCGCCCAACTAAAGGGGCATCTGGAAAGGAAAATCCAGAACCAGGTTAAGCTGGACGACCCGGGTCAGGCAGCCTCAATAGCAAAATTATCTTGCGTATACATCAAACGATACTTTAGTAAGACTGCAACATTTTTTATATAAGTGCTATTAACATTTCTTTTATTATTTTTCTTTGTTATTATATATATAAGTATATATTTTATTACATTTTCAGCGTAAATCTTGTGCAATGAATATATTTTGTTTCCTCTCTTTCTTATTATAATGCTCGCCTTGCTGCCTTGATACTATTAGTTTAGTTAGTCAGGGTAATTTTTTTGTGTTTGTTTAGTTTAATTGTAAATAAGTTAACGGTAACTAGAAACCATTAGAAAACGTTACGAGCAGAATCCAAAAAAAAAAAGAAAAAAACAGAAGGTACCGATAATTTTTTCCCGCAAGTTGTTTTCTTTTGAAAAATTGGAAGTTTTCCCAGGAAATTGTAGTTAGTTCTTTTAGGCAGAAGCCAGATTTTGGTTAGAAATTTTAAGTAGGTCAATTTTCTTTTAAAAGGGTAAAAGCCATGAGAATGTAAGATACAGATAATTCTTTTAGTAAAAGGGAATTTTAACCATAATTATTTTGCTTATAAAAGATAGCGATAATTTGAGCACTGATAGAAATTAGAATTTTTGTTTTAAGGAGGATACGCTAGAGCAGAAGCCGGATTTATTAAGGAAGTTATTAAAGTTAGTTTGTTTTTTTATTAAGTAACCGGTTCAGTATAAGACTAACTAGTAAAGATCACCGGTCATGAAGATTTTAAAAGGAGTTTTGTAGTAATGAGAGTTAGAGGAGTTAATTTAACAATTCCACTGTAGGGCAGCAGGTTCCTCCAGGATTATGGGAAGGGTCCCATAGGAGGGCTGTCGTGGTTTGTTATGTGGCAGGTAGCCAGGAGTTTTTTATTATTGTTATTATGAGATTTTCTAGAGGAGTTATGATATGACCAGGGGGTGATTTAGAAAATTAGCAGTACTGAACAGGAGGGTTAAGAGTTATTTTGTTTTTTTTATATAAGACTGGAATTATAGACAAAGTGGGGTGGAACGATTAAGGGGAAGACATCTTTCATCACTCCAGTATAGCAGCTAAGAGTGGCTCTTCTGGTTTTTGCCCAGACGCGGTTTGAGAAGTTGCTTAACGATTTTCCGGGGTGACCGGCTCGCCGCGCATTATAAGGTGTAAAGACACTGGGATGATGCAAAAATACTTCCTAGTGATTGATTCTTAGTAGTTACAAAGACTATGATTAAAAAAAAAAAAAGAAAAAAGGTTTAATAGTTTGAAAGGAATTATCTGATATTATCGAATTTTGTAAAGTTAAAATTAGATTTGGAAGAAATATTGGCGATCTGATGAAGTCACATGGTAAAGAAGAGTCAGTAATGGAATTTGAGGAAATGGAGTCAAGTCATAAAGAAATCTCACCGACTTATGGAGGCTGGAAACTGTTAGATAATTGAAAGCTAATTTACAATGTAATAGAATTATAGGTTTAAAGGTAAATTAGGTTAAGAATGTAGAAATTAAGAATTTTAGTTATGAGTTATGAATTTTAACATTAATGAAAAGGAGTGGAAAAAATTATCGGGCAATGGGCTAATTTATCTGTAAGAATTTTGAGTTAGGATTGTGATATTCGGAGCTAAGTTGGATAGTTAAGTTAGATTTTAGAAATGTATTGAGATTGATATTTTTTTTTTGTAAAAAGAACAAATGATAAACATTGAAAGAGACAACTAATAAGATAACTATGGAGGGATGAACGCCGTATAACTGTCGAATCCCTTCTCTGTTCCTCGCCTTCGTTTCGGTGTTCAGAAATGAGCACCGAAACGTTGGCTAAGTGGGGTGGTGCTACGGGATTCGGCAGTGTATGCTAGTACGGCGACATCGGCCGACAGCAGTAAAACACAGCCTTCAACTCTCCTAAGGTTAAACGCAGAGCGTATTCAAAAATTTACGGGTTTAGGTTATTTCTTGTTTTTTTCTTGGACTTAAATTAATTCTTATCATTAAAACTGGTCGGACTGTGGTTGGTCCCGATAATTTTGTTATTGTTAACTTATTTATTTATTTAATAAAACGCAAAGCTCTGGGTTAAGCGTATGCTGAATGTCTCTTTTGGTTTAACATTTTTTTTATATATTATTCAAGCTTTCTTCAGTTTATTTAGTTTCCTTTTGGTTTACTTTAGATTTGGGATTTTTGAATTTGTTTTAGCAAATAATAAATAATTATGGCTCAAGAGACTAAGCAAGTGTGTGCTAAACTAGCAAGTTTAATGAAAATAAAATTTGTTAATATTGTAAATCGCCCTTTCATTTCTAATGACTTTCAGCGAGGAGAGTTGAATGCTGGGTGCACTCCAGGGTCACCAAATTCGGCCGAGCTTCCCATGGAAGCCTTGGGGGCCGATAGGGTGACCCTACCGGGTTTAATCTCCCCGCAGCTACTCAATTCGGCTATGCCTCAATACGGGGCCAAGCTTGCCGATAGGGTAGCTGCTACAAAAATTTCCCGGCCTGTTAGGCTGGCTCGCAGTAAAACCCTGTATCGCCGGAGGCAAAGGGCAAAAAGGGCCGAGGCGGAGAGTTTCGCTGCGCTGCCTGTTTATGATAGGGCGGGAAATCCGCAGTATTTTACAATCCAGGGAGCAAGGCAGGCCCTAAAAGAGTTAGGAATTAATAATAATAATAAACAGACAAGACATAGACAAAAAAGGTCACAGCTCCCAAAGGAAGGGTCAACCACCCTTGCAGAAGCTTCCGTTCCCTCCGTAAACCATCATATTACCCCTCTGCACTTAAATAACCCGGATAAAATAGTGGTTGCTACCCCAAATTGCAGAAAAACCCCGCAGGAGCAGGATTTACCCACTACCGCAGTAGCTAGGGTGTGGCAGCCCTTAGAGGGTGCAACCACCCTCCAATTAGGGATAAACAGGAGGGAAATTGTCTCCCCTGATTTTCTAGGCCAAATTCACCCTGAACCAATCGCGGTTGCAGGGTGTATTTCGCTAAAAGGGATGGCGGAACAAGGACCTTTCCTGCTTAATAATAATAATCGTATAAATAGAGCTTATGAGGGCGCAACCACCCTTGCAACTAATTTAATTACCAAGGGAACTATCCAGAGCCCTAATAGGGACCAAAATTTACTAGGCCTAAGGGTGGTTTCAACCCCCCCGGGAACCGATACTGGTAGGAATACCCAGCAGCAGGTTAAAAGTGAGAAAGGAAGTTTAATTATCCATCAAAACGTGTTAATAAAAGCCTCAGACGCACCAATTGAAGGAGTGGCATGGTCAGGGGCCTCTATAGAAGGTCCCCAGAATACCTGCATGCCGGAATACATATCGGATTTCGAGCTTCCGGCCGCAGTAGTGGCAAACGCCGTTAAAACCTTGGAAGACAGGAGAATAGAGCGAGATATCAAGCGGCGTGCTCTATTTCGCGGCACTACAGGGAAGCTAACTAGGACTGAAACGGACATATCAGAGCAACGAAACTTACGAGACAAAGCAAGGCGCGGCGAGCTGTCTGGCCCCAGTCTGGTTCGTAAGCGAATCAGCCGCCCCGAGATGAACCGGGGTCAAGTTACTGACCCCACTCTGAGTAGAGATGTTACGCGCGCATCTCAGAAGTACAAAATGACAACTGAATTAAGTGAAGGAAATTAGAAATGAAGAAACCAGGAAGCAACGTTTGCTGAAGCAGAGCTAACAATTACACGCCAAGAAAAAAAGAAGTGGAAGAATATTTTAATAAGATTGCTTAATGTGATTCGGTTTTTGGAAAAGCAAAATTTCGCACTGTACGTGGGCATCGTGGATCACCTGATAAAAACGTTGCAAGTTGAAACAGGAAACTTTTTTTAATTCGTGATGCTTCTGGCAAAGTACGACGCGATATTATGCAAACATGTTACTAAGATTAAGCTTGGAAGAAAAGTCCAAGTCTCGTATCTGTCACGTCAGACACAAAACGAGTTTATCCATGTTTTACCGGATTAAGTTTGCGGGAAAGGTATAAGGCACGTGAAAGAAGCTAAATATTTTACTATAATTTTTAACAGCACACCAGATTTGCCTCAAAAATATCAAGTTAGTCGGGTGCTACGGCAAAGTAGAGGTAGTGGAGTCTTTCGTCGGCTTTATAAAGGCAAACGGATTAAATGCAGAGCAACTAACGAAAATAGTTCTTGACAAGATTACCTCAGACCGACTGGATATACAGGACTGCTGATAACGCAGCAGTTATGTCTGGTGTACACAGTGGAGTTTAAGCACGGATTAAAGAGGTGAATCCGAAGGCACCGTTTGTGGCATGCACAAATCATTTCCTGAACCTGGTTGGAGTACATGCTGCATCAGTTGCCATTATTTCCATTACTTTTTCGGTACCTTTGTCGATTCATAGCTGGGACGCCCTAACTACAGTAACGAAGCAAGGTGTGAAGTTCTTAATTGATACTCGCTGGAGCGCCAGACATGATGCAGTTAATGTGAGAAAGAACCATTATTTAGAAATCCTGAATTTTCTGGAACAGCTTTCAACTGGTTGTATTGTGACTGCCATGCACTCATTTGCATTTCTATGCTATCTCAAATTCTGGAATGTACTTCTTGTGAAGGTTAATAAAAATTAACTGTATTTAAAGGGAAAAGGCCTTTACATTAGTCCTTGCCAAATTGGATCCAATTTGGGGTGCGGAGCATAATGTTTTTCTCAAAAACGGTATAAGTTATCGATAATTTTTAAAAACTATATGAAAACCAACTCCTAAATCTAGGCTTCTACTGTAATAGTTATTTAAATTTGGATTTAGTTTTAAATATTTCCTTGAGTGAAAGTCACCATATAATCGGTTATGTTTAGATACCATTTTTTCTTAACTCGACTTATATTTCAAAAATCCGATACAGCAGAGGCATAGATTATTTCCTTACCTTTAAAATGGTGTAAAATTTATGTCATTTAAGTGAAAAATAGTTACCAAAAAACGTAGGCTTGCAATCGGAAACAACATCGCATCGATACACCGAATTTGGAAGAACCTAAACAAAATATAATATTTTTAATGCGGCTATACGAAAATTGTGGTAGTGGGTGTTTGACCCCTAAGGTATAGCGTATATGCACTCTTAAGGCTGTAGAGATCTTTTTTGTGGAAAAGAGGGATGATCTGATTCATGGTGCATCCACTTTTGTGGGTATGTGAAGAACAGGGCATTGAGGTTGCACCCCGTACAAGAAAGAAAACACGCTTTTATGGTGACGACGCGACGGGACAGCGGATGCTAGTTTGTCATATGAGTTGGAAACTGCGGCGTAAAATGTTCATTTCTGTAGACAGAATTATCCAGGAAATCAAAACAAGATTTCAACAGCCGCATGATCTAAAGGCAAAGTTTTTTTACCGTCATCAAACCTATTGAAGTCTGAATATATTTGCAGACTGGACCAAGCACCAGACTTCGCCAGTGTGTCAAAAAGAAAAGCATACATTTTAGCTTGGGGGTTGCTTGAATTTCTCCAGTTTGTACAACAATACAGTTTGAGTACCTTCGTTTCGAATATAGCTGTAATGCTGAGGATATTTTTGACAGTAGGCATCACTGTAGGATTACTTAACTTAAGTACTACTAATAGTTCGTTGAAGTTAACTAATTTGGCAATATTGTCAATCAAGCATGATTTAGCAAACGAAGTGGACTTTGACAATGTAATTTCAGATTTTGCTGCCCGGAAAGCCGGTAAAATTATTTTTATACTGCATTTTTTAAGTAACGAATAATTGACTGCAAAGGGTTATGTAGGCAAAAATTGGTATATCCCCTCATTAAAATCACGTACACCACACTTAAAATTATCTATTTTGGTACTGAAAATTAAACCTTTAATAATGGTAAGTTTACACGCTTGCTAACTCTCAGCAAGCGTCCACAAGGGTTTGAACGGGAATGTTTGGCTTAGCCTGCGTGTGCTTAAGAAAGTTTGTCGCCAATCCGGCCAGGTATTGGTTTTTGACCACCAATTAAAGGGGGTTTGCGACAAGCGCTTGCAATGTATTCACAGGTTTGTGTAATTTTAGTATCGTTTGTGATTTCGCGTTTACCATCTTCTTCTTTATTGAACTTTGTTTTATATGTATTTCAAATAAAAGCATGATAAACCAAAAGCAAAAGACAATTTCTGTGGGACACTGACGTATTCATTAGATCATAAGCATGTAATGGCCGGTTACACCAGCAATAAAAAGGGTTCCCTTAGCGTTAAGTATTCCTTAAATCTCCAATGTAGCCAATCACATTACTTGTTTGACCATTTTAAAAATTACCTTGTTCTAAGGGTTTCTTAAAATTGTTGGCATGCGTGTTATTTCCAATCGAACTGGGAAAAAAGAATAATTGCTGATAAGTACGAAATAAAAAAGGCTAAAAAAGCAGCGTAAAATTAAGCTCTTATTTACTGCAGAAATTTAGCCCTTATTTGCTGCTTATACTCTGAGGTTCAAAAATTATTGTATAATTTTAAAATAATACCACGCACCAACAGCTAGTGTCGTTCATTAAAAATTTAATACCTACCGTTACATATATTAAGTATTTTTTATCAATAACTTTATTATAGAAAGTGTCCGAAGGAACCAACCTCATTTTTTGTGTTTTCTGCACTGTAATGTTAATGATAATTCAGTTGCTATGTTTTAGATTGTTTTGCCTATACGCTTATATCTAAAAAAAAAAGAGATTTAAAATATTTTTTTTATCGTGTACTTATATTTCTAATTAACGTTAACAGCAATAAAATATCGTGGAAAGGTATTTTCAAAGTTGTCCTCTTTTTAATATAGGCGAGGTCTAATTACCTTGTAACGTATAACACTTAATTAAATCTGTTTTCAAAAACATGTTTTCGTTTATTTTTACACTGCAACACTCCTGTTTTTTTAACTGTTTTGTAAAAGTTTGTAACTGTTACATTTATCCAATATTGATAGCTTGTGTCTAATTTTCCATAAAACTGCAAATTTAATCGAGGTATTTATTTTGCTAAAAAAGTATTCAGCTTTTACCCAACTGCAAAAGTTGCTTTGTAGTTTAAATCGCGAATTGCTAACCAAAAATACAATAATAAAACTGAAGTTCAAAAACCTAATAGAATGGAAAAAAGTAAGTTTTAAATCTTGTTGGAAGCGATGAAATTTCGTATAATTTGTTAGTAGTAAATTATTTTTTTTAGGGCATAACCATATACCTACAATTTCTCTTAAATATATTATTGCCTATACACTTTCGCTATGGAGTTTGTCCAAATTACCCCAACAATAAAAAACACAAAAGGGTACTGTACTATACTACTGTAAAACTTCTTTTCTTTGTTTGTTTTTTAAATTTTTATATAGGTGGGGTCACCGTCAGGCGCCAGTTATAATTTCTTTTATCTTATGATGGTCCACAAAAACTCGATACCTAAGTACAGAGTGGCGTTTTTTGATGGAATTTTACAGTATTGGGAAAACTTTAAAAGATCAAGCAAATCTGATGACAACGCCTTAAGTTAGATTTTTGAAACAACTGCAATGGTATAAAAAGATCGCGGCTAACTTGGTTCCTATCAAAGAAACAGCGCATTTATCAAATTTTTATACCTCTGTATCTCGGTTGTTAGTAAAGATAGACAAAAATTGTCTATTTTAGAATTTTACGTAGAATCCAGTGGCGTATTTACCTATTTTTTATCAATTACTATTTTAGAGATAAAACTTAAAGTTGCGATTTTTAAAATGGGCCACCCTGTACGAGGGAAGGAACATGGCACCAAAATACCAGATCATACATTTAATTTTACCATAAGAAATAACCCGTTAAACCTCCCTTATTGAAGTAACAAAGCTTCTCTACTGGCGCCACCCTGTACTTACTAACATACCGTGGATGTCCCAAGCTGATTGACCGAATTATAGTACTATGCTTCTAAGTCTGATGTATTGTTTAATTAAGTTTACCTATGAAAGGCCTTTTTAATATTACTTCATCAACAAGAAACACATTTTTACACCATGCTTTATTTTTGTTATATTTACATTATTCCTGTTTTTATTTTCCGACGCTTTATATAAAAGGAGTCACTCTATTTTTTAATAATCAGCCTTAATACTCCTACGAATCCTTTATAATTTTACGGCATTGTATACAACGTTTTCAATTATATCACAGCCAAGAATAGCTTTAGAGCAAACATACACATTTTATTAAGCTTTGGTATTTTAAGACCTTATTTTTATTGCACAAGAAATGTTTATTAAATTGAATCAACCAAATAATGCTAAAGAAAGTCTTATAAAAATGTTTAGCAAGTTTATAAGTAATAAAATATATCTATTTTTAGCATTTGATTCTTTTAATTAGGTAGGTATAGTCTGGCTCAAAGTATATCGCTATGGCTTCTGATGAACAATACCCCAATAAACCTTTAACGATTTTATTACTTATTGTTATTGTGTAAACCCAGTATTTCATAATGGCAGGGGTGGGCCAGGTATTTCTTCAGTATTGACCATTAGGTATATAAATATTTTGAAACTTTAATCAGTAGAGGACTAATTAAACAAGACGTTTTAAGAGAAACCTGTCTACTTAAAAAATTCCAATATTATCGATAAGGGATATTATTATTAGTGAAGAATTGAACAGATAGATTTAATTACCTTCAAGAAATTAAAAGATATAGGTTAGAAAACAGATCCATAATTTACCTTAATGAAACATGGTTCGATACACACGACACAGTTTAAAAAGGATGGGTTGATTCCAGTCTAAACTGTCAGACGAAAGCACCTTCAATTCAAGGAAAAGGCATTACCATAATACACGCTGGTTCAGAAGACGAATTTGTCCCAAACTGCTGGCTGTTGTCTGCCAAATATAAAGGATTCTAGTCTGGATTATCATGAGGATACAAGTGCAGAACTTTTTGAAAACTGGTTTTAAAAATATCTTTTAAAAAATATTCCAAACAACAGTGTTGTTTTCATGGATAACGCAAGCTACCACAGCCGTCTACTACACAAAGCACCAGTTCAAAAACTGAAATCCAGAAATATTTGTTAGAAAATGACATTTATTTTAAATTCAGTTACAAAAAGGCTCAACTTTTAGAAGTCCTAAATTCATATGCAATTAAAAAACAATATTAATGTGATAATTTGGCTGAACAGGCTGGGCATACTGTCTTACGTCTTCCTCCGTATCACTGTATGTTTAACCCCATAAAGCATTAGTGGAATCAAGTAAAATCAAAAATCAGAGCAGAAAATGTTACACCTACTTTAAGTCCCAGTGTTATAAATTTGATAAAAGATGTAATTATGTATAGATAATATAGTAATAAATTTATTAAAACTTTGCATATATTTAATTTCCTAATGTAATTTTAAGATTATACCTACCTAAATAAACAATAAATTATAAATCTTTATATTACTAGAGTCCGTCCCTAATGTTCTGTTCTTTAATACCTACCGATCCGCTGTTTTATTGTTGTCGGCAATTATAATCCATAAATGAAGGCAAAAGCTAACACGGTATACTTTGAGACAAACTATACTGGTGTTACCTGGATTACCACTGTTTAACTTGGTAGTTTCCTTCTAGTACAAATAAATAGCATGATTTTGACTTAAATTAGCTCTTAACGCTTCATTGGCTTTTCAAAGGACAAAATAAATATACTGTCATTTTTTATAAACCGAATTTGCCGATATCGTTAATTAAATGCACTAAAATCACTTTATAAATGATTTATGTCATTTATAAAGCACTTAGATGAAGTAAGGCAAGTTATTTTGAGCTTAATAATCTAAAAATAAATGTTATATATTCTTAACTGTACTTTAGCTTTATAGATGGCAACCCATGATCCAAGATGAAGGATAATGGACACCTACGGAAGAATACTGAAGTCCGTGCTTTGGCTTTTTTATGTGGTCTGTGTTGCTATTAAAAGACTTTTAAGGTGTGTTTTATTAATAATAAAGCAGTTTAGGTTTTTCTTTAATGGTAGAACACTAAGGTTGCCAAGTTTATGTTCTCCAAATGATATGTTGTACCTAACTACAAATAAAATATGTCCATTCTTAAAATAAAAAAAAAAACGCAGTTGACTTCTACTTTTACTAATAAACATTTTATTGACTTTTAAATGTATTTATTGCAGTACATAAATTTTGGAAAGCGTTTGTATGCATTGTAAATTATTTTTATTAAGAATAATACCCTTTTAGAAATATTAGTAAAAGAATTTATTTAATAAACAAATGAGACTTTATGATGAAGCCTCTATATGTATATACTGCTGAACTTTGGGCTATCTGGGAGGCTTTGATGTATTGTCTAGAATATGAGGAAAATCATAACTTTGTTATATTTACAGACAGCAAAAGTGCATTAGAGGCATTAAAAAATTGTTATATTAAGGTTCCTACAAATTATATAATAAAAAATATTCTAAATACATTTGTGATACTAAAAAATAGATTTAAAAATGTTAGTTTGATCTGGACTAGGGCCCATTGTGGCATCGAAGGAAATGAATTAGCTGATAAATATGCAAAAGAAGCAATATTGTTAAACGTTTTTACTAAAAATTTTCTGTTGCCATTTACTGATATTTTTTCTATTTCAAAACACCGAATATTTAATAATTGGCAGGATCAAATAAGGGCTATTACTATAAAAGTTTATTTCCAAATATTCAGAAAAAACCTTGGTTTTACCATGAAAGTAATAAAAATTTTGTAAGAATAATTTCACGCTTAAGAAGCCACCATGGACTTTATCCGGTTCACATGAAAAAAATGAGACTTATAAATAATGAACACTGTGTATGGGGGAAGTTGGTGACGTAGATCATCATACACTGGGTTGCGATCTCCACGGTAACCAAATTTCCATCTTATTTAGATATTTATCAAAAGAATTAAAAAATCCATTTAATATTAGCACAATATTATTGTCAGAAAACATTAGTTTTTATAAGGTTTTGTATCAATTTATGTTAAAGGCAAAAATAACAGTTTAAAAAAAAAAATAGTAAAAGACGAAAAGAAACATTCCTAAACCAATACAAAAAAGAAAAAAAAAAAAGAAACGGAAAAAAGCAAAACAAAAAAAAACAAAGAAACAACCAAAAAACAAAAATATTTAGATTGAATATGTATTAGATAAACGTTGTTGTATAAGTTATAATTACTTTTAAGAATCTATTAGTTGTAATGTAATGTACATATATACCCCTAATCTCGGTAAACTTAAAATTATATAACAAACAAAGAGAGAAGCTGGCCAGTTGGTTAAACCAGTGCCATAAAACCTAACTAAAAAAAAAAAAAAAAACTTTACGCCAAAAATGTCAAAAAATATTGGTATTTGCGGTTTAAAAATTATTTGAAATAATTAGAAAACATATATATATATATAAATATATATATATAATATATATATATATATATATATATATATATATATATATATATATATATATATATATATATATATATATATATATATATATATATATATATACCGGGTGACAACGAAATCACTACCCAGCCCTTTATTTTTTTGAATGAAAACATATGGCTTTCAAATTTTGAGATGATATATTATATCATAAGATGCTGATTTTGGATATTATAACATGTGTCTATCACTTTCGGTTTAACCGGAAACGACATCAATTTTGATTTTTTCAATGGAATACCCTGTATATTTTTCGGAATTTGGATTCTACGGATCATTTCTAATATAAAATCTATTTTATATCCTATACCTATCTCTGCTTGTTTTTGAGAAAATGGCGATTAAAGATGTCTAAACTACCGCACATTATGCAGTTTTATGGGAAAAAAAATAAATGTTATAAAAATATATTATCTTTAATTTAATTCCTTCTGAAGACTCTATCTGTGGAGGTCATAATAAAACTACTTCCGGCTTTACCGGAAGTACTGCGAAAATTAATTTTTCTAATAATGTTACCTCAAAAATGTTAATGCAACACCCTGTATATTTTTTAAAATTTGGATTCTACAAATCATTCCTGATATAAAATCTCTATTATATCCTATATCGCATATTATGCAGTTATAGGGGCAAAAAATTTTCTCAAAAACTAACAAAGATAGATATATAATATAATATAAATTTTATATTAGTCATTTCAGATATAAAATCTGTATTATATTCTATACCTATCTTTGTTAGTTTTTGAGAGAAGGGCGATTGAAATGTTCAAACGACCGCACATCATGCAGTTATAGGGGAAAACAATTTTCTTTTTTTTTTCAAAACTTAACAAAGATAGGTATAGGACTTAATACAGATTTTATATTAGGGATGACCCGTAGAATCCAAATTATAAAAAATATACAGGGTATTGCATTAAAATTTTTGAAGTAACATTATTAGAAAAGTCTATTTTCGCCGCACTTCCGGTAAAGCCGGAAGTAGTTTTATTATGACCTCCACAGATAGAGTCTTCAGAATGAATTAAATTAAGCATAATAAATTTTTATAACATTTATTCCATAAAAATTCGCACCTTAACTAAACCCCAAAATTACAAAATTGCTTTATTGAACACATACCTGCCCAAATATTTATTTCCAATTTATTTCTAACAAGATGTTTCCATGCGCGAACCAAAAACAAAATATAAAAGGGTATTTTTTTATCCACTAAATATTTTTTTTGCAAAGGATATTTTCGCTGGTTCGTCACACCTTAGCTAAGTACGCTAAAAATAAAGATTCCGTGAATGTTTAACAGGCAAAATTGGTACCAATAGTTTTGTAAAGATTTCTAGAACACAGCTTAATCACTTAACTAGCTCAAATCGGGTTGTTTTAGATGGTTTAGGAGGTTATTCGTCCGGCCAAAGCGTCGTTTTAATGCCATTTACGCAATCTGACCCGAATTTGAGTAAAATCGACCTCTGTAGGTAAGGCACACCTAGTATAGGGGTACCAATGGCTTCCTCATGGTTTCTACTATGCAACTCAGCTCTTTACTTAGCCCAGCGAAGCGCGTTCAAAAAACTATAAGCGGTTATTTAGACCAAAAATAGTAGTTTTTTCACGATTTGGTTCGAATTTCGAGTGAAATCGACCTTTGTAGGTGAGGCACACCTTCCTTGTAGTCCTTACCATGCACCCCGATGCTTTACTAAGTCCAGCAAAGTGCGTTCAAAAAGATACAAGTGGTTATTTAGCCCGAAAATAGTCGTTTTTTCACGATTTGGACCAAATTTCGAGTATAATCGACCTTTTTAGGTGGGGCACATCTACTAATTCAGTACCAATGGCTTCTTCGTAATCCCTAGTATACACTCCGACTCTTTACTAAGCCCAGCCAAGAACGTTCAAAAAACTATAAGCGGTTATTTAGCCCGAAAATAGCCGTTTTTTAGTATTTGCTCCAAATTTTTAGTGAAATCGACCTTTGTGTGTGTGTGGCACACCTACAATATCGGTACCAATGGCTTCCTCTTAGCCCCTACTATGCGCACCGACTCTTTACTAAGCTCAGCGAAGTGCGTTCAAAAAGCTATAAGCGGTTATTTAGCCCAAAAATAGCCGTTTTTTCACGATTTAAACCAAATTTCGAGTATAATCGACCTTTTTAGGTGAGGCACATCTACTATTTCGGTACCAATGGCTTCCCTGTAAACCCTAGTATACACTCCGACTCTTTACTAAGCCCAACCAAGCGCGTTCAAAAAGCTATAGGCGGTTATTTAGCTCGAAAGTAGCCGTTTTTCACGATTTGGTCCATATTTCGAGTGAAATCGACGTTTGTGGGTGAGGCATACCTACAATATCGGTAGCAATGGTTTTCTTGTAGTCCCTACCATGCCATTCGATTTTTTACTAAGCCCAGCGAGGCACGTTCAAAAAGCTAAAAGCGGTTAATTAGGCCGTAAATAGCCGTTTTTTCATGATTTGGTCCATATTTCGAGTGAAATTGACCGTTGTGGGTGAGGCACACCTACAATATCAGTACCAAGAGCTTCCTTATAGTCCCCACCATGCGACTCGACTCTTCACTAGGCCCAGCGAAGCGCGTTCAAAATGCTATAAGCAATTATTTAGCCCGAAAATAGCCGTTTTTTCACGATTTGGTTTAGATTTAGAGTGAAATTGACCTTTGTGGGTGGGGCACACCTATAATATCGGTACCAATAGCTTCCTTATAGTCACTACCATGGACCCGACTCTTTACTAGGCCCAGAGAAGCCTTTCTTTTGGTTTTTCACGATTTGTTCCAAATATCGAGTGAAATCAACCTCTATAGCTTATTAAACGCGCTTCGCTGGGCTTTGTAAAAAATCGGGGTGCATGAAAAGGGTTACAAGGAAGCCATTTGTATCGAAATAGTAGATGTGCCTTACCTAGAAAGGTCGATTTCACTCGAAATTTGGACCAAATCGTGAAAAAACGGCTATTTTCGGTCCAAATAACCGCCTATAGCTTTTTGAATGCGCTTGGCTGGGTTTAGTAAAGAGTCGAAGTGCATACTAGGGATTACAGGGAAGCCATTGGTACCAAAATAGTAGATGTGCCTCACCTAGAAAGGTCGATTTCACTCGAAATTTGGTCCAAATCAAAAAAAAGGTTATATATATGTATATATATATATATATATATATATAAATATTAAAAAATATATATATATATATATATATATATATATATATATATATATATATATATATATATATATATATATATATATATATATATATATATATATATAAAATTATATACATATAGAGAGAGAGAGGGTAGTCGTTGTTGACTAGTTAGAATACAAACTAGTAAATTTATTGAGGATGCAGGAAATGAAACATCAGGGTTACTAAAAAACAATATCATTTGTTAATTATTCACAGGTAAGGTATTATAATAATACTACTTACACCTTAGTTGAGGTTGAACATTCTGATGGTGTTTAATAAATACAAAATTAACAAATTACCTGTGGATAATTAACAAATGATTGTTTTTTAGTAACTCTGATGATGGAAATAAATATTTCCGAAAGCTTGGAAAAAACTTAAAAGAGTATTCTTTGATTTGCTGCATTCCCAAAAATATTATACTGCCACAAGCTAACTGGTTTAGCAAAACTAAAATCATACTGACTCGGTTGGTTAAAGTCAAATTGTTTCTGGTTTTATCACATTTAACAAAAACATACTCCGACAATGTATCGCAAGTGGTGTTATTTAAATATCTTTTTTTACAAACGTGTTAAAAATTTAATTTTTAACACTATCTAGATGCCTTCATAATGTTAGTTTAAAGCGCTAGTCAGTAACATTTTAAAGTACTAGTGTTAAAACTAAACTGTCAAATTTTGAAAGTTAACGTCAACGTCTATTTATTAACTAACACTATATTAATTGTACAATTTAAACAAACCAATACTTTCTTCTACATTTTCTTTCATTTGAATTTGATTTTTAAGTAAAAACTTAAACGAGCTAAAACTGACACGATGTATCAAATTTAAAGTAAACATGCCGTAACCAACCAGCATCAACAACGGTTGATAGAATTCATTAATAAATGCCAACTTCAATCATTTTCATATACGATGCTATGCAAAACTATATTTTCCATTTTTTAAATTATTTAATATTTAGCTGCATTATTACGTTTGTAGAAAAAATATTGGATGATGTTTGTGCTCAAAGTACGTTCTAAGGGACACATGTAAAACACTTATATCACAAATACCTAATATAGCGATCTTTTTTATTTATCGATATTAAAAAAATTGTTTTAATTAAGTGCACTTTCTTATTAGGTTTTTCTTTTTTTAGGTAAGTTCCAGCCTAAGTTATCAGATAACCAAATTAAAGAAGATGAATAAAAATTAAAAGCTTTTTTTTAGTTCTTCTATGGTAAGTCTTTTGACATTAACTAGAGAAAAATAAATTTATTTTACTTTTTTTTGAAAAATCGGTTGCTACTTTTTTTCTTAGGATAATAAGTAAAGTTGGACTTGGTTTAAATAGTAAATAAGAAAATTTAGGGGTTATGTTTTTATTTTTAGAATTAGCTGCACGGGCGCGGCGATTGCTGTAAGTTTATCGGTGCCTAGTGGTTTTTTGATTTGGACTAAGGACTTGTTTAAAATCGTACAAATGAATGCCTAGAAAACAAACAGTATTAAGGACATCTTCTAAAAAAGGGTGCAAAGCAAAAATGTTTTTAACCGAATATAAAATATGGTACATAGTACTCTTGACAAGTATTAAACTATTATTTGGAAAAGTTTTAATTTAACTAAGCTGTTTAACTCAAGCTTAGAATTTAAAGACTATATATTTATACCTTTTTAAACAAAAAAAAAAAGGATAACATTATTAATACAACTTGTTTTTTTTAAATAATATTTCTACTAATGTCTTTATTTTTAAAAATATTTTTAGCTAAGTTGAAAAATATCTTGTGGATTGTTTTTTTTTTCGAGTACCTGTTTACGAGTAACGAGTAAGGTAATTTAATTTTATTCGAAATATATTCTGGACCAGCAGCAAAAAGTTAAGAATTAAACGGTTATCTTGTATTTTTAAAAATAGCTAGCAAAGTCTAGCTTTAAGGTCCTATTTGTGAAAATATTTTTTTAAAACGCATGTCCTAATGATTTAATACCTCTGTTAATGCATTCGACCAGGAGCTGGCGACAAAAAGTATGTGTTATTTTATTCTCCGTCATACTGATGGAATCAGTTATTTTCGCCGAGTAAGAAAGGTACATGATCATGCCAAGGTCAGTCAGCGGGACATATTGGCAGAAAACGTTTTCGAACATGTATCTTTTTAAGAGGTATCTGTCAAATATTATTCTCCTTGAAATTTACGTGATAGTTACTTTTCAATAAATAATACATGAAAAAATGTTTCTTACACCTGACAAGCGGGACTAAATTATTCTTACAGCTTATAAACATTGTAATATTTCACAAGCGCATTGTTAAAAATTATTCTCTTTAAAATTTATATGAGAGGTAAGTTTAAGCCTTAAATAACAAGAAAAATAGTTCTTACGGTTTGAACGCGGACCAAATGAGTTCTTAAGCTCATCTAAAATTAAAAATTTCGAGAAAACGGATAATTCATAAAATATCAATAAACTTTTCATTTTATTATTATTCTTATTATAATATATACTATTATTTTTTTTATTTATATCGATATCATTATTATTATCAAAATTATAAATCACTTTAATAAAATAATTTATATGTTGTCGTCGATATCTGAATTATCAAAAGAGGAGTCAATATCCGTATCTGATGTTTCAAGTTCATCGATTGGATGGCCTATGTTATCGTCATCCACTTCGTTCGACTGATCTAAAATTATTAAAATCGATTTTAATCAAGAATTTGAGAGAAGAATGAAGGTTTGTGAAATAAAGTTTAAAAAAATACCTTCATTTTCTTCTGTTGAGTCAACGACGATATCATCAATAAATGCTGGCATTTGATTGCCTTTAAACCATTTAAATAGTGTGAACGTGTCGCCTTTTATTGCCCAACCGTAGTTTTTAATGTGAAGATTATTATTTTTTTTATGTGCATTTTGCCAATGAATTACTAAAAATATTTTATATTGTTTATTAAAAATGAGCAAGAATAGTTTATACATAAAAATGTAATATTTTTTTTTTCATTAGTTACATAATTATTATATTAATAAAATTAATAAAATACTTATATAAGCTTGCCTTCAAATTGATGTATATCAATTCATTATGCTAAAAATTCTGTAATAACTGCAACAATTTATGAACATTCCTATCACCGAGCGTAATGTACATAAAGACAAGGGCGCTCTCAATTTTTAATTTTAGAGCAGCGTTAGAACTCATTTTTTTTCTTGTTACTTAAGGTTTAAACTTACCTCTCGTGTAAATTTTAAAGAGAATAATTTTTGACAACGCGCTTGTAAAATATCACATTGTTTATAAGCTGTAAGAACAATTTAGTCCCGCTCGCTAGGTGTAAGAAACGTTTTTTTATGTATTATGTATTGAAAACTAATTAGCATATAAGTTTCAGAAAGAATAAAATTTGACAAACCCTATTGTTTATTTTTTAACCCTTCCTCAATTATTGTCTAACCCTATAGGTGTAAGAAGTGACTTTTCGGTATCAGGAGACTGTACTTTATCGAATATATAGAGTTTCCTGGAGAATAAAATTTGACACAATTTTTTGTCGCCAGCTCCTGATCTATTCTGCCTATGCGTTGCATACGTTTTACTCTAATTTTACTTCTGTTTATTAATATTACGACACCTAATACAAACCCATTTTTTTAAGTAAGTACAGGAGTAGTCCTTGTAAAAATGAATACGTTATCTGTGGTCCGTTTTATGTGGCGGTTCTTAAAGCTTTTAAAGAAGTAATAATCCACTTGTAAAACACTTAACAAAACACATACTAAATCCTTTGAAATCGGCAATATAAAAAGCAAGCTCGGACAGAAATGGCTCTTTAAATTTTAACCAGGGATTTTATGTGTTAAATATTGTTCTGGTAGATGTCCAAGAGCGGAACACCAACGTAGCCGCCTGAAATGTTGAGTCGTAAAAAATGGTTACCTGACAAAGTAAATGGTAACATAATTTGGTTTGCTATGCATTTAATTGTTGCCCATTTTTTATGCCAGATATTGCTTTTTAGAAAATAGACCAAGACTTACCTGTAAAAAAAGAAGAGTTGTTGAATATACGAGCTGGCGACCTTTGATGTATATAACAATAATTAAGCCATACTCCCCCTCAGAAAGATCCTGAACATATGTTAAATAGACTAAATGTAAAAAATCAAATAATAGTTTGTCCGTAAAAATGATCTTTTTTGGCCGGATCGAAAATTTGCGGTGAGGCGTAGCCGAGGCCAAGCAAAATTTAGATGAGACCAAAAAAGATCATTAGGCCGAGGTACACACAAGATTTTTAGTTGACTGTTTTATCAAATAGGTACAGTATTTTATTTGCTCTTTTGATTTTTGAAATAGAATAAA
Organism: Listronotus oregonensis; assembly: GCA_019359885.1. NCBI lineage: Eukaryota > Metazoa > Arthropoda > Insecta > Coleoptera > Curculionidae > Listronotus > Listronotus oregonensis. The sequence continues at coordinate 44,587 of JAHBCN010000400.1, read as the reverse complement.
AAGTAAAAAGCAGTTTCAAATTTTTATTGATTAAATAATGTTAATGTGGCACAATTAGAACATCATGTGATAAAAACTATAAACAGAACTTACTTCCATAAAAATGGTAACAAACTAGTTTTATTTGTTATTATTTGTTATGTTAAAAGTACATTTAATACACTGTAAAAATGGTATTCCTCTTTTAGACATGAAATTATTGACAGTCGTGTCATTTTCTTTGATTCAGAATCTTTGAAATTTTTTTGAACAGGAAATCACAAATCTGAACTACCTTTCAACACTCATTTTGTGTAATTTTGAATATGAATTTTCATTCATTCTGACTATTACTGTTAAGTTGACACTAATAGATTGTTAATAAACTGTCTAGCAACGACTCTATGCTAGCCATCCAGGCCACCTACGTTGGGAAAAAGCGGCCGTAAAGTAAATGCGTCCAAAAAAGTTATAAAAAAGCAGTCAAAAATTAAATGCGGCTTAAAAGTTATACTTTACGGACGCTAATAAATCCATAAAATAAATTTTTTTGCGACAGTCGCCTACGAAAAACATTTTTTTAAATTAAATCCTCCATAACTTTGTACTAGTCGCAAAAAAATTGTAGGAAAAAAATTTGGTAACTGTATTACTAACAGGATAAAGTTGTTTAGAAATTGCATGATTAATTACGCATTTTGCAAAATAGCAATCAACAACAACACAAGAAAATTAGTTTTCTTTTATGGATTTTTTGGACCCTTAGATTTCTTTGAGGATCTTTATATTTGGCCAGATATAACTTTACGCTATTGTAAAAAATTATTCCAAAATTTCATTAAAATTCGTTTAATACTTTTTGCACAATAATTTTCTAATCCACTTTTGTTTGAAAAAATGGACATTATACCATAATGAAACATTACGTTAAATTTCGTTTAAGTTTGGTTTGATAGTTTCGCAATGCAGTTTCGTTTGAGAAAATTGACAATTGTATAAGGTTTAACATCAAATTTAAACATTTAATTTGTTACATATTACCAGAGTTCACTGTTAAAAGTTTTTTTTAATGAAAATTCTTTATAGTTATCAAAACAATTTTTTGCTGATAAAAAAAAACGACTTCGCGAATTTTTCATAAAAAAAAAATTAACTGAAAATATAGTTTAAAAGTACTCGTAAAGATGCTTCTTCTAATATATCAAAATCGTCAATCGGTCGATTGGTTGCCAAGATCTAGACTGTTAATGTTGAAAATTACGGCAAATCAATAAACAACAATAAATATTAACTTCTTAGACGGTTGTGCAAACTTATCACCCTATTTTTTATAATATTCTATTAATTAAATGATTTTAGAGCAAAAAATGCCCCTTTTTAGAGTTGTTCATAACTTTCAACAATTGCTTAAAAAATATCAAATGTGTAGGTTTCAAATTCTGGATTCTACCCAATTTACAATTGTCAATTGCCAATTGTGTTGGCGAATTGACAATTGGACAAATTTAAAAGATCCATAAAAAATCACACACAAACTAAGCGATTTTTGCCCTTTTTTTTAAATTTAACAAAAAACCTATTTCTTTTAGAACTTTGCTTTATAACCAATAGTTACAAAGTTATAAGGGATTAAAGTAGAAAAAAATATTTATGATTTTTTAACATTTTGAATATTTAACAAATTTTCCGGACTCTCCTGAGAGGTAGCATAATATCTTTATTCTTTATATAGGTCCCTCTTAAGTTACATATATATATATATATATATATATATATATATATATATATATATATATATATATATATATATATATATATATATATATATATATATATATATATATAGGTATTTTTTTTAAAAAAAACCCTTTTTTCAAATACATAACCTATTTTTGACATATTCGTAAATCCAAAATTGTATATTTTTTTAAAGTGATTATTCTAACTTTCTTTTTAAATAAAAGGTTTTTTTTAGTTTTTCCAAAACTGTTATCCATATTAAGCAAAATTTTAATTTAATGCAATATTTTAAAAATATTTTTATACTGCACAACCTAAGAAAAGGTTTTTAAATAAAAGTTTAACATCATTCGGATTTTTTAATACCCTTTTAACCGACCATTGCTGTAAGAGCGTTTAAGGTTAAAACAAAAAGTGTCTATTTTTTGTTACCATTTTTTAATTTTATTTAAAGTCACACTTAGTTCCGTTTTGTGAAACAAAAAGCATTTTTTAAAAATTTTTATCTCTAATATTTTACCAGCCATTCCCGGTAGGGATCGAAAAAGTGCGATTTCCAACTGTCACTCTTTTTTTTTTAAGGTATGTGCAAAATAAAAAAAAAATAAAAACAAAGTTTATGGAACTTTTAGTTTAAGAGCAAATAACTTTATTATATTAAAAACAGGCATAGTTTCAAAATACGTTATTGTTAGGATACTATACTAATAAGACAGACTTTGTGTATTAGTAATAATTTATACATTGCTTTAGCAAGTATATCATAAAATAATTATTGCTTTGTCTAATATAAACGCCCTTACGGTTATTTCTTTACCCCATGCACTTTCTAATAGCCCTTCATCCCAGTGAAAATAAATACATCTTTTAATGGCTATCCATTTGTCATAAATCCACATTCCCCCTTGTGCACTAAAAAACAAATAATGCGTTAGGCATTATCATCAAAATTTTGGTTGACTGATCTCATACAACAAGACCTTTGTAGTCTTTAGATTATTTCTGACTAGACGCGTTACGATTAATCACTTAGGCGTTCATTTACATTTTTCAGTGTCTTTTCAATAAACTTTTTTTGTCTGCTCTTTCTGTTTAGATACTTTTCTTTCGGGGCCCTTGGTAATTTCCAACACATTTTTAAAAGAGTTTTTGTCATTTTCGTTACTTTTAAGAGATTGTTTATGAAAAATATTATAAAGGGTTAAACGGAGATGTTTTAGTAACCCTTAATTAGTACTGAAAATAATAAAATATCTAAATAAACATTCTTTAACCTTATTTACTTGTATAAAAGCATAGAGATGGTTTCTTATTTGACATTTTAAAACAGAACAATTATAAATGTTTTTTATGGTAAAAAAATAAAAACATTATTATTATTTTTTGTCTGCCTTTTTTTTTTCTTTATTGATATTTATTTGCTAAAATGAACAAGGTTATTGACAATTACTTTAAATACTGAGGAAATTCGTAAGAGCAATTTTATGATTAATTATGGTTTTGGTTGCCTTAATGTATAAAAAGAATTGCAAAGTGCTATTGAGTTTGGGCTTGGTTTTTTGAGAACGGTGTCATCATTTTTAAAATTTCAAATTATCTTAAAATATGTTAATTTTTAACAAAAATGCGTGAAAACCTTTTTTGTAAAAAAATTTAATTTTTCATTAAAGTTGCATCTTCTTAAGTTAAAAATATTTTTATTGCAAAATTAGTGCAGAAATGATTTTAAAAAAATAATTGCGGTGTTTATTATTATTTTTAGTATTTACAAATATCAGACATGACGTATTCCATGGCTTCAACCCCATAGGGCGTCATGCGGAAGGTCATCCGCATCAAAGACCACTCCTCGCGTCCGCTTGGTCAGTGATCTTCGGCCAAATTCATTTGCCTCAGTAAACGAAGGGACCCAAGGACAACAGACTTCTGCATTTTTATTAACTATTTGTTCGAGTGAATGTTGACATGCGGGAATACACTTCAGCTCCCCCAAGTCATTTTCCTTCAGGCCCGCCAAAACGCCGACAATCAGAGCAATCGATCGCACGTAATACTCCGGATAGAGCCTCCGAAGTTCGCCAAGAAGATCCTGATATTTGGCTCGTTTGTCCCGTTCCTTAAATTGATGTTAGTTTCCGCTGGGTTGAAGAACCTAATCGCATACATAAAGTTATTCCTTTTATCAAGGAAAACGGTATCAGGTTTATTGGCGCGAATGTAATGCGTAGTTGGGAATGCATAATTCCAATATATGCGACAGTTGTCATTTTCCACTACTGCCTCAATTTCACCAGGGGCAAATGGCAGAATTGCTGTTTCATCGATTCCGTAATAATGCCTGAGGTAATAATAAAGTACTCGAAGCGAATCCTTATGTCGATAGATGTAACCACTAACAGCATGCAGCTGACAATAAGTGCATAAGTGTTTCGGGTTGCTGTCGACAGGCTCGATAAGCAGTATCAAGAATGTTAGAAAACTGACTTTGGTATACCAATGTGCTAAAAACCCAAACCTGTGGTTTCGAGATAGATTAAATTTTTCTATGTTTCGTTAAAATACTCCGTGTTGCGGTTTATCAATGTGATCTTCTAAGAGCATCTACTGTTCTGCTCTTTTAACGGCAGTTCTTACGGCTTTAGACTCAAGTCTTATAAGTGATTGGTCGTGATTAGGATCTACTGTAAATCTAAGACCGAATTTCTACGCTGCTCGCTCCGCTGCCTTGAATAGAAACGCTCCAACATTAGCTTATTTTTATTATTAATATTGTTATTATTATTATTTATTTATTTATTATAACTAATATATTTTTTAAAATTTTATCTACAACTTGATTTGAGACAAGACAGGTGTAGGCATTGCTTCACAAAAGAGAAAGGTTGCATTAGTACTTTTAAAATATGCCTGCCTAAAATTGTTTTTATTAAAAATTGACATAAGATATTATTTTTAATTTATACATTCACTGACTAATCACGAAATATCGAAAACTTCCAGACCTATGGAAGTAAAATTTGACACGATGTAGACTATGAGTAGGAGACGTCAGCTAAAAAATAATTCTAGGAAACTCCCCTCCTAAAGGGATAGAATGGCGGTAAGAGTTTGTTTGGAACTTTGTTATATCTAGACTTAGAACTTAGAAGTATGAAAATTGGTGTGTAGACTACTGATTACAACAACACTTATTGCCGGGCTAAATTAAAAGGTGAGCTTTCTTTTTTGTAAACCAATACCTAAAAAAGTTGTAAACAAGTATTTTAAAAAATGCATTAATTTTGCAATAACTTTCTATTTTACTTGCAGAATTTTTCTCACATCGATGAGAAATTTCGTTTTCTATACAGAAAAGCTTCCTACATGTTTATGCCAAATATGCGTTAATTTCAAGTAAATTTAGAATTTTTTAAATGATAATAAATTCACTCCGTCCCAAAAATTAAATCCCAAAAAACCATATTTATTTTTTATATTGCTTTACAATTTTGTTTCTTATTGCTCCTTTCATTTCCTTATAGTCAGTTTTTCGATATTATTGTTTCTGAGAAGTAATGCCATTTGTAGGTGTGACTTTCTTTCTGTATTGAATTTATTTTTTAATTTGAAATAAAAAGGCCATTTATATTTTGATGATACCAAACTAGTTAAGTAAATACACTAGTCTTACGGCCGAGTGACTAATGCTTTGTTAAAGTTAATAATGGACTTAACAATTGTTAAATTTAACAAAGAGTGAAATATGAAAAACAACGCAGCACATTTTTAAACATTTTATAGTAACAAGAAATACTTTAGTTTGGAATTTTGCGTTTAAAATCCATTAAGCATAAAAATTAATTTAATACAAATTAGTAAAATTATTAATTTACAAGAATTTTATAACTAACTGCTCTTTATAATTTATAATCTATCTATCCTTTTTAAAACAAAAAATATAAATATATATATATATATATATATATATATATATATATATATATATATATATATATATATATATATATATATATATATATATATATATATATATATATAATATATATATATATATATATATATATATATATATATATACGAATTCCATAAAAATTCGCACCTTAACTGAACCGCAAAATTGCAAAATTGCTTTTTTGAACACTTACCTGCCCAAATATTTTTTTTCATCAAGTAGGACCTCAAACAAGATGTTTCCATGCGCGAACCGAAAAAAAATATAAAAGGGTATTTTTTTATCCACTAAATATATATTTTTTTTTTGCAAAGAATATTTTCGCTGGTTCGTCACACCTTAGCTAAGTACGCTAAAAATAAAGATTCCGTAAATGTTTAACAAGCAAAATTGGTACCAATAGTTTTCTAAAGATCTCTAGAATACTCCTTAATCACTTAACTATCTCAAATCGGGTTGTTTTAGATGGTTTAGAGGTTATTCGTCCCAAAGCGTCGTTTTTTTTATATATATATATATATATATATATATATATATATATATATATATATATATATATATATATATATATATATATATATATATATATATATATATATATATATATATATATATATATATATATATATATATATATATACAAGTATGGCGCATTATATGAAGCCCACTCGAAAACAGGTGAGGGGCAGCCCGACTTTTGGGAGGCAAGGGGATTTCAGTAGTGTCGATACTACTACGATTCTACGAAGCCCAAGTTTATATACAAGGCAACTGTGTTTATGTTATTCGATTATACGAAGCCTGGCGATGATGCCCGGGTTTTTTTTTTTAAGTGTATATTTTAATTATCAGTTACCCCCGATTATACAAACCCGAATTTATACCAATTGACTGTGATTATGATATCCCGATTATACGAAGTCCTGCCATATTAATGCTTGTTTTTTTAGAAATATTGTTCAGTTATTACAGTTTGTTTCGGTGTTAACGTAGATCCACTTTTTATTTTGGGGGTTGTTAAAAGCATTCAGTGCACACATCATGAACTGGCTGTTCTAATTAATGATTTTTGTTTAATCCAAAAAAAAATGCCATTATTTCTCACACACGGAGTTACTTTTTCCCCCCCAAAAGGATCAAAAATAATACACAGGCCCCGAACCCCAACCTTTTTGCCTTCCCACGCTTTACAAGGTGATAATCTTCCTTTAAACCCCAACGTATCCGCCCCCCGTGAAAAAACGACATTATTGCCCCCCAAAAAGGGGGATGCGCCAAAGGCAAAAGGGGTGAAAGGGGGGCAGTTATTCACCCGTCGTCTGTAAAATTTTTATACTGGTCGTAGAAATTTTTTCCCCCGTTAGGACAAAAAAGGCCTTCGATTCAGAAAAACATGAGGCTTGGGCCATAAAAAAAAGGGGTCGATAATTATATTGTGCCTTTTTGAAAACATCATGTTAACGTGGAGGACTAAAATTAACGAAAGGCCCTCCAGCGACAACATCGAAAGGGGAAATTATTCCAATACGGGGGGTATATTTGGGTTGATTTTAAAAACCATTGTGGTTCTGCCTTGCAATGAACCCACTTTCCCCTCTTAACTCCTTATGGCTTTATTTTGGGGAACAACAAAGAAGAAAAAAGGTTAAACCATCTGCTATATATGGATGCCTTTTAAACTGAGGGGAGCTACCAAAAACCACCTCGAGCAAATGCTCAAAATTGTCGAAAGCCTGGAGATAGGGGGATGGGTTGGGACTTGAAAACCCCCCCGGGGTCCTAAACATAGTTAGAGGAAAGATACAACCGGGTGCATTTGAGATGCAAGAAAAAAAAAAATTCGCGGAATGGGGCGAAGAGAGAAAAGTACCCGGGAAAAAAACGGGGGGCAAAAATTTTCCCCGGGGAACATTAAGGGGGAAGAACAAAACGAGTTTATCAGAAAGGTAAGAGGTGTCGAAAATTTTATCAAAAGAAAAAAAATCTGTTTAAGGCGTTAATACATAGGCATGCTCCGCACTCACTTACTCATTTTGAATTGGGAAAAGGGAAAAACTGACATCAAAGTTACAGAGAAAGATGAGAACACCCCTTACAAAGGCACACAAACATCACCCACGTAGTGCAGCTGAAAAAACAACGCTTCCACGATATCAAGGGGAAGAGGATTGGTGGATTTGGGGAAGCAATTAGACCAACAAAAATAAACTTACGCATTTTTTTTCCATAGACTGGCAGACTTTCCCCCGATACAAAGCAATATGCGGACCAAAGATTCAACACCGTTGCCCCAAAAGGAGGGGAAATGCAAAACCCCATCAAACAGACCAGGAGAAGCTGCAAGCCGGTTGGGGAAACCCTCTTCTGGACGTCACCCCAATGAGGTCGCCCAGGAAAATATCGACGTTCGGGGAACTACTGGCTGACGTCGGGGAAGATGTTCCCGGGGGACTGAAGGTTTTTTATTGGCTATACGGGCCCCAGGTTTTCCCCAAAAAAAAACTATCTGAAGCATATTGTTAGAGACCCGTCTATAGAAAACGATCGATGCAGATATGGATGTCAAACATCGGAGACAATCCAGCACATAACGGGGGGCCAACCATTTGCAGCATAAAAAGGGATAAGGAAAGGCATGATTCAGCAGCCAAGATACTCCATCAACAATTGGTCAGAGGAGTAAAGTTTTTTCAGCCCAAAAAAATTGCCTTACTACAAGTATACCCAACCTATTTTTGAAAACAACGAGTTTAAATTGTACGGGGGTAGAACTGCTTACAGACCAAACTGTTGCTCATAATAGACCAGATATTGTATTGGTGGATAAAGTTGGGAAAAAACAACACTGATTGACGCGCTACCCCGAAAACAACAACCTAGGGAGAAATACAATAAAAGTTGGGAAAAACAGAAATCTAGAAACACAAATAAGAAACAGTGGGGAATGAATAACGTCCAAACGATCCCCATAATTTTATCAACAACTGGCATTATACCAAAGACCCTTCTACAAAACATCGGGTTGGGGGCCCCGGTGAACATCTGTATAAGGATATGAAAAGGAAAATGCTTTTGGGGCCGCTGGGGCTGTCCGGAAATTTGTTGGGAATACAGCAGAACATAACGTCACCTAGAGGCTGAAAAACATAAAAAAAGGGGTCCCACAGAGCTCAATGTTTTTTTATATTTTAAGATATATGATGAGTGAATGTTCCCCTTAGGGGGGCAAAACCAGGGCTTAAAATCATAATAATAAAATTGGTTTTTATTTTCATAATTTCACAAATATATATTTATAAAAGAAGAAATAAGACAAAAAAGTAGAACTTTAACAAAGCGATATTTTAGCCAATGATGGCTTTTTCTCTATATAACCTCACAGGAGTCTACAAAAACCTAACTTAAAACAAAACAAAAAAAAAGAAATTGTAGTAAATACAACAGCCAATACTTAACTAGAATACATTAAAAGAAATAATTAGAGACAGCAATGTCAAAAACAGATATCGGCATTAAATGTTTTTTAAGGAGTTTAAATAAAATAAAAAATCATCAATTATCATTTTAACGTCAGGTTCACTTTTCAATTTTTTAGCCTTCTTTTTTAAAATAATTTGAAAAACCATAAGGCTTGGCTTTTTTTTAATGGGGAGCATATTATAAAGACGGGTAGCGGGTATGTGTAGCATTTCTTGAACAAAGCCGTAGAATGGTTTGTAACACTATAAGATCTTAGGTAAAGTTGTATCCCAGTGGTTATCATTTTTGTGGCGAAGACTGCACGATGATAAAAAAAAATAGATAACGAGTATTACAATAAGATTTTTTTTTACATATAAAGCTGAAATTTTTTATTACCAACGGCACTTTAAAAAATAAAATAAATAAATTTTTTTTGGAACTGTAGATATTAAGGTTTAAAGTTTTGGCTTTTAATTGCAATATTTTAAAAACTATAAGATTAATGGAAAATTGCAAAAGTAGATTTTTAAAGACCATTCAATATAAAGCTAACAATAAAACGTTTGTTTTCCCGGGGAAATTTCCATATGGGATGCTTTTTTTTTTTTTTGGTTTTACGAAAAAAGTTATTTTTTATAAAAAAGTTTTTCCTCGCAATAAAAAGACAATGCCCTATTAAATTAAGTTACAATAAAGGTGGTTAAAAAGTGAAAAATAAAATGGGCCAAGGGAATTCCCAGCAAAATGTTTTTAGGGAAAAAATTTTGTCCAATGTAGATTTTCAAAACAATTTTAGATATCACGATAAAAATTTATTAACAGTAAATAAAAAATACTTATAGTTAAAAAGTTTTTCTTTTAGCTTGATACTTGAAATTGTCTTTGAAAATCTACATTTAAATTAATTGTGGTCCTATACAATATACCCTTGATACATTTTGTCCTAGAATACCTTTCAATGGCACTTACCCTTGGCCCATTTTAGCTTTTTACATTTTTAACCATTCTACATGCTAACGCAAATATTAATAATGCATTGTCATTTTATCGCAAAGCAGAACCTTTTATGAAGAGTAACTTTTTTCAAAAAACCAAAAAAAAAAAAAAAACCCCGATGGTAAGAAGTTGTTGGACACTCTGTATATTTTGTATATATACAGGGTGTTACAACGAGTGTATGCATGGGGATCTCGTAAACCGTAAGAGATACAAGGTCGGTTAAATTAGGGTTGTGTACTATGTAAACAAATGTCATTTCGAAATTTAAAAAATTCCGTTTACTTTCGGAGATATTCGGAAAAAAAAACGAATTCTCGCAAAAATGTTTTTATTTTTTCCTGACCTTATTTGAGAAGATATTTTGAAATAAACGTCACGTCAGCAGAGATACTTTTTCACCTCTACAAAATGACGTTATTAAATTTTTTTAAATACGGTCTTAGATTTTTTATTTAATTTTTTTGAACCTCTTATTATCCCAATTACAAAAATGTATAACACTTAATATTTATGCAACAACTATGGAATGCCCCTGTAAGAAATCATGTGCCTTCCTTGTCTAACACATTGTTCTTATGGAAAAAAAAGTTTATTTAACAGAAAAATATCAAGTGTTATATATCATTGTAATTGAAATTAAAAATGTTTCAAAAAAATGCAATAAACAATCGAAGGCTTATTTAAAAAATAAAGTTGATGGTGGTTGCTCGGAAACGAAACGTCGGATTTTAAATTTAATAACGTCATTTTGTAGAGGGGAAAAGTAGCTGTGCTGACATGACATTCATTTCAAAATATCTTCAAATAAGGTCAGGAAAAAAAAAAACGTTTTTGGGGAATTCGGGTTTTTCCGGATATCTCCGGAAGTAAACGGAATTTTTCAAATTTCGAACGACATTTTGTTTAGCATCACACTACACAACTTTGCCTCAATTTAACCGACCTTGTACCTCTTAGGTTTACGAGATACCCATGCATTTCACCCCCGAATTTGTAACACCCTGTTTTAATAGTCTTTTATGTTTTTTTTCGCTACTTTAAAAAATACTTATAAGTATCTTACCTAACCTTTAAATAAAATATATATTAAAAAATAAATAAATAAAGTCATCTATACTCCGAAATCTTGAAAAACCCATTTTTAATTAAATATGTTTTGGTTGCATGGTTAATTTAAGTTAATTAAAAAGATTAATTATTATTTTTTTATTATTAAATAAACATTAACGGCAAAAACAGAGTTTCAAAATTAAAAAAAAAGAAATAAACCTTTTTTTTTATTAAGCAATGTTTGGCTTTTGGCTTCGAGACCGTGAAACCTTTTGCTTCATATTATATAGATTTTAGAGTAGCGCTAACTAGTGGCAGTTATGATCAACTAAACGTTATTTTTGAGAAACAAAACATACTTACGAAGCCCCAACAATTTTTTACAAAGTCGGTTTTTAGAGTCATCTATTATATTTACATTAAAACTGTCACCACGATTAGGAAACTTGATATGTGACGCTATATTGAAATGATTTCGAGGTTCGTAAGATGCCGCTATATAGGTTATTTTAGGAATTATAATGGAAAATTATTAAGCCCGATTTTTTCCTAAGTAGGTGAAGGGCTTCATATAGCCCGTGAAGTGTAGCGTTTTTGGTTAATAAAGTCGGATTACAAAAAAAAAAAAAAAAAAAAAAAAAAAAAAAAATATATATATATATATATATATATATATATATATATATATATATATATATATATATATATATATATATATATATATATATATATATATATATAAAATATAATAATATAATTATATATATATATATATATATATATATAACAAAAAATTACCCAGCTCTTTATTTTGAATGAAACAAATAGTTTTTAAAATTTAATGAATTTTTATAGAATTTATATTATATTTTATAATTCCTTTAATCAGAAACGAACAACTTTGATTTTTTTGGTCCCTTTTTTTTTGAAATTTGGGTTTACGGATCATTTCTTGATATAAAAACTAAATTATTATTTTCGCTTGTTTTTGAGAAAAGGGCAAAAGAAAATTAAAAGAAAATTATGAGTTTTTAAAAAAAAAAATGTTTTAAAAATGTATTGTGCCCAATTTAATCCTTTTAAAGACTCTTTTTGGTGGTTTTAATTCCGGCTTTCCGGAAGGTGAAAATTGACTTTTCTAATAATGTTCTCCAAAATTTTTAATCACCCCGTAATTTTTTAAAATTTGGATTCTACAGGTCATTCCTGATATAAAATCTATTTTAAGTCATATACCTATCTTTGTTAGTTTTTGAGAAAAAAAAAATTGTTTTCCCTATAACTGCATAATGTGCGGTCATTTGAACATTTCAATCGCCCTTTTCTCAAAAACTAACAAAGATAAGTTTAGGATATAGTTTAGATTTTATATTAGGAATGACCCGTAGAATCCAAATTTAAAAAAATATACAGGGTGTTGCATTTAAATTTTTGAAGTAACATTATTAGAAAACTCAATTTTCGCAGCACTTTCGGTAAAGCCGGAAGTAGTTTTATTATGACCTCCACAGATAGAGTCTTCATAATAAATTAAATTAAACATATTACATTTTTATAACATTTATTTATTTTCCCATAAAACTGCATAATGTGCTGTAGTTTGGACATCTTTAATTGCCATTTTCTCAAAAACAACAGAGATAGGTATAGGATATGATATAGATTTTTTATCAGAAATGATCCGCAAAATCCAAATTCGGAAAAATATACAGGGTGTGCCATTGAAAAAATCAAAATTGTTGTCGTTTCCGGTCAAACCGGAAGTGATAGGCACATGCTATAATATACAAAATCGGCATCTTATAATATAATATGTCATCCTAAAATTTAAATGCCATATGTTTTCATTCAAGAAAATAAACGGCTGGGTAGTGATTTCGTTGTCACCCGGTATATATATATATATATTATATATATATATATATATATATATATATATATATATATATATATATATATATATATATATATATATATATAAATATATATTTATATATATTTTATATATATATATATATATATATATATATATATATATATATATATATATATATATATATATATATATATATATATATATATAAATATATATTTATATATATATATATATATATATATATATATATATATATATATATATATATATATATATATATATATTATATATATATATATATATATATATATATATATATATATATATATATATATATATATATATATATATATATATATATATATATTAATTTAAAAAAGGTTAAGGCGTGTACAAGCTATAAATGCGGTATAAAAAAACCGTTAGAGACCGATGTGGTATAGGTCCGATTGGTCGCAAGACCTTTGTCGAAATCCAAGTTAAACGTACTCTAGGATGTAAAACTTGATCTAAGATGTTCTTGACTTTAGAAACAGCGCATACACATATAATTATTTTTACACGCACGCTAGATGAGATGGGGTTTGGAGTAGCTCAAGAGCGTTTTGTACGATTTTACATATTAACTGCCCTTTTTTATTGTTAAACTTTTCAACTAGAGGCAGCCTTGTAACTTGGTCTTGCGAACACTCCACGTAAGAGAAAAAAGAATAAGAGTGCAACATTTTCCCCTCGCTCTTCGTGCTGAGTGGTTGGCGGACGGGGCATGTACTATTCTACGCCGACTAATCAGCAACTGAGAGAGAAAAGTTGTACTTTTATTCGTCTTTTTTTTTACGCACACTGTGAGACGTGATCGGACATGTGGCTTGTTAAAATTATAATATTTAGTAATGCAAGCAAAAAACAATAGAATAGTTATAAATATAGCGCCTAAATCATTAAATTAAAATATTCTGCATGTTCTTGCGTATGCTTTAAGTACCTAAGTGCAATCTCTTCTGCATGGCAAGAGCATGCAAAATGTTTTAATTCAATGTCCTTAAATTTTCAGCTTGCATTACTAAATATTATAATTTTGCCAAGCCATATGTCCGATCAAGAGAAAAAGTCGAATAAAAATACAACCTTTCTTTTTTGGTTGCTGATTAGTCGGCGAGAATAGTACATGTTCCGCCCGCCCACCACTCAGCACGTAGAGCGAACGGAAAATGTTGCACTCTTATTCTTTTTTCTCTCACGTGGAGTGTTCGTACGACCAAGTTGCAAGGCTGCCTCTAGTAGTATATGCTCGAAGGTTGCGATAGATAATCTGAGTATTAGCTTTCTAGTGACAAAATTTTTTCCGCCCCTTAGAGTTTGGCGTGCCCTAAAAAGTTTGACAATAAAAAAAGGCAATTAAAATGTGAAATCGTATAAAACACTCTTGAGCTACTCCAAACCCTATCTCATCTAGAGTGCGTGTAAAAATGATTATATGTATATGCGCCGTTTCTAAAACCAAGAACATCTTTTTATTGCGATGCAAAAATTCTTAGATCAAGTTTTACACCCTAGAGTCCGTTTAACTTGCGATTTCGACAAAGGCCTTGCGACGAATCGGACTTAGACCAGATCGGGTCCCTAATGGTTTTTTTTTAGTACCGCATGTTATAGCTTTGAACATGCCTTAACCTAAGAAACACAATATATAAATATACCTACGTAATAAATATGAAAAGATTTTAGATTCTATTATTTAAAAAAAAAGAGATTAATTATAAATTATTAAGAGCAGTTTGTAATAAAATTCTTGTAAATAAATAGTTTTAAATTAAAACATTAATTTTCAAGGTAAATAAATCAAATTTTCGTCTACTCTAGATAAATCTACTCACCGTGTAGTAGGCATAAATTATATTAACACCCAGCTACTATCGAGCAATTGTAATTACACTGGTACTATCGACGGGTCCCCAGGACCCACTACATGAAAAAAAAAATAAAAAAATGCAAAAAATCTTAATTTTTATTACCAAAAATAGTAAAACAAACCTACTAGCATAAAAAAATAACAAATCTACTTATCTAAACATTTAGGACAAATTTTTTTGCAAGACTGATTACAAATTGGTGTTTTGCAAACATCACAATTAATGGCTGTCTTCCTGTCCTTTTTGGCGGGACAAATGCTACATCTTTTCCGTTTGCTCTTGATTGTAGGTTCTGTGACTACCTCTTCAAATGGAATTTCGATGTGCAAAATATCAGCTATAAGATTGCGGATTTTCAAGGACACCTTAGGGTTGTCCATTCTGGAACGCACGTGCTCGTCAATTAACTGCATTCCAAGTTGTTTGATAAAGTTATATCGTGGAATTTCTTCACCACCTTTTGAAAATTGGTATATTACCCGAGAATTGACACTGGCAATATTTAAAATGGCATGAAAAATGGCTACTGGCCACCGATTTGTTCTTCTAGATGTTGAGTATAATGCACACTTTGCATCTAAAGCATCTACTCCTGATTTTGTTTCGTTATAAAAATTAATGATTTCTGGCTTTAGTGTATCCTGGTGCTGTGGTGCATGCTGGAAAGAAAAATGACACTTTTTTCTTTTTTTGGTACGTGAGAGACTATGGTATTAGATGAAGAAAATCCAAAAATTGAAGAATGAACAGGTCTGTTCTTATGAGGCAAAAATTCAGGAGGTATGGCTCTTTTATTTTTTTTTAATGTCCCAACATATGTCGTTTTTTTGTCTTTAGGTGCTTTAACAAGTTTAACTGAGCTATACCAGTTGTCCCCAGTTATATTTCTTTTAGTGCCTTCAATACACTGCGCTAGTCGTTAAACAACTCTTGTTGGATTGGATAGCTTAGATTTCGGTTCAACGTTTTTTATTTCAGCACCGGAATATATTTCTGCATTCACCATATAATGAGTCTTTGCGTCTGCCAAAATTTGAACTTTTATGCCATATTTGGCCGGTTTGTTGGGAATAAACATTAGAAACGAACATCTACCCCGAAACGGTATTAGCATCTCATCAACTGTTAAATAATGTCCGGGGCTAAAAGATAACTTAGAATTTCTTACAAATGCATCAAAAAGCTCTGATATTGCAGCCACTTTATTTGTTTTAATCCTTTCTTTTCTAGAGGTAATGTCATCAAACCTGACACAACTTAATAGAAATGAAAACCGAGCAAGGCACATTGTGGCTCGAAAAATAGGCCTCCTTGTTCCATCTGTCGCCCACATTGATCTAATGTCCTCATGACCGGACTTAAAAATTCCTTGTAAGTATAGGAGGCCCAAAAATGCTCTTATTTCGGATAAGGTGGTATCGTTCGTAAATGCAGGTCTACATTTTTTTTTTTTTGAATGTGTGTATCTTCTAAACTTTCGATATTTTTCTCGACACATACCTATTTTTATATTAATATAAGTAACTACTTTTCTCAGCATATCGTCAGTTAGCAGTAAACGCCAAGCCTCGTGGGGTGTTGACGGAGGATCATTTCGAGTAGTCCCTCTAAGTCCTGATAAAACAGTAATTAAATTATGAGCTGCCGTGCGCCCCTTATAATTGGCGTTTTTGACCATTTGGTGAAATCTTTCCCATACCAAGCATTTCTAATTGAAAGCACTTCTTCGTCCGAGTCTGAAACCTCTTGCTCACTGTCAGTATTGTGGTCGCTGAAAATTTTCTCGTCATCATCCAGGTCACTCTGATCGGCAAAGGTCTCTATTTCTTCCAATACAGCAACTTCGTTCAAAACCGTATTATTCGATTCATCCTCCTGGTCGGAATTTTCATCCACAGCATTTTTTTTCCAAAACTGCTCATCGTTTAAAATTTCTTTCAACTGTTTTTCTGACAAACCTCGTGAACTGCACGCCATTATACTGAAAATAAAAAAAAAATGACGTGATACTAATTTATTCAGGATGAAGAATCTATGGAAGGGAGACTTATGGTGCAGAAAAAGCACATGCTTACGAATTCATATTATTATACCATATTCTTTTACTATTTACGCTCCCTGTATATAGATCCTATAATATTACATGGCCCATCCATATAAATATTATTAAATCCATCATTAATTGCTTTATACAAAAAAAAACCTAAACAACCTAGAGAGTCACGAACACCCTGTATATGAAAAACTTGAAATAACACCATTTATGTAGGTAAGTGTAATAGTTTTGAGCCAATTTTTTAACCCTTACCCCTATAATGTAGAACAAAAAAATCACCTACCTGTACAATATTCAAACACTGAAAAAATAACATCTTGTTCTGACACAAACTAGGAGATAAATTATTAAAACTATGTTCACAAATTCACTACTCAAGGGTCCTGAGGACGCAGTCGACCTACTGCGCAGCACTGCTAAATCTGACTGACGCGTGTTTACTTACATTGCGAAGCAATTCATATGGTGGGAGAGTACAGGGACGGACAACCCGCAAAAATAAAATTCCTAAGAAATATGACAAAATAAAAAAATCGTTGGGTCCTCAGGACCCATCGATAGTAGCTGAGGGTTAAAGAAACTGTTAAAAACTTAAATTTAAAGAAGTTCGACAGTATTGGTCATTCGAGCTATCTATTGTGCTGCTTGTTTTGGAAGAAAATATATAAAATTACTTTCTTGGAGTGTCGAAACATTTTTTTTATATGCAATGCAAGGTAATAGTTTTTTAATTTTTTTTTTAATATGTTTATTTCATTTTTATTGCAAAATCCTAAACTAAATTATTTTTTGACAAATAGTTAACATTTAAGTTATGCCCTGTTGCCAAGAGTGTTCATTTTTACCTCTTTGTTAAGTCCATTGCTAACTTTAGCAACGCGTTCATCACGCGGCCGGCAATAGATTGTAACTGTTAGTAGCGTGGCTTAACTTAGCTTTCTAGTGGCCCAAAATTAAAAAAAAAAGCTAGAGTAAAAAAAAACTTACTTTTTCAATGAAAAATTAGGTAGTTTTTATGATCATTGTTTGAATTTAATCGTCATTGGTTAGCTGTAAGCATTTATTTTATGAGATTGTCTGAGTAATGAATAATACTGGCAACTTGTAACTGTATAAAGTAAATTTATTTTAAAGGGAAATATAGAAAGTGCATGAAAAATGGGTTTAATAAGTGCAAGATAAAATTTGGCAAAATTTGCACATCATATCTTTAACAAAGCTATTACATTTTTATTAGAAGATCTGTAAGTTAAATTTGACATTTTTGATTCTCGTACTATTAAGTTTTTATTCGATTTCCTTACACTGAAAGTTTACGAGGACATCGTGTTAGCTTGACATCTGATTAAGGGGAATGTTTAAATCACTACGAAAATGTACCAATATTTTTTTAATATACGACCATGGCCGAAATCCGTTATAATTTGTAACGCTACGTGGTAACGGAAAACTGGTGGCAGGTGCTCAACCAATTGAATTTGATCGATATACCGCCACAGCTGCAACGGAGTCTAACGGCCTAACCTAAATTTGAATCTCTGTATTTTTCTGTAATGCACTTTTTTTTATAGCAAATGTGTTTTTTTTTTTTGACGTAGATTACAAAAAATGTTAGGTAAATATTAAAATATTTCTAAAACTAGAAGTATATGTTAAAAAATAGTTTTAATTATACAGGTCGGGGGTTTTTGTATGTTTGTATCTGCAAATGTGACAATAATCAAAAGTATATTATAAATAATAACAAATATTTGACATGAGCGAAATTTGAGAAAAAATTATTTTTCTTTTAAATTGTGAGGTTATGTCGGTCAAATTGAGAATATAATTAAGAGGGGGTATTTATTCAGGGGGAGTCACAAAAATTGAAAATCGATCATTTTTACCCTAAGTTTTATCGCTTACTATAGACTTATATCGTCAAAATTCTTATAAAATAGACAAAATATATAATAAGTATACATATATTCACGTTTAAGTTCTTGTTAATGTATGGTTTGTTGTATACAAATGTTCCTTATATGGTTAAACTTTAAATTATTCAACTTTTAACAGATAGTTGACGAGCCGAAGAGAGATCGTTTTTCACCCATCTGTTAACTGGATGAAACCCATTTTTTTGGTAATCTTACACATAAATAAATGCATTTTGACTATATTGCCTATTAAAATATGGTCAAGACTATTTTTAATTAAATTAGCTTTAATCAACTTTTTTTAAAACTTTGACTACGTGATAACTAAATAAATTTTGTATAGATCGAAATTTTGAACCGTACAAAACGTGCCTATGTAGTCTTGCCCGCTCATTAATATAAGATAAAAATTATACAGGGTGCATCAAACATATTGCGAATTTTTTCTTTTGCATTTTAAAATATTTTGATGGGGTTTTTGGCTAATTCTGGTTTGTTTCTATGGAGAATTAAAAAAAATAATAATAAAAATAAAAAAAATTAAACAATTGAAAATTCAAAAAAAAACTTTTTTTTTGCAACACCCTGTATATTTGATTTTTGCATTTTCGGATTCTCCTCCAATAGTTAGTAGGCTATGCATAAAAACTTATTTCCATTCGTCATATATAAATAAATATAAAGTTTATAACGTAGTTGCGCACTCTCTCTGATTTGACGAATACGCCGGGCGCAGCGACCATACTTTGTCTTCGTCTGCCACACTTGTCCGGCAATTCGCTCTCTCTCTTCACAGCTTGACAATAGGTCACTTGAACATTTTTTCACTGGCAAGAGTATATCAACGCGTTTTATATTTAATTATCTTTATCCTCAAATTATAATAGTCACTTATAAAAACTTACCTGTTTGCACCTGCTTGCCAGATAGTTGACTAAAAATGAGCGGGCAAGACCAGCTAGGCATGTCTTGTATGGTTCAAAATTTCGATCTATACAAAATTTATTTAGTTATCACATAGTCAAAGTATAAAAAAAAAGTTGATTAAAGTTAATTTAATTAAAAATAGTTTTGACCATATTTTAATAGGCAATATAGTCAAAATGCATTTGCTTATGTATGTGTAAGATTAACAAAAAAATGGGTTTTATTCGGTTAACAGATGGGTGAAGAACGATCTCTCTTCGGCTCTTAGACTAAGATATTTTTAATTATTAACATTATAAATTATTCGCATAAATATGTCGTGGTAGGGTCAATATTTTTTGGTTCTATATAAGAAAAACGCAAAAGTAAAGTGAGCCATAAGGCGTGTCCCTTTTTAAGACTCAGCTTTTGTTTAATAAAAAATATACTAATTCAAAATATACTACATCCGATTTCTAAAGGGATTAATAAACTTAACTTTTTCCTTGTACCCTGTTATAATCATTTATGTAATCTTTACTTTTAACAGTAAAGTTTTGACCCACTCATGCAAAAGGTTGCGGAAGTCTGCTAATGACCGCAACCTCATCAGAACATATCCAAGATTAGGCCATTAAAACTTCAAATGGGGCCCCTGCTATAATCAATCATTTCGCATTTTCCGGGCAACTTTAACTTTCTACGTAGGTACATTATTAATAGGTGTAATATTTACGAATTCTAAAAGAACTTTTATACACTGGGTATTAGTTATATTTTCTATTAAAATCTATTTTTCTTGCCCAAATACCAATTTACGTTTGTGAAAATTATTCTATCCTTATAGTTAATAAAACACAAGAAATGATTAACCTTGGTGCTACTCAGAGCTGTCGGTAAATGAATTAAAATAATTGAAAAATCTTGTTCAATTACTTATCAGTAATTGGATTACGTTAATTTAATTACTTTACGGAAAAGGTAATTGTATTTGGATTATCAATTAATGATAATGTAATCATAATTGATAATTAATTTTCACGAATCCCAAGTAATTCAATTACTTACAAAGTAATTCGGTTACTTATAAAGTTATTAAATTGCTTAGAAATTAATTTAATTAACTAATAAATAATTGAATTACTACGAATAATTTAATAACCTTTCTTTATGGAAAAACTACCAGAATTTTAGCCATCCAGAAAGAGCATCTTGAAACACGGCGGGCCGCTTTGAATCCGGCGAACGTTGCCTCCGCTCCGATTTAGTATTTTCGATTGATGCTTACCTCCACCGTTTTTATACATTATTTTTGTGAAAAAATCTGTTTGGGGTGGAATAAAAAAAATAATTTTAGAGCTAGTCATTTAATGTTGAACATGCCGAGAGAGCGGTTTAAATAATGTGACGTGCGCCTATGATGCATATAGTGTATCGAGTTAAATATATGTGGTAATTTAAATAGAGTAATTTCTAAAATATTTAATTAATTTTAATTTTAATTGATAATTGAATTACTTTTAACAAACTTGCTAGTAATTGGTATTTGTAATTGAATTATTTTTTAAAAGTAATTGCGACAGCTCTGGTGCTACTTTCATTGGTACCTTCTAATTTTTTTTTTGGTTTATGAAAATAGGAATTATTGCTTTAAAGTGTAGTATCAAATGTGCTAACCCATCTTTTAAACCACCTTGTGCTCTCATATGGGCACCTTGTTGTCGGTTGTGAATGCAGTTACTTATAAAAAGAAAACTTTTTCTTTATCTACTGGTTTAAAATTGTTTATTAAAATATTTATTTATTTTTGTCGCTCTCCAATTATTTACTGCTATTTCTAAACTATGTATATTTATTAAAATAATTATTTATTACTTACTAAAATTTACATTCGAGCATAAAAGTCACGGTTTTTAGATTAAAATCTTAGTTAAACTATTAGGCCTTATAGAAAACCTATAATAATGTAATATGGTACAAATGCTACCAAATTTAAAAAAAAAGTAAGTTATGAAAGTGTTTGTAACGGACAAAAATATATCCAGTTTTTAATGACTAGATAGGTAATAACATTTAATGAACATACAATAAAATATTGGACTTCCATTGTCTTTATTTGTTAATTGTTACACAACGTTTCGGTTAGTGATGTATCCCCAACCGTTTTCAAGTGATAACTGTTATCACTTGAAAACGTTTCAAGATACATCACTAACCGAAACGTTGTGTAACAATTTAGAACTGACGACAATGGAAGTACAAGATTTTAGTGTTATTGAAACCATAACATTGTATAACACTTTTAGGGAAACATACATTAAAATACTTGATTTAAATGGTTTATGGCTCAATTATTCGGGTGCTACCCCAATTTTATAAACTATTTTTTTTTATAATAAATATTGTTTATGTAAAATGTATAATTAGCCTCTGCGGTGTTAAAACTCTGCTTTTTGACAGATCAACAAAGGTAAGTCACGTTGAGCACACTCAGTAGTTAATTGATGACTTCAAACATCGCAAGCTGTTGCGTGTGATTTTGTTTCCGCGGAAAATTGTATATGATTCAATAACCATTACTTCTTGTTACATAAAAATACAATAATTTAAACTTAGCTTTACCAATTGCTATCTTTTACTAACACAGATGGGTTTCTCAAAGAAAATTCACTGAGTTCAGGAAAAGGGTATATATTTATTTAAATAAATAAATATACCACCCAAATTTTAGTATTTATTGTTTTTTTTTATTATAATATTATTTTCTTATATTTTATAATTTTAATACAAAAAAAAATAAAAGAGGTAAAAAACAAATTTATTATAATTTTTTTAGGAGAAAAAAAATCTCAACACAGCTAAAAGTTTTTTTTCAATTCTATTGCGATGTGTTATGTTGGCTATACCAATTATTATTATTACTTTCCTTTTATTTTACGAAAAGCAGCATTAAATAAGTTTCTATAGTCTTTTGTTCTGCAAAAATGAGTCGCAATAATAAACAACTTAACTTCAAACGTCGAACTTTTGTGCTTTGTTCTTCATATACAAAGTAACATTGTAGAAATTTATAGTTGCGTTTAATTTAACTTTTGTCAAAACAATAGAGTTCTATGTCGAATTCTTTTCAGTCAAACACAAAGGATTTGTTTACTTTGTTAAATAGGACTTATAAAAAACTATTTTAAGGTTAATTAAAAGATATTTAAATTTAAAATAAATATGATTTTTCCGAAAATAAAAATACTTAGTTTTTTTTTCCGTACAGCATTACTCTACAAATTTAACCAAGCAGGTTATTTTTGATGTTATTTTGGAGATTGCTGATACCCCTTTACGGATCAATTTGCTATTTGTTAGTAAAAACAGTTTAGCTTTTATAAATATATCAAGAAGACAGAAGTAGCCCCAAATTATTTATTCTTATTCTAGGTTCCAATTCTGTAAGCACAATTTTTACATTTCTTTTCTCTATCTTCTTCGAAATAGTGACAAACCTATGAGTTACCTTTAACGGCATCAAGTACATTTTATATTTATTTTAAGTTTTTTTCTTTTTTTAGATTTTTACAGGATAAGTTTCTTTAAACCAACTTAAAAAGAGCTGTATATACTCCAAAACTTCTACGGGGTGTCCACATTTCGTATGTTTTGTAGCTATCTACTTTATTATTAGAGATAGATGATTGCAGTTTGCACAATTCACTTTTTTAAAACGTAATTTCACGGCCCGCTGAGTTTTAGAGATATAGGGTAAAATTAAAAAGATTGCATTACAGGCACCCCCCTATCTTCGCTGCCACGTGTCTTATTTCAGTGTATTTATCCAGTGGCAGTTTTTTTTTAATTACGTCATTTTTTAGATATAAAATAAACTTTGGTTTTTCTTATAGGATATCCTGTATAATATTACATATTTTTATTAGGCACATTTTAAGTCTTTTATAATATATAGATATTGTACCAACTCTTTTGCAAAATAACTCAGTAACAGCTATTTTATGAATTTCCCCCTTATTTCATAGTAGAACATGACTAAATAAAGAAACATGTGTAAGTTAGTATTTTATATAATTATATATATATATATATATATATATATATATATATATATATATATATATATATATATATATATATATATATATATATATATATATATATATATATATATATATATATATCTTGTTTTTGTTTCTTAAAACCATATAATTTATAAATTATGTTGTATTTTCTTGGGTATAGGTTTTTGTGGTGATCAAAACGACTATTTATTTAACGTTTCGCCCATCGTGGTGGGCTTTATCAAAAGATGACTTTATTTTATCACATCCTAAAAATAAGTAAAATGTTTTTAAAATACATAAAACGGAAAAAAATTGGCTATATACAATAATTATGGTTAAAAATTGAGAATAAAACAATACAGTTAAGAATAAAGTTCGCATAAACGGACATAAATACACGAAAAACGCATCCACCGCCTTGCATAAGCACGAACAGACAACATAACAAGAGTTTGATTTCAAAAATCCAACAATTTTAGATTCTGACAGAAATTCCCACAAACTTGTCATCAAAGAAATGATTCAAATTAAGAAGGAGAGACATGCTGTAAACGATAAAAAAGACATAAACAATTTAAGTTAGTCCTACCACAATTTAATTATTTAGCGAAAAACACTTGACCCTACACCGTCATAAACAAAATCACTTATCTCAGATGCTTGATTGACCATGCCAAAAAAGTTTTAAAAATTTAAAAATTAAAAATAAAAAACAAACCCATAACAACTCTTATCCAACCTAAGGGCCCCTAATGGGTGGAATGTTAAGTACTTGAAAGGCTAAACAGTTTTAGTACCTCAGTTAGTAAATATGTGTTGCTCGATTCTGAAGGTATGTCCAAAATAAAATTTTAAACCGTAAAACTGTTAAAATATATATATTATTTTAAACTTTATTCTTAACTGTATTGTTTTATTCTCAATTTTTAACCATACTTATTGTATATAGCCAATTTTTTCCGTTTTATGTATTTTAAAAACATTTTAATTATTTTTAGGATACGATAAAATAAAGTCATCTTTTGATAAACCCACGATGGGCGAAACGTTAAGTAAATAGTCGTTTTGATCACCACAAAACCTATACCCAAGAAAATACAACACAATTTATATATATATATATATATATATATATATATATATATATATATATATATATATATAATATATATATATATATATATATATATATATATATATATATATATATATATATATATATATATATATATATATATATATATATATATATATATATATATATATATATATATATATATATATATATATATATATATATATATATATATATTTCTCAACCTGTTTATTTTTGTTAGAACTGTGTCTTAAATATTTCTGTATGTATAGATGTTTTGATATAGTTTGTATTGGATTTTAAGTGTTTTTGTAAGTTTTTTTTTTACCGATATTATTTTAGGAAATAAAAAATAGTAAAGATTCTTTTTACATTTTCAGAATTTAGCTCTCGTGTGTTTATTTTAATCTTGAAATGTAATCCATACTGTTAAAACAAAATCAAACGTGGTCTCATAAAATTCTTGTTTTGTGATGTTGTTGGTATTTTAATAACAATAATTGTAAGTAAATTTTTGTTTTGTGTAGTTTTATATTTAGGAGATTTTTTTGTTAACGTAAATATGTTGTTTTAGCCATGTCTCTTGAAAAAGACACAAACTGTGTCGAAATATAGAGGATTAAAGAATTAAATGTTTTCCTGATCATTTAACCCATAACAGACCGCATTCCCGGTATTTGTTGCTGTAATATATATATATATATATATATATATATATATATATATATATATATATATATATATATATATATATATATATATATATATATATATATATATAGATATATATATATATATATATATATATATATATATATAATATATATATATATATATATATATATATATATATATATATATATATATAATATATTTATATATATATGTCATTGAAGCTTGTGGTTCTTTTTTTATGTGAAACATTTCTTTAATTAAAAGTTTCTGGTGATGATTTTCTTGGGTAAAATTGCAGTGTTTTTAAAATCAAATTCATGTTTCAAATTTGCTTCATGTTTGTGTAGAGCTGTAGAAGCGTTTTCGTATATTTGTGCTATCAAGATATTGTGTTGTTTTACCAATATATTTTTGGGCAATTTAAACATGGAATTGAGTAAACCAGGTTTGACTTTTTTTCTTAGGGACTTGGCTCTTTAAGGGTGTAAATAGTGATGATAAAGGTTTTGGGCCTTGTGGCATACAACTATGTCATGTTTTGCCAGAATATATTTTATTTTTTCGGACAATTCCTGGGAGTATGGCATGGCAACATATTTTTTACCCTGTCAGTAACTGTGATATTTTTAGTATTATTTTTATTGTTGTAAAATTTAAAAGTGCGTTGTTTGATAATTTTGTTTATTTGTTTAATGGGAAAATTATTTTCTTTTAAAGTGTTTCTAACTTTTTTTAAAATTTGTGGACGTAGTTCTGGTGAAGTTAATTTTAATGCCCTATCAGTTAAACCAATTATTACACACATATATATATATATATATATATATATATATATATATATATATATATATATATATATATATATATATATATATATATATATATATATATATATATATATATATATATATATATATATATATATATATATATATATATATATATATATATATATATATATATATATTATATATATATATATATATATATATATATATATATATATATATTATATATATATATATATATATATATATATATATATATATTAATATATATATATATTATATATATATATATATATATATATATATATACATACCCACTCTGAAAATGTTTCTTTCACTTCCTGTATCTTTAAAATGAGGACGTTTTGGACCTATTTTAAAATAAAATTTTTGTCTTATTTTTGGCCAAGCAATTTGTCATTTAGCGATGGCATATGTTTTTTGAATCACTTTGTATACCTTTAATAATACCGAAAATTTATTTAAACTTTTTTTGACCGACAACCTTTAACACTTAATATTTGGATTATTTTTAAACTTACAGTTGTTACGATTCTGATATGATTTTTATAATTTGTAAAATAACTTTTATACCAATTTTCACCATTTGCTTTAATCAAAAACTTGTTATAGCGCATATTTTTTATTGTGTACATCAGCAACATGCTTTTTTTGCTTTTAAAATAGAAATTAAAAAATAGAAATGCTGGGGTATAACATTAACAAGCGGAACAACAATGCAGTCTAAAAATATAAATTCGACAGAATTGCAGAAAACCGGAACTAGCAAAGGCATTAGGACTTAATGGAAATGTATTTTTTTCATTTCACCACTTTAGAGCTATAATAAAGTTAGTATTTTTGATTTGGGTTTGATTAAAAATAATTATGTGGTTTATATTATATTGTATGTATAAATTTTATTTTAGTGCTTTCTGTTTATCATATATAATTTTTTTTACAGTTAATACAGGGTAAGTCTGTGAAGTGAGACCCCCTGTTTATTGCTTTAAATATTCAAATTTGGAAAAAATGTTTTATACAAAAATATTTTGGTTTTTGCTACTCTATACTTTGTAAACAACGTTATGTATACAGGATGCATCAAAAAGTCCGTACAAGAACAAAGTTCATTTTTTTAAATGACTCCCCATATTTTTTGTTACATTTTTGTTATCTGCATAAAATTCCAGATATTTTTTATTCAGCATATCATATCCCTATATTAAACTGTTTACGAGATATTCGCATTTAAATACAAATTTAGAAGGAAAAAATCCGTTCATCTTTTAATGTTGTTTAACATTTCTATGGTTTCAGCGGTTTTTGAGAGTTGCATAATAACCATATTTGCTATAGAGATTAATAAAAATGTCATAATGACAATTTTATTAATCTGAAAAAAATTTGTTTTAATCGTTTTTTTCTTGTTTAAGGTTTTACCTATTTCTACTCATTATGTGATATCTAATTACTTATTAATTATTACTATGGCTGTTTTGTCACTCTACTAAAGCCATAGAAACGTAAAACAACATTGAGAGCTAAGCAGATTTTTTCATTCTAAATTTGTATTTAAATGAGAATATCTCGTAAACAATTGAAAATAGGGATATGATATGTTAGATAAAAAATATCCAGAATTTTATGTAGAAAACAAAAATGTAACAAAAAATATAGGGAGTCATTTAAAAAAATTAAGTTTGTCCTTGTACGGGCTTTTTGATAAACCCTGTATACATAACGTGGTTCGCAAAATATAGAGCAGCCAAAACCAAAATATTTTTGTATAAAACATTTTTTTCCAATTTGAATATTTAAAGCAATAAATGGGGGGTCCCACTTCACAGACTTACCCTGTATAAGTAATTAAAAAAAGAAATGGTAAATAAATATTTTTTTCCAGGAAAAACTAATAGCAACATATTTAATACAGATGCAATAGAAATATTTAAACAATCTTATCCTTTATATATATATATATATATATATATATATATATATATATATATATATATATATATATATATATATATATATATATATATATATATATATATATATATATATATATATATATATATATATATATATATATATATATAATATATATATATATATATATATATATATATATATATATATATTAGACTGGCCCGATTTTGCACGATGTCTTTATTTTTTTGAAGCCCATTGCTAAAAACGTTCAAATGCGTCTAAAAACTCATTTCCCAAAATTTGGTTGCGAAATTTGAAAGTTTACCCGGTGCGAGTCTCCGTTCTTTGCAAAATGTGCCCACTATTGTTTCAGAGCTTGTTTAAGAAGATATCAAGAGAAGATGCAGTAAAAAATTGACGCGATCATAGACTAATTTTATGTTTTGGAGGTCGCTAAACACGATCCAATCATTAGTTTTTCTCTCCAATTAAGATATCTTTCAAAATTTAGAAAAAATTGGAAAAAATAAGAAAAAATAAAAAAAATACTTTTACTGTTTAAAATTTATTGGTTAAAATTTGTATTTATGGACAAGCTGTGGTCAGGGTTGTAGAGAAATGAAAGAGCTTTAAAATGCAAAAAACCCGGTGTGAATTGGTTGAGATCACCCCAAGATACGAGGGGAGTACTAAAATTGTGCCAATGCAAACAACATCAATATTACGGGTAACGAGTTTAATGACTCATGAAACAAACGAACTTTTGGGGTAAATTTGCGCTTTACAAATTTGTATTTTTTATAATAGACATATACATGGAATTTTGGTTTACTTGTGAACCACGAGGACCCAAGAATTCTTCACTTTCATGAATATATCCACGGATTTTTTAAAAAGAAAATCCCCTGTCGTGGTCGCGGGATGAAGGATATCTTGCGGGGTTGCAGGAAGTGAAAATCTTTAAAGTTACGAACGACGTTGCGGAACGATTCGTACATTTATCAGAAAGTTTAATCGGGACACTCACTGCAAGCGAAGAGAGGTGTCAAAATTTAATACACAGAATTTATTTTATTAGGAAGAAGTATCCTTCTTGTTCCAAAAAGAAAACTGTAGAAACTCTGGAAAGTATTAATTAACAGAAGAAAGGAAAAAAAGTACAGATACAAATTGTTGATTGTGAACTTTTTTATGAGCTAATGTACAAAATTATATGTATTTATTAGTGTTATTTATGAATTTTTTCTGAAATTTATAGAAGGACAAAAGTTTATTTTTGTAAATGAAAAGAATATTTTAAAAACGTTTTTTACTTCATTTTCTAAGGTGGTTAATTTTACCTGCAAGTTAATTATCCTGAATGTTCATACATAAGTACCTTGCCAAGCTTATCTATATTTCAGTTTAGAAACTTAAAAATTACCCCAAAAGTTTGTTTCATGAATCATTAAACTCGTTAACCGTAATATTGATGTTGTTTGCATTTGCACAAATTTTAGTACTCCCCTCGTATCTTGGGGTCCAAATCACACCGGGTTTTTTGCATCTTAGAGCTCTTTCATTTCTTTACAACCCTGACCACAGCTTGTCCATAAATACAAATTTTAACCAATAAATTTTAAACAGTAAAAGTAAAATTGTTTCATTTTTTTCCATTTTTTCCAATTTTTCCTAAGTTTTGAAAGATATTTTGATTGGAGAGAAAAACTAATGGTTGCATCGTGTTTAGCAACCGCTAAAACATATAATTAGTCTATGATCGCGTCAATTTTTTACTGCATCTTCTCTTGATATCTCCTTAAACCAGCTCTAAAATAATAGTGGGCACATTTTGCAAAAAACGGAGACTCGCACCGGGTAAACTTTCAAATTTCGCAACCAAATTTTGGGAAATAAGTTTTTAGACGCATTCGAACGTTTTTAGCAATGGGCCTCAAAAAAATAAAGACATCGTGCAAAATCGGGCCAGTCTAATATATATATATATATATATATATATATATATATATATATATATATATATATATATATATATATATATATATATATATATATATATATATATATATATATCCTAATTTCAGTCTATTTAAAGATTTGAAAAAGTTACCCAAATTTCTTATCACTACAGGCGAAAAAAAGGGGTGTCATTGCTAGTCCGTCCCTGGGCTTAAGTGATTCCTAACACTTCCTTTGATATTTTGAAGAGTTTTTTGGGGTATTACATCCTATTAAAATAAAATTGAGAGATACCTGATGGTTTAATAATAATTTTTAAAAAAACTTGGTTCCATTGGAGCTCTTAAGGACCAATGTTTCCAAAGAACCCAAAAAAAAGTTTATATAAACAAACACCTAATCAAAAACCCAATTGAACATCAAGCAATAATAGTTAATTAGAACAACTTGAAAATATGAGAATCCCAAAAAGGTTTTTCCTTTAAAGGACAGCTTTGATTAATATATTACAATAGGTTTTAACAAAATCTCGAAAGAGCCTTTACTTGGTGATTTTCTTTTTAGTTTTTTTGCCAACAAATAAAACACATTTTATTGGTAATGGAGCAGAACTTTATTACATTTTTTACAGCTGATCAAGAAAAAAGTTTATTACTTTTACAACTTTCTAAAAAGAAAGTTATTAATTTTTTAATTTTCCTGGGTAGTTTAATTTTTTTTCACAAGTCTGAAGAAGAGTTATTTCAAACTTTTTTTTATCGCTGGGAAAAATTAGTCATCAAATATTTATAGCTT
The DNA here is from genome assembly GCA_019359885.1 of Listronotus oregonensis. Lineage (NCBI taxonomy): Eukaryota > Metazoa > Arthropoda > Insecta > Coleoptera > Curculionidae > Listronotus > Listronotus oregonensis. The sequence continues at coordinate 13,420 of JAHBCN010000400.1, read as the reverse complement.
ACCACGAAAATCTTCGAACTTATTGTTTACAAATTATTCTTGCGTTTTTTATTTTAATCTGGGCAACCCAATAAATTATTTCCAGTGATAAAAAACAACACTTTTAATCCTAAAGCTACAGGTTTAAAAAAAGTATAAGTCTAACTATGATATAAAAAAATACAAAATGTTTTTTGTATCTATTAAAATCAACAGAATTTGTATCTATGAGTTAAGATTTGATTTTGGAACTATAAAAACTTACCAGATATTTAAAAGGAATTTGCAGGTGTAAAAGAAAGCAACCGTTAAAAAGGAAAATATTAAATAATACATATTATTACTAAAAATTTTCTTTACGTTAACTGATAAACTTAGAAATTAAAAAAATAGTTATTTAAAAAACAAAATAAAATGTTAATTAGATTTATTTATTGAAAAAATATAATACATACACAAAAAAAGAAAAAATCTTTAATTATTTTTTTTTAATTACCCAAATTTAGAGTTTAAACCACTGTTTTTTTTTAATAAGATTTTTTAACCCAAAATTATATTCAAAAAATTCATTTATAGAAAACATTTAATTGTTTTTTTTAAATTTTAATTTTTTAATTTATTAGCAAATTAATTGATACTACTACTTGATCGTAAAAAATTTAAAAAAAAAATTTGTTAAAGTATTTTATAAAATTAATTAAATGTATAATAGTTTTTATTAAACAGATTTACGTTTTTTTATTAAAAACCTTATTAAATAGTTTGACCATAATAAACAAGATAAATAAACGCCCCCCCCTTAAAGATGATTTTAAACCTAAAGATGATCATTAAACCCTTTAAAAAAAAGCTCCAATTAACCCGAAGAGTCCCGGGGCAAAACCGAAAGGTGAAACCCTGCGGGAGTCTCCCGCAAGGGTATTTCTTAAAGATTTCCCCGTTTTTGAAGGTACGCGTCACTGAACAGAAAAAATTACGCGTTGTATCGGAAAAAATATGATAATGGCGTGTTGTCCAATTCCTTCTGCAATAAAGTTTTTAATCATGGGCCTTTTGTGATCGGCTCATTTTACAGTGTGAAGTGTGCCCCGTGGTATTTTGGGAGCGTTTTTTCCGGGCAAATCTTTCGCATGCTATTTCGTATGCATAACATGAATATTGTTTCTGGGGAAAAAGCGCTCATGCATACCTTGCAGGTCGCCATATAGATATAATTATCTTTATAACTATATATGCAGGTCGCCAAAAAACGGATGGTAAAGTAATCCGTATTATTATAATTTAGTTACCACTATTAACTGACTTTTAATAATTATTTAAAAAAATTTTTAAAAAAAAATATTAAAGTCCAATAATTATTATTAAAATAAAGCTATAAGTTGACTTTAATGACATCTTTAAACCGTTTAGTCATCCCCCATTTTTTTAACAAAATTTAATAACGGTTTTAAAATTTTAATGATGATCCATTTTTTGCTTTTTTAGTGATTTGTAAAATAAAATATTTAAACTTTTTCATTCTTTTTTAGGAAAATTTAAACTTTTTTGAAACCCAGTGCTGTGAACAATTTTGTCCACGCGTGCAGGACAAAGGGTATGGGAAAAGACTCTGCGGGTTTTCGCAATGAGTACTACGGTCAGGTCCAAATTTATAATTTTTTTTAACCATGTATAAAGTTGACATCATTTAATGTCAAATTTCAATAACTACACTTTCACTGTTTTTTTTATTTTTTGTCAAAATATTTTAGGTTTAAGAAACTATTATAGAATATTTAAATTTATTTTAAAAATAATTATTTTATTTCCTTTTTCTGCGTTTTTTGTGTGTAATATGAGATTGTATATCATTTGCTTTAATATGGAAAAAGTAGATGCCACTTCACACCCTTTGTTAAATGGTCATATTCTTTAAAGTTTTGTATTTTTACAAAAATCTTAATATAAAACAAATAGAAACACATAAAACAGCGAGGGTCGAAAAAATAAAAAAGTACATAATTTAGGGTTGGTTGTTTGTGTTTTGGGCTCACACAGAATTGTATAAATTTCTAATTTGTATGAAAGTAGAATAAAAAGTTTTTCATCATGCATGTCGTAAACAAGTTTAATGAGAAATATCGTTTTTTATTAAGAATTTTTTTAAACCCGGGGATCGGAAGGAACGAAGGCAATGGAAAGTTTGGGGCTTCTTAGGTTAATTGAAAAAAGGGTCCTAAAAAAGGCCCTGTGCTCTGTTGGGAGCTGCCAAAAACAATTATACTTGCCAACTCATGGGGGCGAACCTAAAAAACCCAAAAAAGCGACATATCCCCCCACAGCCTGTCGTGGGAAAGAAAAAGGGAAAGGTTTTTTTTAAGCGTAAGATCAAAAAAAGACAAAAACTTTTGAATGAAATCAAGGGTGATAAGAGTTGTAGGGAAAAGCCATTCCCAGATTAAGAACAATATTCTAAGGATGGTCTGATTAAGGATAGATACAGAGTATCAGATTGGAAAAAGGGGAAAAATACTTTTGGGGTCGCAAGAGAATCCAAGCTGAAGGTTATTTTTTAAAAGTAACGCCAACAAGTTAAACGACCTCGAACGACAACGAAACATAAAATTCGCGCAAAGGGGTTTATGAAATGGTAGCACAGCGGGCAAAGCAGCTTTAAGAGTGCGGCGAATACCATTGTCCGATCACCGCCATTGTAGGCCAATGGTCTTAAAAGCGCCGCGCCATCCCCCGAAAACGAAAGAGTGACTCTGGTCCAAAGTATTATGTGTTGACTACCTACATTTATGACACCCCTGATTTTCTTAAAATTTTGTTACTGCGCAAAATCCTGGGTCCTTAATACATTTTTTTCACAATGGGCTAAACTTTTTTTGGTAAATAAGGCCATTGCTGTGTTTTTTCAAACCCTTTCCTTTTCTAAGTTTACTTGACTAAATATCTTTCTTGTGATTGCGATGTTGCCATCTCGGTGGCAGCCCTAAAAAAGTTGTAAGACCCTTTTTTTACCATTTAATACCAAAGAAAAATAGTACCTTCCAGAGGTTTGACTTACTTTTCCAATATGGTTTTTTTTTTAAAAGTAAGCATAACCTACTTCTCGGACGTTAATTTATGAGTATTTCTAGACATATACAAAATCATTTAATAATAGCTTAAAACAAACATGATTATTTTTAACCTTCTCATTCTATAAAAACCCGTAAAACACATGTCAAGTTGGTTGCAAATCAAAATACATTAAAAAAATTTGGAAAAAAAATGATCACTACAATTTAAAAAAAACGATCGCCTAAAAATGGGGCAACTAAGTCGGACTTTTTGGCAATTAATAATATCAATTCTTAACGCTCCCCCCCTTTTGCCTCGATCCCCTTTTTGCTAAATAGATGTTTTCGTTTAATATCTTCCCTGCATTTATATCCAGTCTTCCAGCAGATAGTACCAATGATTAAATACAAATATTTTTAAAGAAAAAAATTTATTTCACGGATTATCTGATTATGACAGCCCAAAACATTAATACCTTTACTAATTACACCACTATAAGTCAATTTGAACTAAATTTTAAACGTATTCAAGACGACAACCCAACTGTGTTAAGTCGCAAATAAGATGACGGGCCGTCTCTCTTTCCTGCATATTTCCTGCTGACTGAGGGTGGGCGGGGATTTATGCGGAAAAAGCACCTGGAGAGAACTGAGCTTTAATCCCTGTGTTTTATTATCAGGTTATGTTGGATTTTTGTGTATCGTAATAAAAAGATAACCGTATGGTGCATTGATAACATTGTAATTTTTTACCTGGGTGAAACAGAGGTTGCTTATTGGATTTTATTCTTGTTATAGATATTATTTTAATTTTTTTTTTTATGTACATTTTTGGTAACCGATCAGAACAAAGTTCTTTTTTGTTGATTTTTGCCTAAATAGCGCCAATTTTAAGATTAAAAAAAGTAGTTATACAGTGTGTTATAAAGTATGGAAGAAATTTATTAATTTTAAAAAAAAAAAATAAAAATTTTTTATCTTGTAACAGTCCACAAAGGCGATGCCCAAAATAATTCTGGGTTTTTGGTTGGGGGAGGGGGTTTGTTCACACGAGACTTAAATTTTTTGGGGAAATTTGGGGGGAAAAGGAAAACTTCTGGAAGGTTCCAATTTGACCTCTTTGGGATAAAGGAAACACGTAAATAATAATTTATATTTTAAATTTTTTACATAAAATATAAATATACAGGGCACTCAATTTATGCGTCATCGACAATTTTAATAAACTTCCCTTATAAATCTGCAATAAAATAATTGCAGATTTTTAATCTCCAAAAGAACTGATTCTAAAAACATAAAACACATATAGTTTTAGGGTACAATTCCGAGTTACAGGGTGGTAAAGAAATTATAATAATTAAGAAAATAATTATTGTATTGTGGTTTCTATTTTAAAAATCATTGATAACGTCTATTCTACATAAAATGTATAACATGTATATTTAAATTTTATAAAAAAAGGGAATTTAAAATTACTAGGATTTTCATTTTCCCGAAAATTGTCATTTTTTGTTTTTAAAAAATAATGAATTGTTTTTAATATTATGTAAAAATTTATTAAACACCCTGTAACTCAAATCAGTTTTCTACTATATAACTCACACTGTTTTTTATATTTTTTTAAAAATGAATTTTAAACTTTATTAATTTTTTGGGATTTTTTTTTTTTTAAGCAATATTAAATGGGTTTCCCTTAAATTATAAACCTGTATATGACCATCCTAATAGACTATATTCAAGCGTTAATCTTAAACAACGTATTTTGAGAACGAAAGTAAGTTTTAGACGTTCCCCTATTATCGTTAGAAATGATTTCGGTTAACGTTTAACATATTCGGAATGTCAATAGTAGGCTTGCTTAATATATTCATGTTGTTTTGAATTATTGCAGATTCTTAAAATTTTCTTTTTTTTGGGGGGTTTTTTTTTAAGATCAATATATGCTTTAAACCACCGGTATGCGGTGTTGTTTTAACCACTGGAAGAAAATTACATTTAAAGAAGCTACAATAATTTTAAAGAACCAAAATGTATATAGAAAGCTTCGTATTGACATTCCGAATTTTCACCCGTATTAACCCTGACAAATCGGTCAATCTTTAGGTATTTTCATGGACAAGAAATAGTATATAAGTCGTAGCTTTAGAAATAGTTTTAAGTTATAACTCGGAAACGATAGAAGATACAATTAGGATAATGGAAGTTCGGGATATTAGTGTTATTGAAACCATAACATTATCTAGCACGTTTAAGGTAAAGGTTATTGCTGCATTGTAAAGACTTGGATATTTCTCTGCTACCACTGAAAATTTGAAGCCAGGGTTCTGGCCATAAAATATTAATAGGCAACGTTAATATTTTTACATGTTAATTCGAGTAGTGGATAGAGAAAATCAATATTGCCAATATGAATGAAGAAATATGTTGTAAAAACAACCATAGTCACCTACAAACCCTAAGAAAATAAAGTTTTTTCATTACTTTTTAAAATATCATGCTGATAAAAGAAAAATCATTTAGAAAATGATTTAAAATCCTGTTAAAATAAAAGCATTTTTTAAATTTTGTGTAAGCCCAAGTACCAACTAGGTGTAGGATTTTACCCCAGGTCTATTAACGATATCCAAGTACCAAAATATGCAAATTCTGCATATTTTGTTACTTGCAGTTTTGGACACAGAGTATTGACACCATTATCTTGGTACTACCCCATAAACGTTACGATCAAGACGGTTGATGGTGCAATCCGACAGATTTACTGAAAGAAATCCAGAAAAAATGATTTAAATAGCAAATCGCTTTGCTTGCAAAACACATTCCTTGATGACCTAGCTGATAACGTGACTTTTGAAATATTTTTGTTTAATAATGCACTTTCATATCCCACTATGTGAACAATGACTTTAAGATATCCAGTTTTTATTTCACCTACGTATTTATGCAAGCAAGTATTTTTAAATATTTTGGGGTTCACGAGTAAAAACGAATACAACGACGACTTGTGGTCATGAGTAAAATCATCAGCCCAAATATCTCCATGCTAAAATGTAAGCTCAATAACCGCATTTCTGTGGTAGTAGTAAGGTAATTTTATACTTTGTTTTTATTATTTTATATACCTATTTTAATAGCTCTTGATTACTAACGGAAAGAATTTTATGGGCTTGACTATTTTATTATTTGATCGGGGTCTTACAAATTTGGGAAAACCCAGTAATAAATAGAATCCCCAAACTTTTTTTTTTTGGTTTTTGGGTTTTCCTAACAGAAAATTCTTGTACATTCAGTAACTTTAAATTTGTTTTTGACAGGTGACATGGACCCCTTGGGGTCTTATAATCAGGGTCTAAAAAAAATTTTGGGTCGTCAGGCCGTCGTTTCCGTTTTTTTATTTTTTATTATTATTTATTTTTTTTAAATTTTTTCTAAACAAATTTAAGAACAATAATTTTATTGAAAATTAAAATACATATAGCTTTGTGTTTTATTTTTATTTAATTTTGCTATACTAAAATCAGATGCGTCGTAATATCTTTAAATCCAAATATCTCGAACGGTTGCTCATATCAACTTTTAACAGGTATACCTTTTTGACGTAAAAATGTCACAAAAAATAAATTTACTTAAAAATGTAATCCAGGGCGGTAAGAAAAAGTTGTAATTGTTCAAAATAGAGAGAAAAAAAGGCCTGTAGGTGGCACCCTCTACAAGTAAGAGCCATACTAAGATTAGGTTCGAATCCGTCATAACAAAAAACCCCCGGACACCAATTTTTACTTCAATATTTACATTATCATAGATTTTATTTTAAAAACAAAAAAATTAAATAAAAGCTTTAACACCCTGTATTTCGGAAACGAAGGCCTCAGAACTCATAATATTTGTATAGACTCTTATGTTTATTTTTGGACCCTGACTACGTACCTGAAGTATTGACCTTTACTCATGAATCACTATATATACGACGTTGATATAGACTACGTTGGTTATTATTGGTTTAGATGTTGATGTTGTGCACCGCCTAAACTAAATTATATTCTGAATAACGTTGTTCAATTATATTCATAAGGTGTATATTCTAAAGAATTGGCAAATAATAATCAACTGCTATCATTCATTGATTAAAAATTATTATAAATGATAAACTGCAACCAAAAATCAAACCTCATTTTTTTTTACACCTGTATAATAAATACTTAATTATAAAATATTTAAACAAAAAACATAAATATAAAACACATGAAAGCTGAGCAAAGTTATATTGTATATTTAACAATAAAAAATGCACCTGTGAAATAAAAAAAGTAAGTAAATATAAAAAAGCAGATCCCCAAATATATCCTGGCCTTATGTTTATTAAGACATCTGACCACTTCCTATCGCTACCACACAAATGAAGAAATTATAGTACTGGTTTTTATTTGCCAAACACACCCGGTACTGGCGTACATTTGCAAATAAAGAAATTTACGTCAACATATTTGTAATATGCAAATAAAAGATCTAAAATATAGTATTTAATGATGAAAGAGGTTCTTTTTTGTAATATGGCGCTCAATTGCTTTTATGATATACATTTGCAATATTGTAACGAGACCGAGCCTGAATGGGTAATACATAATCTTTTTTAAATAACAAATTTTAACCATAAATATTTTTCCCATCTTTTACAGGGAACTAGTAAAATTTGGTTTTGGAGTTAAAAGCAGCAATCTTTCGATATTTTAATATTAATTTTAGATAGAATATAGCTGTGTCATCACTCAAGGTTAAGAATTAATTAGGCAAAGACTGGATTGGAATTAAATTTAGGCGTTGAACCAATTATAACTAATAGATATTGGTATTTACCAATACATTTAGACAGGTACGATACTTTTCGGTAATTCGCCTAAATTATATGTAGCCACCTTCTGAATCTAAATCTGAAAGTGAGGAGGGTGACAAAGATCACTGCACCTAGGCCTCAGTAGGCCAGTACGTCTTAGAGAAGACTCCTTACTCAGTACGCCGCCCATCCTACTGATTTATAGTGACAATGTCGCCAAGGGGAATCTGATTAATGTCGGCCAAAGAAAGCCAATACTCGCCCAGCATGGCTCTTCTTTGACGAGAGTGCATGTCAAAAAGGGATGTGCACCACTTTTGTCTTCCCTGTTCAAAACCCTTACAGAGGTTGCCATATATCCATTCTAAAGGGGGTTGACAATGTCCAGTAAGAACCCCCGTGATTAACGAATTTCCTAGTTTTGTCAAGTAATGTTTATTAAATCTCTGTTAGATATTCATACTCTGAGTAACAGTTTCGTTTCATCTCATCGTTTAACGCTGATGAATGTCTTTTGATTAAGTCCCTCATCGCAGACCATGTCAGACATACGAAAGGTTCGGGTTCAGAAGGTTTGGTCCCGGCAGCCTTCCTGGCCAACGAGTCAGCGATGTGGTTGCTTTGAGTTGGCGTGTCCTTTGGTTCAACAGAGAGTGACCATATTTCTGCTGGAAGCGTCTACAAGGGCACGGTAACATTCTAGTACCAGACCCGAGGTGTAGCGTGAACTCCTTAGGCTAGTAGTGTCTGCCAATCCGTATGGATAAGCACACTTTTCACTGATGTCTTCTGCCTATTTTTTTGCAGCTACGTTATGCCTGTGAGCTAAAAAGTTTGAACACGCTTGCCAAATTACCCAACCCATTTGAGGGGGGTTTTTTTTAAAAAAAAGGTTTTTTTTTTTAAGGGAGTTTTATAAGAATTTTTTTTTTTAAAAATTTTTCTTTTTTTTTTTTTCCCGTAACTTAATTTTTTTTGTTTTTTGAACGTTGTTAGGTTTGTTGTTCAAACGGGAAAAGTTTGGTTTAAATTCTCTTATTTAAGCACCAAAACTACTTGGTCAATAATATAGGCCAAGTATCAAAAGAATTTTAATAACGATTTTTTATTACGGGAACACCAGAGACAAACAGACAAACTAAAAATAATTATTTTAAAGAAATACATAAAATGAAATAAATAAAGGGGAAAAAAAAAAATCCTGATTTTGTACATAAGCCCAATAGAAATGACGGGGAATTTTAGAGTAAAGGAAAAGTCTATAAAAATTTAAAAAATATCTACTTATGCTTTACATTTCATAAAACTTAGTCGTAACTTTATAATTGCCGTACGGGAAAAGTGACGTAATTGTGAAAAATGAGTTTATGTAAATTAAACATTATTTAAAACAATTTCAAGTTTCTTTTAAAACATTTTTGCAATTTTATGAACTTTTAAATTAAGAACTTTAAGAATTACAAAATTATTTTAAAGGAAAATTTAAATTATTTAATAAAGTAATATTTATTTTTTTAACTATTTTGGAATGACATTTTTAATAAAAATCAAATTTTTGTTTATAACTCCTTTATTATTTATTTTATTAAACTGTTTATGAAACTTTTAATATTAACAATTTTGGGAGTTTAATTTCTGGTATATTATTTTTTTATCTCCTTTAGTTTCTGAAATATTAATAATTTTGTTTTAAATTTTAATATCTCAACAACTATTAAAGCTATACGAAATTTTATATTACAAAAACCCTATCCTTACAAGATCTTGAAATTAAGTTATGTAACTTTTTGTATAAATTCAATACTTTTTTAAATTTAATAAAAAATCAAATTTTTTAAGAACATTTAAGTGATAGCTTTTTTACTTTAATATTTTTCCAATCAAAATATTGTAAAACTTAAAAATATATATTCTTAATTTTAGTTATATAACATTTTTCCATAGTTGTTACAGTTTTGAGATATTAAGGATTGTGTAAATCACCACATTCAATAATTAATGATTATCTTTATAATGACGCCCAATAATTATTTATAAAAAAATAAAAATTTTATCTTTAAAATACTATTATACAGAACCTTGTATATACTGATTCACTTGCCTTAGTGACCGTTCCACTATGTTGAGAATTTGATTATAAAAAATTCAAAAAAAAGTTTTCCGTTTATCTTGAACCATCTTGCTTTTTAAACTAAAAATAAAAAAAATATTTTTATCTTTTAAAATTTTGTTTTTTTTTAAACCTTTTTTATTTTTATTAGCATTAATTAAATTTCAAATTCCAAATATTAATTATTAAGTTAAAAAAACCTTTAAAATAGGTATAAACCTAAATTTTTTGGATGGATAATCCGGGTTAAAAGATTATTTAAAATCCCTACATGTGTAAAGTATTTTGGCTTAATTTGTTAATTCCTAACAGAATATTACAAATTACTTATTTGGGATACCTATTAATATTTTTCATAGGCGTTAAAAAATTTGGTTTTTTAATTTACCTGTATTTTTATTTTACCCAAGAGCACTTTATAAGTAAAACAGGTTATTATACACAGTAAATAAAAAAAAATTTTTTAAGTTTTAGTATTATTAACTTTTAAATACAGTTAATATTTAAACAAACCATTATTTCTTAAATTAAAGAACAAATTTTTCTAGCTCTAGGTTACCCTGTAGGTTTAGAGTTTTGGTGCAGTAATAAAAATTGTTTTTTTTAAAGGGGCCCTAATAATATTAAAATTTGATTTAATTTTACCGTCGCCAAACCCATTTAGTGTGCATGGTCTTTAAAAAAAATAATAAAATAAGGTTTCTTTGCGGCAGAAATGATAAACTTTCTTGTCAGTTAACTTAAATGGTGATTGGTTATAAACCAGACAAAAAAAATTTTTTTATACCAAAATAATTACCGATATTTCAAATAATTTTGAATTAATAAAATTTAAGATAAAGTTTATATAATGAATATAGCTACCTGCAAAAAAAAGGGGTAAAATATTTAGGTATTGTTTTGGATAAAACTATTTAAAAAAACAAATATTAGTCAACTTGCAATAAAATGCGATAAAGGCATTAATTTTCTTGATCTTTTTTAAAAACTTGGTGGGGATGTGAGTGCAAACGTCTTTAGTTTTTATAAATCATATATTAGGTAGGTACTAGATTAGGGGAAGCTTCCATATGGCTCTACTTTAAAACCTATTTAACAAAACTTGATCGTTTTTGAAGCAAAGCTCTTAGAGTTTGTTTGGGGGGCTATATTTCCTCCAATAGAAGCCCCCTAGTTAAAGCTCTAGAACTCCTCTGTGTTTACGCAGGGAGGTATTAACCTTTTAGTTTTTACTTAAAGAAAGGCTTTTTAAATACAGAATTATTTAAAAAAAAAAATATTGCAAAAAAATTAAAAAAAATTCACCTCCTCTCAAGGCTTTTCGAATTTTAATGACATCCCTAATCTGGTGAACCTTTAACCCCACCGATTATGAGTACCATAGCTCTTTTCAAGACATCATTAAATTTTCACCCTTTACCGAAACAATGCTTTTGAAGCCTTTTTAAAACAAAATATCTCAATTTAATGATTTTATTCATATATACAGATGCCTCAAAAATGAAGATGGTAGTGGAGCTGGAGTATATATTACAAATTTAATATCGAACTTTAATTTAAATAAAATATAACCTTAGCATTTTTACATGTAAAGCCAAAAAAAAATTTGTTAGTTCTTAAATTTATAGTGGACTCTAGTCATCATCACTTTAATACTGTCTGACTCTATGTCTGTGCTTAAAGCTTACAGGACAATAAGATTGGGAAATTTTAAAGACAAACCAATATTATAAAAACAAAAAAAATTTCTGCGAAACATTGCGTAGCAAACAAGTCTTTTTTCCTTGAAGGTGTTAGAAATGTAATGGTTTCAATAACTGAGTTGTTTTGACAGTTATCACTGAAAAAGGTTGGGAAAATAAACCCCAAAAACCGAAAATTTGTTAAAGACAATGGAATCCAAGATTCTAGTGTTATTTTAAAACAAGTTTTTCATAGGGGGAAAGCACAAGGACTAAAGTAAAATTTAGCTAATAGTTGCAAGGTGATATTAATGGTACAGCAGCTAATTATTCTCTCAGCTTAAATGACGATATAATACTGCAAACAAATATTACCAAAAAATGGTATATAAAATGGAAAGAATATTGCAAAATAAACCCACAAGATATACTAGCTTGTAACTGAAATTCCCCATAATAAATGGCAAAAAATCTGACTGACCCCAGAAAATACATAACAAAAATTATACGCATGAAACTTTGGAAATGCCGGATCCTGCTCATCTGTATAAAATCAAATATTACCTTCAGATCAATGTGATACTTGTAATGTTAAGTGCTGTGATAATTATTTAACCTGTATTTTATGTCAAATAAAGTAACAGGTGAAAAAGAAGCTTCAGCAAGTGCACATTTTTAAGGGGACCCAGGTTCCCCAAAAATTTTCAATTTTTTATTTTTTTTTTAAAAAAGTCATGACCTAGAATAACATCTGAGCAAAGATTTTCATAATTAACAATTTAACGTTCTCATATAAGTTATTTTTCACAAAAAAAGTAATCCAATATCCTTCTACTTTTTTTACAAGAGACATTGATGCCCGTTTACTCGTTCACTGGGAAATCTGAAGATTTTATTGTATCAACAAATTTATTGATAAAACTTGACGTTTTCCGTATCTAGTAATCTTGACAATTTTATTTTTGAATAGATATAGTTGTTTTATTTAATCCTGTATCTAAAGTAGCACATCTTATACCAGCTAACGTTTCAGTAGCTGCAGCAGTATGGTTATTTGATAATTTCTCCGACAAACTTTAGCAAAATGTCCTTTTTTTTTTCAGTTTCTACAAATGACGTCAGCTGCTGGGCATAAATATCTAGGATGTTTTTTTTCCTCCACAGAAAAGCATTTCGTGTTTTGAAAGAGCTGCTAATACATTATCTTCCTTGAAGCGATTCATTTGATTAAATTATTTTTAACAGTTACATGGTTTATTAAATTTTGAGAATTAGAAAAAATTTTGAGAATGGTTGCGCCATTTCGGACTGAGCTTGTTTGTGCGCATCTTCCAATTCGAGGATACTATGCTCAAGAAGTCGTTGGCGTATTACTGAAGAGGTCAAGCCAGATTAAAAGCATCCCAATATAATCGTTCTTATTTTGTTCAGCGGTAACCCTTTTTTAAAAATTCATTTTTCTCAGTAATTTTAGTGACTGTAAATATAGGTCTATAGATTCATCTTTACCCAGTAGCTAAACAATGTCGAGCATAAATTTCGTTTTTAGTTTTTATATAGGTTTTATCAAGGATTGTTATAGCCATGTTATATTCTTCACACTCATTAATTAGCACATAAACATTGGGAGATATATGATTTATTAGGAGTTGTAGCTTAACTTCATCTTTGTTTTTAATTTGTTTTTTTTTCATGTTGAGGAAGTTCTCGAAAGTCTTTTTCCCCCAAGGATCCAATCCTCACTAGCAGAGTTTACTGTGGATTCGACGTTAAA